>BPUM01000803.1:1800000-2239840 GCA_020521455.1 Prunus kanzakura | reverse complement strand
AGGTGTTTAAGTTATGTTTCTACGACGGGTTTCTATTACCGTCATTTTTTAAAAAACAACGACGGTTTTTTGATCTACCGTCGTTGTTTCCTGGTCGTCTTTTGCCCTTTTTGTAGTAGTGGGAATTATGGGATGATGGAAATGGGTGTTAGTTCATATAAATGGGCATCCGGGACCAAGTGGTATAAGCATGGTATGGGACGTGCATGTCTGCTTGTCCAGTTATATGAATTAACGGGATTAGATGAAGAGCATTCATGCATTATTATTAATAATGTGATATTTGGATGTGTGGTTGTTTGTCACTTAATTTAATCATATCAATTTCATGTAAAAAGGTTTATGTCCCTACTGAGCTGTGGTTTCGCTCACCCCCTAACAGATTTTGCAGGTACCGAACCTGAAATCTAGAGCTTGTGATGATTTTGGCATATCTATAGAGTGTAGTGTGTACATAGCTTGTGGATGAATAATGAGCTACTCTTTTTGTGGATTTTCGAGTAGTTCTAACTTGTAAAATAATGTAAAATTTTTAAGATTTTGGATGTTGTCTCTGTTGCTAAATATTCTATGTGAAATGTTTATTTTATTTACTTAAATGTTTCTTCACATTTTAGTTATAGTTTTTATTAAATTCTATAATTAAGATGTGGATCACATCTTAACCCAAGGTTACTTAAATCCGTGGGTTGGGGCGTGACAAAACCATTAGATTAATCTAATAATTTTAAGGGTTAATTACAATTTAGTACCCTGTACTTACACCGTTAAGGCATGTTAGTCCCCGTCTTTTCAATTTTTACAATCGCATACCCTTAGTTTGTAAATTTTTTGCAATGTGGTTCCGCCGTTAGGGTTTCTGTTAGATCTCTCTGTTAACTGCCTACGTAGCATTGTGGGTCCCACATTTTTTAATTTTTTTAATTTTAAATTGATTAAAATATGAATAAAATATTAAAAATCAAAAAAATCAAAAAATCAAAAAATTTATCTCTCTCTCTCTCTCTCTCTCTCTCTCTTCCCAAGACTCCCTCCCCCTTCCCCCTCGATTTCTTCTCCCCCTGCCCCGACCCTAAACTCCAAAACCAAAATACCCTTTTTTCTCAGAAATCAAGCAGGCAATAGGAATCCAAAACCAAAAATAACATCTAATAACAAGAAGACCATATCCATTAATACCTGAGGATCCATCTGAGGGAAGAGAGAGCGAAGCTGATCGAGAAGATAAGGAGCAGAGAAGCGAATGGGAGATGTAGAAGAAGAACAGCGAAGCCTCTTTGAGAGAGGCGGCGATGGAGGAAGCTCTTCCAAAAAGGACCTCTTGCTTCCACACACTGCCGCAGACATCCTTCACTCTATCTCTCTCAGCTCTCAATTCCGAACGAATCAACCACACCACCACCGATTCAAATCGGATGATTTTAAAGATGAATTAGGGTTAGGGTTTTGAGGGGATTGTGGGAGAATTTTTACACAGAGAGAGAGAGAGAGAGAGAGATAAATTTTTTGATATTTTGATTTTTTTGATTCGTGGCTAGAGACTTGGCGCTGGAACTTCCAGGTGTCGCCGTCGGCGTTGAAGATGCCGTCGCCGAGGAGGTTGGTGAGGGTGGTGCGGAAGGTGTTGCCTTTTCGTAGACGGGGAAATGGGTCTTGAGGATGTGCTGGACGACAGTGGGGTTGGCCGTGACGACGAAGTGCTTGCCCAGAGAGTGGTGGAGGGTGAAGGTGTTTGATGGTGAGCTTCGGAGGAGGTCTGTGATCCATGGGACCCTGCGTTCATCGTTTTTTTGTAGAGGGTTATTAAAGAGCCAATTATTGGGTATGATTTGGGGAGCTTGGTGTTGTTGCTGGTTTTGGGGTTTGGTTGTGATGAAGCCTTGAAGACGAAGTAGAAAAGTAGGGGAAGGAGGACCAGCGAGGCCAAGGTTAAGAGCTGAAGAAACATGGCTGATAATGGCAAAAAAATGGAAGAAATTGGAGGAGGGAGAAGAAATCTAGGTTGGAGGGAAGAAATCGGGTCTGGGGTGCAGAGAGAGAACGCAGAGAGAGAGAGAGAGAGAGAGAGAGAGAGAGAGAGAGAAATTTTTTTGATTTTTTGATTTTTGATTTTTTTGATTTTTAATATTTTATTCATTTTTTAATCAATTTAAAATTAAAAAAATTAAAAAATATGGGACCCACAATGCCACATAGGCATTTAACAGAAAGATCTAACAGAAACCCTAACGGTGGAACCACATTGCAAAAAATTTACAAACTAAGGATATGCGATTGTAAAAATTGAAAAGACGGGACTAACATGCCTTAACGGTGTAAGTACAGGGTACTAAATTGTAATTAACCCTAATTTTAATAAGTCCACATCAGCAAACTTGTATTAAACTAAAAACTAATAAATTGAACCACTATTTTCCCTAACCCTCCTCCCTCCCTCCCTCCCTCCCTCCCTCCTCTCCCTCTCTCTCTCGCTCCCTCCCTCTCTCTCTCCCTCCCCCCTCTCTAAACCACACTGCCGGCCATGGTTGCCACCTTTGTCTCCCTCCCCCCTCCCTTCTTCGTTCTCTCCCTCTCTCTCTCTCCCTCCCCACTCCTCCCTCCCTCGATTTGCAAAACAGTGAGAAGGAATTATGTACATGGTACTGTACAATCATGGAGAGAGGAAGAGATGGGTCTTTTGTTTATCATTTTGCAGGTGTAATTTTGATGTTGAGACAATAGTATTAAAGATAAGAATTTGATATTATCAGTTTCTAGGCTTTGTTGAGAGCCACTTATCCAAATAGGTAGGGAGGGAGGGAGGGAGAGAGATGAGGGAGAATGAGGTGGTAGCCATGACTGGCAGTGTGGGGTAGGGTGTGGTTGCGGCTTGTTGGGAAATAATAAGGTGCAACTAATTATTTTTTAGTTTAATACAAGTTTGCTAATGTGGGCTCATTAAAATCATTAGATTAATCTAATGGTTTGCATTCTTTTAAATGCATCTAAATGCACCGATGCTAGATGCAGAGCCCTCTCTTCTCTCTTTATTCTCTCCTCTTTCCCTCTCTCCCTCTAGTAGTGATGATGATTGTCTGCCGCGCAAATCTCACGGCCTGGGGTTCCGGGCCGAGGGGATCTGCGTTAAACACGCGGTTTCCTGCTTTTGGACGGGGTGCGTTTGTGCGCGGGCGTGCCAGCACGGTCTACCGTGCGTCGAGATTTTTGAGGTGTTGATGGTGTTTTAGATGGTGCGCCTGTCTGAACTCGTCTTCTAATCAAACGATTGTAGCCGAGAGAGGAACTAGTCTCGGCTGTAAGGTTCACGGCCTGAACTACAAGGCCGTTGAGTGGTGGTGTTTAGTGGGTTTTGGGGCGGTGCTCCGGCGCGCCACTCGATGAGCGGCGGTCGTATGATATATGGGGTGAGTGAGCGAACAACAAGGGTGGTGCTCCGGCGCCTTGAAAATCAAGGGTCGTTTGATATATTGATGAATGGATTTTCCTTACAAACTAACACTACTCCTAGAAAAGCAAGTAAAGATATTGAAAGTGCATTACAGGAAAATATAAGTTGCTCTGTGGGAGGTAGGGGTGTAAGTTGGATTGGAAAATCCGATTCCGACCGATTCCAGTCCGAATATTTCCAAAAAAATCCGACTCCGATAAATCCGATATCCGAAAATGCCGAATCCGATATTTCCGATAAATGCCGAAAATTCCGCAATTCCGATCCAAAAAATTCCGAAGTTCTCCGAACCCATTCCGATCCGATTTTTCCAACTTGATTCCAAAAAATTCCGAGTTTCTAATTAAAATTGTATTATTTTTAGTTTATAGGTCTTATATATGTTTCATTTCTTATTTGTTATATTTTAGTACCCACATACAAATATTCATACATACTAAACATAGGCTTGGCAAAAAAATATACTAAACATAGTAGTATATAACTTTAAGACTATGGGTAATATATAGTAATGTACTAAACATAGTAATATATATTTGGCAAATATGCATAATGTGTGCTTGTTATATCCAAACGTACTACAAATATGGTAAATGTAGGGAGTATCATATCATACTATTATATTTTGTATTCTATGTATGTATGTATTTTTAAAATTTTAAACTATCTTCATTTAAAATTTTAATTATAAAATTATTTTTTATATACATGAAATACAACACATAAGATAAGTATGTTAAGTGAATCTTAATAATTGTAGTATTCCAATTGCCTAGAGCAATAACACTCTTTACACATGTTCATGCCCACAAGAATCTAAAACCAACGTGATGGTCACTTGACTATAACTTGAGCATCAATTGATTGATGAATGTGAATCCATCTTTAGCATTTGAATCAATAAATTTTCATTCACATGATCAGAGCATGATGATGTTTGAAGGAGAAGATTTGACTGTTTTGGATATAATTTGATTGGATTGTTTGATCATTTGACGGAGAAGGGCTTTGATCATAGACTGAAACCAAAAACGCATAAAATAAGGATAGTTGGTTTTGATATACCATCCATAGGTTTTGGATGCATAGGTGTTCTTTTTCTATGAAAGTTATTGGAGTTGTTGGAGTCCCATTTCTGAGAGTTGTTGGAATCCCACATCGATTGAAAACATAGACTTCAGATGTTTTCTTCTTTATAAATATCTTTACCCCAATTCAGTACTTGAATAGACTTCAAGTTCAGCCTACAATCTTAAGTGGGCTCGACAGGTCATTATTTAGTAGTATTTATGAAGTCTCTAGTTGGGTGTCTTAATTAATGCCTAGTTGGGCTTCTTGATAGAAAGCCTAATTGGGATCTTAATATTATTTTTTTTGTTAGTTATGTATAATATTGATATGAATTTGTTCTAAAGAATTTGAAACTTCGGAATCGGAAAGTTTCAAAAAAATTCGGAATTTTTCGGAATCGGAACAATATTATACGAATTTGTTTTGAAGAATTTGAAACTTCGGAATCGGAAAGTTCCGAAAAATTCCGGAATTTTTCGGAATCGGAATCGGAAGTGTTTTAGGAATTCCGAAAGATTTTGGACGGAAATTGGAATGGCTGTTTCCGATCCGATCCGGCCGAATTGCAGCCCTAGTGGGAGGCTTTTGTTTGGTGTTTGAACCCTTTGAAAGTGGTCTTGAGTCTTGTATTTATAGGCAAAGCTCCTGGAGGGATAATCGAGGCTGAAAATCTGCATGGTGGAGCCTGATTATACCAAGTGGGTAGTCCAATCGACATTTGGGATCGTGAAGTATGGTGGTGTGACCCCATGAATCCCGGTGAATCTCGGCCGCCGCCCTGATCGTGGGCTCTGCGCTTCTGGCCGTGGAGACGCATTTATTGCTCTGATAGCCAATTACCTAATCTCTCAAGCTGCAAAGAGCTTTGTGAGAATGTTGGCGTCTAATCATTCTGATTCCTGTCACCAAATCCTGACTCCAGTCACTTCCCACCTTCCCTCGCGCATTGAATGCTCATTCTTGGCCAGTGGGTTTGCTGCAATAAACAGAGACCTTGCTTCATTAAATGGAGCGTGGGACCCTGCTGTCACGTGACGATCTGACTTTAATGCCTTTGGCCGTGACCTCGCTCGATCTCGGCCTCGGCCTCTAACTTTGGCCGAGATAACCATGCCTTGGCGATTTTCCCCATGTTTCTCTGGAAAGCCAAACACCCTGACAAAACGCTGTGTTTCAGCTTGAAGCCGAGAAGAGAAGTTCCCCCGGCCAATTCACGGCCGTGATTTATTAGGCACAAACATTGCCCCCACATCCCTGGATTCTTCGGCCTCGGCATGAGTAGGGGCCGAATGGATTCCAAGGGATGGACCTTTAGCCTTCCGAGGTGACTGACAACCGCGGTTTTAAATGCGCAGCCTAGTCGGCGCATTTAATGCCTTAAGTACGTCGTGTAAGTCATTATTGCTTAAGTTCACGCGAGGCATCACCCTGTCTTGTCAAGTAAAACGACGGTCCTCTGAATCGACGTGTCACCATGCCCTTAATTCGCACAAGCCATTATTCCGCTCTGTAATTCCAAACGCCGGCCGCCAGGTTTCTGTCATAATTTCGCGTGCTCCAGATGTGCTGCCTGGCCGTTTCGTTTCACGAGGATCATGCCTCCCTTGAATTCTAGCATGAGTATGAGTATAAAAACCCATCCCTTTGCATTTTCTTCACATCTCCAGACCTCTCTGAGTTCAATGCGTTTCGAAAGCTCACCCTGGCCTTTCCCATCTTCCTCAATTTCAAAAGGTTTGAGGTCCTTCCAAAACTCAACAATCTTTTCTCCTCCCTTGGATATTTTGGCGTCTTCCCTTGACTTCTGGGCTTCGCCTTTCCAAAGCTCAACCGGCTTTGATGGCCTTTACTGCAATCTTTCTAGAACTGGAGAGTCCCCCGTCTCAACAGTTTGGCCTATTCCAGATGACTTGTCAATTTAAAGAGGACAGGAGGGCTTGGCACGATGATCCTGCCACGGCCGAGTCCAAATGGCTGAATACCTTGGTAACGCTCGTGGCCGAAGTGACGGCCCTTACCAAGGTTGGGGGAAAAGCTCCTACCATAGCCAAGATGACGACTGCTTACCATGTCCAGAGGGGCAAATGCTGCCACGGCCTGAAAGATGGCCGTTGCCACTGCCAGGGTGGCGACTGCTTACCACGTCTGGGGTGGTGGTCGCCCCTCGTACCTTGGATGGCGGCCCCTACCGTGATTGAAGTGACGGCCCTTCCTCTTAGCCTCCTTCATGCGGCGTGCACCCTTTTCCTTCCCACGGCCGGCCTTCTCTGACTGGCCGAGGTTTCTGGCCGAGACTAATCGTCGGCAGGGATGGCGGGGATACAGCCTCGGGAGAAAGAAAAGTTCGACAGCAAGAAGATCGCGAAGCTGTTGTACGTAGGTCTTAGGATGTGATTTTCCTTATGTGTGTGTATTCGGCTATGACCTGGCCGTTTCCTTGTAATCGTGTCTTCAATGAATAAAATGAATCATGAATTTTTTACCCATCTTCATTATGCTGCATATTTCCTTTTCATAATTTTTTCGCGGCCGTCTCCCATAAGGACGGGATGTATTTTTTCAGATATTGGCCGTTGATTGGTAAGTTGTGCCATTCTCCATCCCTGTCTTTTAACTGAAATGCACCTCGGCCAAGGATTCGTTCAATAATGAACGGCCCTTCCCAATTAGGCGAGAATTTGCCGAACCGAGGGTCCTTCGTCCCAATAGGAAGCACGGCTCGCCACACTAAGTCGCCCTCGGCGAAAGTCTTTTGCTTAACCTTCTTGTTGTATGCTCTTGCCGCGATCTGCTTTTGTGCCTGCATTAAGTTATGAGCATCGAGCCTGGATTGCTCCAAGTCTTCCAATTCTTGGACCATGGCCTGCGTGTAATCCTTCCCCTTTTGTCTGAGCTGCTCGGTCACCCGAAGAGACCGAACCTTTAATTCCAAAGGAACAATGGCGTCATGACCGTAGGTTAAGGCGTAGGGAGATGTGCCTGTGGCCGATCGCTTTGAGACTCGGTACGCCCAAAGGGCCTCTGGAAGTAGATCGTGCCACGCTCTAGGTTTTTCCTCGATCATTTTCTCAAGGATGCCCTTGATTACCTTGTTGCTTGCCTCGGCCTGTCCGTTAGATTGGGGATAATAAGGCGTCGAGTGGATCAATTTGATTCCCATACTTTCGGTATACCCTCGTGTTTCGGCTGATGCGAACACCTGGCCGTTGTCGGCCGTGATTGTTTCTGGAATACCGAACCGATGGACAATGTGGCTCTCGAAAAATCTGACCACTTGCGCGCTGGATATTGACCGATAAGACTCGGCCTTGACCCACTTAGTAAAATAATCGGTCGCACCAAAATCCATGCATGTTGGTTGGATGCTGCCGGATGGATTTTACCGATGATATCCACGGCCCATCCTCTGAACGGCCATGGTTTGGTAACCGGGTGGAAGGCGTCGGCCGGTACCCTTTGTATAGGGCCGTAGATCTGACACTTGATACATCCCTTCGCGTATTCTACACAATCCTTCAAAATGGTCAGCCAATAATAGCCATGCCTTCGGATCAACCATCTCATCTTGACGCCAGATTGGTGAGCGCCGCAAACCCCCTCATGAGACTCGGCCATGATGGTCTTGATGTCCTCGGTGTTGGGACACAAGAACAATAAACCATCTGACCCCTTTCGATACAGCTCATTCTGATAAATCAGATAACACCGAGCCCGAAATCGTGTAGTCCTTTCATGGCTACCGGAAGGGTCGCGCAAATATTTCACCATGAGGTATCGCCAGTCGGCTTTGGCCATGTCTTCGTCGGTAACATCGGATGATGCCTGCGTTACCATCCCTCGTTCGGCCAAAGCTGGCAAAGTACGCCTCTCGATCCTTATCACGCGGTCGTGGTCGGTGCCTGGGCCATCTCATTGGCCTCATGGTTCTCGGCGCGTGGGACGTGAACAAAAGAGATTCGGGAGAACCCATCGGCCGCATTGAGGGCCGTTACGTAATACATGGCTAAATTTTCGCTCGTACACTGGTATTCCCCGGTCAATTGGTTAATCACCAGCTGGGAATCACCATAAACCAAAACGCGGGTCGCCTTCATTTCCATTAAAATCTCGAGACCGATGATGAGTGCTTCATACTCGGCCTGGTTGTTGGTGCATTTGAAGTCGAGTTGGAATGCGAATTGCCACCTTTGCCCCTGGGGAGATTCAATTACGACCCCGGCCCCTGACCTGGCCTCGGTACTGGACCCGTCGAAGTACATAGTCCAGTAATTCTTTTCCATCTGGACCATGCCGATCTCGACGTCCAACTCTTCCTCCTGTCTCTGGGATGGGTGATGAGCCAGAAAATCGGCCAAAGCCTGACCTTTGACCGACTTTTGAGCCACATATTGAAAGGTAAACTCAGACAGCGCCATCGTCCATTTCCCAATTCGGCCGCGTATGATCGGCCGAGTGAGCATGTACTTGATAAGGTCGGTCTTAGAGATAATCTGGACGACCGACGGAAGCATGTAATGTCGTAACTTGGTGGCCGCGAAATAGAGCGCTAGGCATAACTTTTCTACTGGTGAGTAGTTTAGTTCGGCCATATTGAGAGTGCGGCTTAAGTAGTGCACCGCCTGCTCTCGCCCAGACTCATTGTTCTGAGCGAGCAAACAACCGATAGAGCTTTCTGATGCCGAAATGTAGAGCCTCAATGGTTTCCCCCTTTTTGGCGGCATAAGAACCGGCGGCTGAGATAAATATTTCTTGATGTCGTCAAAAGCCGCCTGATGCTCTGTCCCCCATATGAACCGTTCGGTGTCTTTTAGTTTAAGCAGAGGGGACAACGGTCGGATCTTCCCTGCCAGATTTGATACGAATCGTCTTAAGAAATTAACTTTGCCGAGGAAAGACTGGAGCTCCTTCTTGGTCCTCGGTGGAGGGGCCGCCATAATGGCCGTAGCCTTATTCTTGTCTACCTCGATCCCTCGTTGGTGAACCAAGAATCCAAGGAAATTCCCGGCGGTGACGCCGAAGGCACACTTCTTTGGGTTCATCTTTAGACCATGCGCCCGCATCCGGCCAAAAGCCTGCCGGAGATGTCCCACGTGGTCGGCCTTGGATAGGGATTTTACAACCACGTCGTCGATGTAGACTTCAACAGTTCGGCCTATAAGGTCGTGGAAAATCAGGTTCATAGCTCGCTGGTATGTCGCACCGGCGTTCTTTAGGCCGAAAGGCATGACTACCCATTCATAGGTTCCGATAGCGCCGGGACACCTGAATGCCGTTTTGTGGACGTCCTCCTCGGCCACGAAAATTTGATTATAACCTGCATGACCGTCCATAAAAGACAAAAGCTCGTGCTTTGCGGCCCCATCTACCAGGAGATCTGACATAGGCATGGGGTATTCATCCTTGGGGGTCGCGAGATTGAGGTTTCTGTAATCAGTGCAAACCCTCAAGGCCCCAGTCCTTTTTAGCACCGGCACAACGTTGGCCAACCACTCAACGTACCGGGCCGTTCGGATAAAGCCGGCTTTAAGGAGCCGTTCAATTTCCTCTTTAACTTTGAGCTGAACCTCGGTCGAGAAACGCCTTGGTGGCTGCTGGAACGGCTTGAATCCCTCCTTGATTTTTAACTCGTGCTCGACCAAACTCCTTGGTAAACCTGGCATCTCATGATAATTCCAAGCAAAACAATCCTTATATTCATGGAGCAGGCCGACAATTTCGGCCGCTAACTCAGGATCTAAAAGATGGCTTACAAAAAGAGGCCGTGGTTCGGCCTCTGATCCTACATTTATTTCTAACAAAGGGTCCTGGACTTCGGGGTAGTCATCCTCCATCTCGGCGGGCGCGGTTTCCAGGTCGTCCAACGTCAGAACGTCCGTCTCGTCTGATTCATGGAGAAATTCAATCAAGTTGATTGGCGAATTCGGCCGCAGAGACTCCTCTGCCCAGTGCTCCAGCAGTCTTTCCACCAGATTATTCACGGCCGCCGCCCCCTCTTCTTTAGTGGCTTTGTCTGTCATCTATAGGCTGGTGAGGTCGATCAATACTTCGCGCGCCGAATCCTGGCGGATATTCTCGGCGCCTAACTCCAATACCTTCTGGGCCGTTGTTCTGGTTGGTCGGCCTTCTGCATCATGGCCGGTAAGAACAACCCACCCGACATCGTCGTCGTAAATCCGAGCCTGAACGGCGTTGGCCTCGAAAGGTTTTTCGTCGGCCGGGTGTATAGACACCTTCTGGCCGTCCCAAAAGAATAATAGTTGGAAGAGAGAAGACGGTATGCACCCAGACTGGTGGATCCAGTCGCGGCCGAGCAATATGTTGTAGTCGACGCTGGACTCAACCACGTAGAAAGCCGCGACCCTCGTCTGGTCGGCTACGGTAATTTTTAACGGCAACACGCCAATAGTTTTGGACTTGTCACCGACGAAGCTACTCATGACAACATCGCTGGGGATGAGGTCTTCTTTCGACTTGTCCAGCTTCTTCATTAAGGAATACGGAAGGATGTTGACCGTCGCCCCACAGTCGACGAAAACTTTGGACACGGGCACCCCCTCAATATGAGCCGAAATATATAACGGTTTGAGGTGTCGATATTTGTTCGGCTCGTTTCTTGGTATGACCTCATTAAAAGCCACGGCCAACAACTCTTCTTTCGTCTTGGGCCTCTGACCAAGCTGTTCCTCGGCCATATCATCATCCAAGCCGTTCGTTTGTCCTCCTGGTGCTGAAAATTCGGATGGCAGCACTAAGACCATGTTGATGCTAAACTCCTCTTGCTCCAGTGGGTTCCCCCGGCCGGCTCCTTCTTCGGCCTCGCGGCCGTCTTCGGCGAAGACCTCTTCCTCGGCCATCCTTAGGATCCCCTCATATTCTCCGTCTGAGATCCCTAAGGTGGGGTCGTCTTCGGCCTCATGCCCGAAGAAAGGATCACCGAAGCCCTCAATTATGGGCCCTGCTGTCCTCGGGATATCGACCGCGGGTGCTTTGGTTTCAGAGGGTTCCGAGGCCTCGACCCCCTCTTTAAGGGCCCGTCTAGCGTTTGCCAAGGTGTCCCTGGATATCAAGTAATCGTCCAGGCGGTTCACCCGGGCTCTCTCCTCAGTTGTCAGGCCAAAGATAGTATCCGCCAGAGTTACCGAAAAATACTGGCGGAGATACGCTAAATCGCCCTTACCAAAAGGGGCATCGGCCTCCAATCTGCCGAGGTTGGGTTGGTAGCTCGGCAGACTCTTCGCTCTGGCCTCTCTATTTGCCTGGTATACGGCCTTAATGGCCGAATCAGAGCTGCGGGTGATGAGGAGTGCCTCTGCCTTCGTATTTCTCAGGGCTAACTCCACAATTTCTCGGTTCTCAGGGGTCATGCCGTACAGATCTATGGCCGAATGGTCCTCATGAAATTCTTTCAGAATGGCCAAACCGTCGGTCGAAAAAGGAGAATTTCTCTCGCGGTAGATGGTGACGATACCTTCGCCAGATTTCTTCTCGATCGCGGCCCTTGGCTGGACCAAAATGGGCAAGGGTCCGAGGGAACCTTTGTCCCCCGTAGCGCGCCAGGTCCTCCAAGGCTTGTTTTTGGGCACCGTCGCCGTGGGGGACGCAATCGATTCAGATGACGGCCCGCCTGCAGCCGTGGTTTCTCTCTGTCGTTTCGAGGCTTCGGTCTCGGCCATCTGCATCCTGGCCTGCTGAACTTGTCTCTGCATTCTTCTCAGCTGAGTTTTTGTCAGTGGTTCGGCTCTGCCCCCAGGCCATGAATGATACCAACGGCCGTCATGCATAACTGGTGGCTTGAAAGTCCCTAGCAATCTAGGACCGGCCTCATCCATAGAACCTACCAAGGCACCATAGGCCTGCGCTCCCAATCGTTCAAAAACCGACCCGCCGGCCGACCGTCCTCTATACTGACCGCCGAACTTCCCTACGGTTGGCTGTGACGGCTCGACGGCCTTCCTCTTGTTTTCCTGCGGCCTGGACTGACTGATCTCATGTTTGCAATGCTCGCACAACAATGGCTCTGGTTCGGTCGATGGCCCCTTCTCTTTTGCCACCCAACGAGTTCCGCCATGCCCGGCTGGTAGTTGGGCGTCGACCATGTTGACAACAGGTGGGGGGAACGGCTTGGAGTCAACCTGCATGGCCGCCTTCTCTGGGAATTTAAGCTTCTTCTCATCAATCAACTTCTGAATGACATCTCGCAGGACAACACAGTTGTTGGTATTGTGAGACCAAGAACTATGGTATTTGCAAAACGTCTTCCCTTTGAGCTCTTCGGGTTTCGGAATTTTGTGGCCGAAAGATAATTTGACCATTTTTTCGGCCAACAACAGGTCGAAAATAGCCTCGGCCCTTGTTAGATCAAAAGTGAAGGCCTTCGTTTCCCGTGTTGCGAATTTAGCATCAGGAATTTTCGTACGGCTGTTGTCAGTTTTAACGAGCCCTTTGCAGACGAAGGGTTTGTCTATGCTAACTTCGGCCGAACTCATCTCCACCTCGTCACCCTCGACCCTTGTGGAGTCGTCTGTGTCGGCGTAGCTGACAATGGGGTTTCTGTAATAAGTCCCTTTCGAAGCCGCCTTCTTCTGCATCTCCTCTTTCAACAAGGATGCATACCTGTCCACTTTGTTGGTCAGGTCATGCATGTCCCGGAACTCGATCCCCTGAAATTTCTTCCGGTATTCAAACTCTAATCCCTCCTCGGCCATTTTGACGAACTCTCTCTCTGGTAGGTTCGTGCGACACCAATTCCTACAGGTCTTGAATCGCTGTAGGTAATCACGAGGTGATTCGTCCGATGCTTGGCTCATCCTTGCCAGCTCGGCGACCGTTATTTCCCGGTTGGTCTGATAGAAGTGTTCGTGAAATACTCTTTCCATATCAGACCAATCCCTTATTGAGTTTGGTGGGAGGTTTATAAACCAAGAGAATGCGGCGCCGGTCAAAGAATGGACAAACAAACGGAGCTTCTGGGCGTCCGAATCGGCCTCTCCACACTGGGCCGTAAAACGGCCTATGTGTTCAATGGATGTGGCCTGCCCATCCCCGGAGAATAACATAAATTCAGGCAACCGGTAATTCCGGGGAAGAAGGACTCGGTCGATTTCTGGCGGGTATGGCCGAGTATATCTTGGCATGTCCGGCCGTCTCTGGGCTAGGCCGTCCTCGATCATCCGCCGGACGTCCTCGAATCGGAGCCCCTGATGCGGCGCCTCCTGCTGGGCCGCATTCGGTCGTGGGACCTGATGCCCGTCGTTGTGTGGCCCAGCCTGCGTGGCCGCTTGACCAAGGGGCTCGGTCTGAATAACCGAGTTGGTTGACGCCAAGTGAGCGCCGTGGGTTTGGACTAGGGGCGTGTGCGTTGAAGCTGGGATGGCCGACCCATAGTGGAGGTGGGTGCCTGGCGATAATAACGACGCCTGTGATGATGGTGAAACAATCGTATTGTTCTGACCGTATTGCTGTGATAATGCAACGGCCGCGTTATTTGGACCAGGGTGGGTATGGACGGCCGCGGTATGAACTGGGCCGAGTGGATGGATCGTAGGATGTGCAGGGCTGCTGTGTCCTAATGACACGGCTAAAGCATGGAGCGGCCCACGCACTATCTCTGCTGAGTAGGTTGGCCCGGGACTTACCCACGTGGTCTGGGACTGCCCACAACCATTTATCGGCGGCACTGAGTGCTGGCCGTATCCTGATGCTTGGGGATGAGCCGAGGCGCCGAGGCTACTGCCTTCGCCGTAAGGCTCGATTCTTTCCCACCCTCGGCTCCCCTGGGCTGCTCTGGGAGGTGACGCCGGTGAGGCTATCGGCATCCTTTCTTGAAAAAGCGTCTGCAGCTCCGAAGAGAACCTATCCATTGCGGCCATGAAAGATGTCTCTATCCTATAGGTCTGTCTAGACATCATTTCCTCCACTGCCGCTTGTTCCTGCATGGATTCGGCCGAGCGATCCGTTGTCGCCGCTTGTTCCTGACGGAATGTACAGTCTCGGTGATTGGTGGTGTGGACTCAGGAGTCTCAGAAGTCATTTCGACCGTTTTGTTCTTGAGCTTTGCATGTGCCCTGGTCTCCACCATAAGTTTTTTGACAAGAGTCCCACCGGGCGTGCCAAAAGTGTCTGCCACGCAAATCTCACGGCCTGGGGTTCCGGGCCGAGGGGATCTGCGTTAAACACGCGGTTTCCTGCTTTTGGACGGGGTGCGTTTGTGCGCGGGCGTGCCAGCACGGTCTACCGTGCGTCGAGATTTTTGAGGTGTTGATGGTGTTTTAGATGGTGCGCCTGTCTGAACTCGTCTTCTAATCAAACGATTGTAGCCGAGAGAGGAACTAGTCTCGGCTGTAAGGTTCACGGCCTGAACTACAAGGCCGTTGAGTGGTGGTGTTTAGTGGGTTTTGGGGCGGTGCTCCGGCGCGCCACTCGATGAGCGGCGGTCGTATGATATATGGGGTGAGTGAGCGAACAACAAGGGTGGTGCTCCGGCGCCTTGAAAATCAAGGGTCGTTTGATATATTGATGAATGGATTTTCCTTACAAACTAACACTACTCCTAGAAAAGCAAGTAAAGATATTGAAAGTGCATTACAGGAAAATATAAGTTGCTCCGTGGGAGGCTTTTGTTTGGTGTTTGAACCCTTTGAAAGTGGTCTTGAGTCTTGTATTTATAGGCAAAGCTCCTGGAGGGATAATCGAGGCTGAAAATCTGCATGGTGGAGCCTGATTATACCAAGTGGGTAGTCCAATCGACATTTGGGATCGTGAAGTATGGTGGTGTGACCCCATGAATCCCGGTGAATCTCGGCCGCCGCCCTGATCGTGGGCTCTGCGCTTCTGGCCGTGGAGACGCATTTATTGCTCTGATAGCCAATTACCTAATCTCTCAAGCTGCAAAGAGCTTTGTGAGAATGTTGGCGTCTAATCATTCTGATTCCTGTCACCAAATCCTGACTCCAGTCACTTCCCACCTTCCCTCGCGCATTGAATGCTCATTCTTGGCCAGTGGGTTTGCTGCAATAAACAGAGACCTTGCTTCATTAAATGGAGCGTGGGACCCTGCTGTCACGTGACGATCTGACTTTAATGCCTTTGGCCGTGACCTCGCTCGATCTCGGCCTCGGCCTCTAACTTTGGCCGAGATAACCATGCCTTGGCGATTTTCCCCATGTTTCTCTGGAAAGCCAAACACCCTGACAAAACGCTGTGTTTCAGCTTGAAGCCGAGAAGAGAAGTTCCCCCGGCCAATTCACAGCCGTGATTTATTAGGCACAAACAATGATGATCCTAATTAAGTAGCCTAGTTCCAAAAAAAAAAAAAAAAACCAAATTTGAAACTTGATGTGAGTAGAGAGAAGGGGGAGAAGAAAGAGAGAAGGGGTGAGAAGAGAAGAGAGAATGGTGGAGAGGCCGAAATTGACATGGTTGATGATGACCGATTGCATCCATGGATTTTGATGATGGGGTTTATTGAATATTGTTTTCTTTTTCTATTGGGCCTTTCAGTTTTTATTTTTTATTTTTATGATTTTTATAGTATTTTATTTAGATTTTTAATTAATCAATTAATATTTTAGTATAAAATTGACTATTTTAACTCTCAAATTAACGGTAATATTGACGGAGTTAGACGGTAGGACCAACGCACCGAATAACAAAGAGTTGATGGACCATTTGAACGAATAATTTAGTTGAGGGACCAAAATAAAACTCGGGTATAAGTTTGAGGACTACTTTAGTTAAAATATCTTAATATTAATATACAACAAATAGCACATTAAGTTTAACAAGAGGATCATTAACTTGAATGCCAGTGGCATATACATTACTATTTGAAGAAGAGCTACATGAGATTTGAAGTACATGTGCTAGTCTTATTGATTACCCATACAAAAAGAATTGATCTGATGGGGGAGAACCATTTGGTAGAGTTCTGTCTTGATCCACCCTATGCTCATGCATCACGATCTAAAAAGAAAAAGGAGAAAACTACACATCCCAGCTCTCCCATGCTATTTGATCTAGCCAAGTAATATATAGTTTTACTATAACTACCTAACCGAGGGATTTAGTATAACTATCGAACTATCAGACCTTATCTCAATAGAATAGGGATTTGTTAAGTCAGTTTCATGGCTCTGCCTTGTTCCAGCAATCTCTGTTGCCAAACTCTCCTTTAGTTCCACCACCACCTGTGTTGACGCTCAAAAATGGTTTAGTCTTGTTTGGGCGCAACTTGGAGGTTTTGGGCCTTCGGTATCTTGATGGCCTCGGTAGAGAGTGTTATCTGCAATATGAGAAAACTCTCGGTAAGACCTTGGGCACCGGTGTGGTACCGGCCAAAGGCTCTCCGATGCTTAAGTAAGTTCGGATTTAGTAAATTAAACTGACAGATCAGTAGGCTTATATGCCGTTAGTTCTGATTACCCATATTTTGGGATAGTTGGCCTCCTTTATAGGCCTTGGGAGGTGTGCACTTTGTTTAGAATTTCGATGTGGGACTGTGGAGGTCGATTATGAGCATGCCACGTATCCCAGGAGAGGGCGTTGCCCTAATGGATGGATCGGTAGCCTGGGTGCCGAAGGCAGCTTTAACCAGGTACTGGGTGCTGAAGGCAACTTTGACCAGACTCGATTTTGTCCACGTGTCTTGTTCTTATTGGCTGTTCATTTTGGAATAAACAAGAGTCCCCCAAGTTCTTATTCCAGAGTTCTCGGATGGGGACTTGATTTCTTCTTCGGTAGCCGCAAGATTGTTCTACCGTTCGGTAGTTTGGCATATGGTGGTGCTTTGGTCCCTGCCTTTGCCTTCTCGTTCGGCGAGCATACCCTCGGAAACTCAAAGGTCGCCACTTCGAAGGTTGCCGTTCAGTAGTCGAGGTCGTATAAGATGGATACCGTCAGGCCTTTCCGATTGGTCGTTGACTTGGATAAGTTGGACCTTTGATCCAAGGCATGTGTTCTGGGGAGGAGAAACGATGGGACAGAATGACGCTTCATCTTCTATGCCCCGCGTGCTGTTAGGAGCTCCATCCATCGCGCGACACATGGCACGTCTATTCATGCGGAGCGGCGCCATTAATGCGCCATTTGGTTTCTCGAGGTGTACCGTTCCAACTCCTCGCCCTATAAATAGGAGTAACTTCAGACGAGAAGCCCACTTTGTGTTTGTGAGTTGAAACGAAAGCTCTGTCCAGGCGATTTCTGGCAAGGCGAGACGGTAGTCAAGGAGATTTCCGGCGCGATCGATCGGTAGTCAAGGCGATTTCAGGCGCGATCAATCGGTAGTCAAGGCGATTCCCCTTTGTCTTCAATTCGAGGTAAGATACCGTTCGGTACTCTCCCCCTATTTTCGCTTATTCCTCGCACGTCCTTCCTTGGCATGAACTAGACTGCGCTTTGTGCAAGTGGGGTTTCGTTCGGTAGGTTAGTGCCATAGGTAGCGATGTAGGTATCGGTAGGCTAGTCTTCTTCATGCCCCTTAGTTTCCTTTCTCTGTGTTTTGTAGATGTCTGATAGCGAGTCTTCGTCCGAGAGAGACCCCAACACGTTCGATGGGGAGTCATCGAACGGTCATGGGGATTCAGAGAGTGAGGCCGCAAGCCGCGGTGCCAAGAGTGATGAAGACACCGATGTCGAAGTGATTGGTGAGAGGACAAGCAACGTTCCTACCCATGGCATTGGGAAGGGACTTATGACCAGCCAACCAATGCCGTTGGCTGTGGTGTACTGTGACGGCAGTCGTGCCGATGTGTACCAACATTGCGAGTTCCAAGTGGTGGAGACTCGAGTGCCGGATCGGCACGATGGCTACCGATCGGAAGCCTCCACTTCTGGTCGTGGAGAGGCCACAACCGAACCTTCATCGTTACCGAGGGTAACAGTGGTTCATCGGGGGAACCCTAGGGTGCCCATAGGCGTGCCGAAGGAGCGTCTGTTTGGGGTAGACTATCTGGAGCCTAACAAGATGTCCGTTCGGGAGTTAGTCAAGCTCCGTTCTAAGTATAACATCCCAGATTCGGTGAGGATGAGGATTTCGGGTCCTACCGAATCCTTGAGCAATTCCGAGGATGGAGAAGTTGCCTTCTTCACTGACGTCCTCCAACAAGGTGTTCGGCTACCTCTGCAACCTGCTGTTCAGAGGATACTTGCCTAAATTGGGTACGCCCCGGGCCAGTACAACCCCAACTTTTGGGTGGCCTTAATGGGGGTGATTACTGCCTTCGGTATTGCTGAAGAGGGAGAACCTTCATACGAATAGTTCTCCTACCTCTGTAGCGTCACCAAATCCAAGAGTACTGATCACGGGGGCTGGGTTCAGGCCAACTATCTCAAGGCTGCCGAGCGCGGCCATTTTGTTAGCGGCGTGCCGACGTCGCAGAAGTCCTGGAGGAATCGGCGGGTACTCCTATCGGGTGATTGGGAATCGCCTTCAGGAGTGCCCGTTCGGTTCCATATTCCCACAACCTTCCAGATAGCCGGTAGATCACTAACATACCGATCGGTAAGTTACCAGTATGTCTTTTGCTGAGAGGCTTAACCATTCTCTTTATTGTGCAGGCAAATTGAAGCAGCCTACCACTCCCCAGTCAGAGATTCAGCGGATTGACAGAGTGAGGTTGAAGGTCCCTACTGCCGAGAGGGTGTACTCAGAGTTTCTTTTTACCGAGAATATTATCAGAGCCCGGCTTGTTAGCCCTACAGAGAGTAAGTACACTTTATTTTGATCTCGATTTATTTTAGTGATCTCCCTTCGTCTTACCTGAACTGTCCTTTTTGTGCAGTGACTGATGTCAGGAAGACTGCCGAGGCCAAGAAAATGGCCGATTCTTCGAAAAGGAGCCTCATGATGGGGATGAAGAATAAGAAACAGAAGAGGCAGCCAGAGACGGCTTCTGCACAATCAGGAGCGGTTGATCCGGACGAGCAAACTCTCTCCAATCGGCAGAGGCAGAGGCAGGTGAGTGTCGAGCCTGTAATTACGCGGGCGCCGGAGGCTGCTTCGGTGTCCCGGTCTGGGTAGGCTACCGATGTCGTCTCCTCCAGGGCGGCTGGCAAACATCCGCTGACCGTGGTCCTCGAAGCCGAACCGGCTTCCAAGCGCGTTCGGCAAATCGGGCCATCGAGAGTCGTCCTTGTTGCCGAAGAGGAAGACGGGCCTACCGAGCCTGTCAACATCGCATGCCCCCCGAAGACGGTCCAGTTCGTGAACCATATGATTCTCGGTTCGCAAATGGAAATGGTAGAAATAGAGGACCTCCCGAAGAAGCTCTTTCGGGAAGAGGCTGGCCGCGCCTTCCGTCTTCAAGCTTCGGTGCGTTTCCTATTCTTCCTTCTGGTTGCCGTCAGCCCTTGTACTTGTACTAATTTGTTGTTTTTTGTTTGTAGGCGTCCATGGACATGTGGCTGTGTATGAAGAGGGTCATCACAGCCGCCGAACGCGCCAAGAGGATGTACGAAGACGGCCATTCAAAGGTTGCCGAGGCAGGCAAGGCCCTCCAGGATCACGCGAATCTTATACAGGACATGCAGGCCGCCGAACGGCAGATTAAGGCTTCTGAGGCCAAAGTTGCCGAGATGCGGTGCAGGTTGCGAAAGACGCTGAGGAGGCAAAAGGGGCTGTGCAGACGGCACTGGAGGATGCGGTGCAGGCTGCGAAGTACGCCAAGGAGGCAAAAGGGGCTGTGCAGACAGCACTGGAGGAGTCCTAGCGGGTGAAGGCGGCAGAAATTGAGGTTGCCGTTCGTGAGGCGGTTAGGAGTTACCATTCATCTGTAGAGTTCACTGCCCTTTTGGACAATGAAGTGGGCTCTGAGATGGCGGATCTCATCTACCGTTTCAAACGGTTCAACCCTGGGCAGAAGTTGAATTTGAACTTCACTGCAGATCCCCCTCCCCTGCCGGAAGGCATCACAGAGGAGATGATTGAAGAGTACGAGGGGGAGGATGCCCCAGAAGACGCTGATGCCGCCGATGGTCCTACTGTAGAGGCTACTGCTGATGAGGGCGAGCAAGCTGCCGATGGATGGGCTGCCGTTTGAAAATTTATATTTGTGTAATTTTAATTGTATCTTTGTAATCGTAATTGCCGTAGGAAATCCCTTCCGAACACATTGATGTCGAGGGCATCTGTTAATTTAAGTACTGTTTCTTTCCATAATTTGTGCATTTTTGTTATCTCCGTGGGCTGACAACGACTTAGGATAATTACAAATCGTTTTGGTTGGTCACATTGCCAAAGGCTAATGGCCAAAATGCTTTTAAGTAACCAGGTGATATTGATTTCGGTGAGCAAGAACTTAAGTAGTCAGTGTACTTCCGTTGGCTCGTACTCACTTGTTGAGATACCGTAGATTGGTCCATGGCGCAATACTGCCGTTGGCTCGTATTTCACCTAGATTGTTTTCAAGTTTTTCAAGTATATAGCTATCGGTAAGCAAAGACTTAAGTAGTCTGTGGGCCATGAAAGTGCCGTAGGCAAGTCCAGAGCGTCGTACTGCCGTTGGCTCGTACCCAATGCATGTTATCGTAAATTTTAAAATAAACGAAGGTAAATGGGCATCGGTAGTTGAAATACGAAAACGCAATTTTCAATCACTGTAGGCTTTTGTTGCATTTTGTTGTTGTTGGCTCACGTATGATGAGCCCTACCGCAAAACATTTTCACACGGCCGATGGCCGGACAAAATAATATCCCAACATATATCTGAAACGGTATGGATAATCTCATTTTATATATGAATGCCGTAGGCAAAAATACACAATCTCCCCTACCGTTGGCTAAGGGGCTTTACTTAAAATAACTCTTTAAATGCTCCACATTCCATGTGTGACCAAGGGTCTTCCCATTCGTATCTTGGAGCCTATATGTTCCAGACCAAAGGATGCTGATGACTTCATAGGGTCCTTCCCAAGTGGGCCCGAGGGTTCCTTCGGTGGGATTCTTGGTTGCGAAGGAGACCTTGCGCATTACCCAGTCCCCGATCTTGAAAGAGCGTGGTCTTACCCTTTAATCATAGTACCGAGAGACACGCTGCTTGTATGCTTCGTTCCGAAGATTGGCTTGCGTTCGGCGTTCTTCGATTAAGTCTAGGCTCAATGCAAGCGCAGTCTCTTTTGCCTTTGGCGCGAAGCATTCCGTTCGATAGGAGGACTCACCGATCTCGACTGGGACAACGGCTTCTGAGCCGAATGCAAGGCTGAAGGGGGTCTCCCCTGTGGAGGTTCGGTAGGATGTCCGGATGGCCCACAGGGCTTCAAGAAGCTTCTCTGGCTATGCCCCCTTGGCGTTCTCGAGTTGCCGTTTTAGAAGCTTCTTGATAATTTTGTTGATTGCTTCGACCTGACCGTTCGACTGGGGGTGAGCTGGGGAGGCGAAGAATAGGTTGATCTTCAGGCGAATGCAAAACTGTCTGAAGAGTTCCGAATCAAACTACCTACCGTTATTGGTGATAATGGCGTATGGGATGCCGAAACGGCAACAAATGTGGGTCCAGACAAAACCCTCCATCCTTGTTGCTATAATGGTGGCCAGAGCTTTGGCCTCCACCCATTTCGTGAAGTAGTCCACGGCAACAACTACATACTTAACTTGTCACTTGCCTTGCGGCATGGGTCCGATTAGGTCAAGCCCCCACTGAGCAAATGGCCATGGGCCCACGATCGGCGTAAGAGGTTCGGCAGGGATGTACGGAATGTTGCCTAACCGCTGGCATTTGTCGCATTTCTTCACCATCGCAATCGCATCCCGATGCATGGACGACCAATAATAGCCCTGCCGGAACGCCTTTTGGGCTAGAGATCTGGAACCGGAGTGGTCGCCGCAGACACCACTGTGGATCTCTGGAAGGACATACTCACCTTGCTCTTCGGTGATGCATTTCATGTAGGGGGTCGTGTAGCCGCGTTTGTACAGAATGTCGTTGATGACAATGTACCTTGCCGATCGGGAACGCAGCTTTCTAGCCTTGGCCTTGTCCTCAGGAAGGGTGCCGTTCGTCAGGTAAGCATGGATGGGCGCCATCCACGTCCTGTCATACCCTATAGCACAGATTTTGGCAGAGCCAATATCTCGACTGGGATTTTTCGACCTACCTTGTCGTTGATTGCTGAGGCCAGTCTAGCGAGTGCATCGGCATGACTGTTCTCAGTTCTAGGTATCTGCCGAATCTCATATGCTTGGAACTTTCTCAGCAGTTGGTGCGCTAATGTGAGATAAGCGGACATGGACGCATCTTTTCCTGCGAAATCGGCAGTCACTTGGTTCATTATCAGCTGGGAGTCACTGTGGATGCTGATTTGACCGGCACATATGCTTCTGGCGAGCCGAAGGCCAGCCAGTAGTGCCTCGTATTTGGCTTCGTTGTTGGATGTCCGGAAGCTAAATCAAAGGGCATATTCAATTTTTGCTCCATCGGGAGTTGTCAGTACGAGGCCTGCACCATAACCCTGCTGGTTTGCCGAACCGTCTACGTGCAAAGCCCACACTGGTTTTGACAGATCAAAGGTGTGAGCGTCCGGAGTGTTGGCAGGTTTAGGGTCGGCATCGGCAGCTTAGGGTAGTACCAATGGCGTTAGCTCAGAAATGAAGTCGGCTACTGCCTGGCCTTTCTCAGCTGGCCTTGGTTTGAACTGTACGTCAAATTCTCCCAAATCGATCGCCCATTTCACCAGCCTACCGGACGTTTCTGGCTTTTGGAAAACCTGCCGTAGTGGTTGGTTGGTCAACACAATGATGGTGTGGGCCTGAAAATAGGGCCGGAGTCTCTGGGCAGAGGTGACTAGGGCCAGTGCCAACTGCTCTAGTGGAGGGTACCGAGCCTCTGCGTTCTGTAACGCCTTGCTTACATAGAAGATCGGCAGTTCTGCCTTCTCAGGTCTTCGTACTAATACTGAACTAACGGCAGTACGGGATACCGATAGGTATAGAAAGAGAATTTCCCCGGGAAGGGGTTTGGAAATGAAACGAGTGAGGGCTGCGACACGTCCTGTAAGGCTCTGGATGTCCTTTTGAGTCTTCGGCATCTTCATGTCGATTATGGCTATGATTTTTTCGGGGTTCACCTCGATGCCCCTTTGGCTGATCATGAAACCGAGGAATCTTCCAGAAGATACGCCGAATGCGCACTTCGTAGGGTTGAGTCTCATTCGGTAAAACCTCAAGATGCCGAACATAAGGGATAGGTTCTCCAAATGCTCCCCTATCGTTCGGCTCTTTACTAGCATATCATCCACATAGACCTCCATCGTGCTGCCGATCTGCTTGATGAAGATTCAGTTGACCAGTCTCCAAGCTGAACGGCATGACGTTGTAGCAATATAGGCCTTTATCTGTTATGAACGTCGTGTGCTCGCTGTCGGCAGGATGCATGAAGATCTGATTATATCCAGAGTACACATCCATGAAGTTGAGCAGTTCGTGGCCGGCAGTGGTGTCTACTAGCTGATCAATGCGGGGTAACGGGAAGCTATCCTTCGGGCAGACTTTGTTCAGATCGGTGTAGTCTTGGCACATTCACCATCCACCTTTAGCCTTCCGAACCATTACGGAGTTAGCAAGCCAATCCGGGTACGTGGCTTCCCGGATGAAGCCTATGGTCATAAGTTTATCCACGTCGGTCTTCATGGCTTCATATCATTCGGCATCGTAGGATCGGCGCTTTTGCCTGACGGGCTTGAAGGCGGGGGAGATGCTCAACTTGTGGCCGATGACGTCTGGGGATATGCCTGGCATGTCGTTGTAGGACCAAGCAAAGACTTCCGAATGTTGCCGAAGGAACTGGATGAAACACTCCATAGTGAAAATTATGAGGAGAATCCAAAAATGACCATAATTGTGCCAAAAGGCAAATTTTCACAATAAAGTTCTCCAAATCAAATCAGGCCCCATAACAACTTCTTGAGACCATATGTTGTTGCGTCGATTCAGCTGCACCAAATTGGATTTAGCTGCATCCTCAACTTGTGATACTCGCAAGTGCACGAGCCGTTCGGTAGTATAGCATATGTAAGTGCGAGGTCGATTCCACAGGGATTGGTGATTGAATAATCCAATTCAGTTTTCCTACACAAAACAGAAAAACAAGAAAGAAAATAAATAAAACAAGAAAGAAAGAAAAGAAAATAACTCAAGCAGATAAGTTCCCAAGTTCAATTAAATTAAGGGATTGATTCTAGCTAAAGTATGATTAAGCCATGGTGTCTGGTCCTAACCTTGTATTCCTAATTCCCAAATTTGATCATATGTTGTCTAACCTAAACTAAGCATTAGAAATCCATTAAGCATAGAAGAACATTTTAAACAACCAAGTATGTATCTAATCCTTGTTGTCGAATGTCCATACATACTCTTTCTATTCATAGTTCAATTCAAATTAAAGCATGGTGTCTACTCTTAATTCAAACCAAGATAGCTAACATGCAAGCCTAAATGGTGATCAATCATTCAAACTAGCATATTAACTTATAAGCATAATGAATAAGAACAAAAACAATAATTGAAACTTGGAAACTAATCAAACTTGAAACTAAAGAAAAGAATTTACATAACAATGAAAAGTAAAGTGGAATTAAGAAAAACTTAAGGAGAATTTCAGCACAAAAATTTCATTACAACAATTGAAAACTAGAAAGAGAAACTAAGAGAATTTGAGGGAGAGAAGGGAGGGGAGCTCTAGAGAAGTGTTTGAGAGCTCCTCCCTTTGGGGGTGTTTTATGAAGCTTGAAGACTCCTCTATTTATAGGGCTAAGAGGGAGGAACATCATGATGAAATCCAACACCACCATTCCTCCTTTAATACAATCCATAACTCCCACTTTATCTTGTCTATGTTAGTGTGGTTGGAATCAATTTCATCCCATACTTCTTTTGCTGCACCTCAAGTTTTCTTCACATGGGTTTTCAAAGGTGTTCAATTGTGGCTGTCTTTTGCTGCCAACCCATGTGGGTTTTCTTTTGGTTGCTGGAAATAAAAGATTCTTCTGAACCAGGCTTGGTGTATGAAGGCCTGAGGTTTCAATATGTATCCAATGGGGCTCCAATTTGGATATGTCATAATAGACACCCATTGGAACAACTTGTATGAAGAATGTATTCCCATCTGAGTAGTATAAATTTACATTTTGGGCCTTGCAAGTTGACTGCCGAAAATAGACTGGAATTAACTTCATTTCTTTTCTTTCCTTTCTTTTTGGGCTTGATCTTCCCTCCTACAAAATCTGGAAAAATCTGGATCTTCAAAACCTTTGAATTATCTTTCCAAGCATATGCAGCCCAACTCAAGAAAAAATCGGAAACACCTTCAAATGTCATTTTTGGCCCAGTAACGCAGATGCTGCCGAATTTGACCTTAAGCTGCCAAAACTTGCATAACTTCCTCTAGGAGACTCGGAATCATGAATCGTAAAATGCTCCAGAAACTAGACTTCTGCATATTTCCAATGATATAGGGCTCAGCATCGGGTTCATCCTGAGCAAGTACAGTCCAATTCGTGAAGTTGACTGATCTGCAGACACCGTTTTGAGCTAACTTGTCTCCAAAATGCATTTAATGAGTCTCAAGCTTATTACACTGAAACAAACACAAAATTTATTAAAAGCACAAGTTTAACTCAAAAACATAATCAAATCATAAGTTAGAAGGGTACAAAATGATATATAAATATGCATCGATCATATGTCACTTGCGGGGGCCACTCCTTGGCGCGAAAGAATTAAGAAAATGATATTGTGCATAGGAAAACTTCACGACTTCTCCAACAAAAACAGCAACCAAAATAACCTTTCCTTTGCATTATTATGGCAAAGGATCCCTGAAGTGTTCAAATCTGAGGCCTGAAAATGGCATCATACTGCAGGTAGGGTACTATAGTCTATACATCTAAGCATTATGAATTGTACCAGCTCAGCTTCAAAGTACACTTGTAAAAATCAATGAGTTTCAAAGTATTTAAAAATTGCAAGCAATTGTGTCACACTGGTAAAGTTTTCAAGGTTATAAAAGGGATATAACTACATGTCATGCGCAATGAACATATTGTAGTTGAACTAATTGCTGCTCAAACTCAGTCCAGGGTAGGCTTTTGAAGCACATCAAGTTACACTAACAATTTAGAAACAATGAAAAAGAACAGGGATCTATCAAGTTTTGTTGAATTCAAGTTAAAAACTTCAACTTTAGAAAATAACCTAGGCAAATGGCAAAAGGTGGTCTCATAAATATCAAGCTAGCTAAGCATAATATTCATCTCTACCAAAACAGAGAAGTACAAAACTGGTGATATATAATCATAAGCCTGTAGCAAATAAGTTATTAAAAAGGAGAGATTCCTCCAGTTTTCAGTCAGCTGGACATGACTATAAATGCAACTTATTCTACCAACAGAACAACGAGAGTTTTCGAAACAGAACAGCAGAATCGTAATAGTTTTTCCATTGAAATCTTCTAAAATCGCTTTTTTCTTTTTCCCTACGATCAATACTTGCAGTAGTTTTTTCAATTGGAAGCTTCTAGAAATTATAACCTACCTGTTCCATAACAAGCTTGATGGACTCACTTATGACAATCATCAGTCTGTCATCTTCGACTCCATTTGAACAGGAACATCACCAATATCAGTTAGCACCCTTGGAGCATCATTTAGTTCTTTACTTGCATTGCCAGAATCATGTTACAATGACTTCATGCACCATTTACATGAAATTTTGGAAAAATGAAAGAAAAAATCATCATCAACAACGACAAGCATTAGAAATAATTGTTTGGCTTAAAGATTTAATCATGGCTGCATAAATGTTAAAAACAAAATTGAAGAGCCAGCACTCATATGTGGTTAGTATTTGCTTATGTTAACTTGTTAGGTACATCACAAGTAAACTGAATTAGTAGAGATAAATATAAACACAATGTAGAAACCATGATGTGAAACAGGCATGGACCCTTGCCTCTCTAATAGGGTTTTCTCAATATGTAATCCCTATTAGATTGGAAGTGAAATGCCTTATAAAGTAAAGAAACTAGTTTGAATCCCAACATTCTTACACTAAAGAACCCTGAATGGCAGAACATTTCAAGAACACCAAGTCTGCAAACCCAGCTTCAAACCTCTAGAGAATACACAAATACCTGAAGAATGCCTCAACGTTTCAAATCCTAGATTCAAATTCGAGACATCCCATCTTTGAATCCCTGGTGAAAAAATCAAAAATAAAAAATTTGACCCAAAAAAAGAAGATAAATTGAAGGATATGAGGAACGGGAAGCACCTTATGGGCATAAGAGTGACCAGATTAATACAACATAAAACTGCAACTACAATGAAAAACAAATCCACATAGCTAGCTTGTCTACTCCAAGAACCACAAAAGTTCCAGCAAGACCACCCACCAGCTGAAGAGTTTTTTGTTTTTTATATTTATATCTTTTTGCACAGTAGAAAGCATGAAAAAAAAATGGGAAAAAAAAACGTATGAGAGCATATATAAGAATCAAGCGTCGGAGGGTGGGATTTGTTATGTGATTTGGTGTTTGTATTACACACTCAAAAATCTCACACAATACACATTTAATGAAATGCATTAAAATTAGTAAGTTTTTGAATACCACAGTACTTTTTCTTATCTTTTAAAAGTCCTAATTGAATACCACCAGACTTGCATTGATTATTTAAAAATCATAATTGAATACCACCAGATTTTTATTGATTACTTAAAAATCATAATCGAATACCGCTGTACTTTTAAGCTTCAAAATAATCCATTAAAATCTCAATTCAATACACCCTCCTAAATTGTATGGGTTTCGAACTGACGCACACCCCTAGTACTATCCTTAAGACGTCTAACCAAGCATTTTAGACTTTCTTTTGTGGACTTCATTCGTGCTTACCTTGGAATATTGTGGCGTGGCGTAGATTTACCTTAGTAAACTTTATTTGTGCTTACCTTTCGAGTTATATTGGGTTAAAAAAATAAGCTCCAAACTTACTAATTCTTTAATATTTTTGTTTTTTCATTTTTAAAAATAAGAAAGATTTTTTTTTTTTTTAAAGTCTATTTGTATTCCATAAAAATAGGACCTTGTTTTGCTTTTATTTTTTATGCTAATTTTTTTTAATATGAAAAAGTATGAATTTACTATTTATCCATATTTAATCAATACTTTCAATTCTTAATATTTTGATCAATTAAGAGAATAATTTTTGGGCAAGGGACTTATAATTTAAGTAGTTAAAAACATTTACTCCTATACTCGAGCTCCAAGGTTTAATTCCCCACCCTTCTCCAAATATCGCTTGCATAAAAAATAAAAAAATAAAAAAATAAAAAGGGCTTTTTTTTTTAGTATTTCGAATGTTTTACCATTTTATGCATGCATGTTCAATTCCCCCTCACCCCCAATTTCTGAATATCGCTTGTATAAAAAAAATGACTTTTTTTATTGTTGTTGTTGGTATTTTGAATGTGGCAAACCATTTCTTAACTAGCCAGGAGACATCAAATAATTTTAGTCAAATATTGGTTCCCTCTTCCTCTAAATAATTCAATCTCATTAAAAAAAAAAAAAGTATTCAAATGAATTTAGTCCAAACTAAAAAGAGTTAACATAAACACTTCCTGAGATTTATTCAGAAATTTATGAGATTTCACCAACACTCTTTGAGGTTTCAAATTGATTTTTTTTTTTCCCTTTTTCTGGGTACTATGGAGACCCCAAAAGGTCTAAAAGAACAGATAAAAGAGCATATCCACCAAAGCTAATTCAATTTTTGGTTAAATTTGATTTCAAGTGACACAAAAAATATTTATTAGTTGGGTCACTTTAATTGAATGCGACTCTATCAATATTTTTTTAGTTGAGTTATTTATAAAATCCCTTGAGATTTCGGAACTTATACTAACAACTCCTGTTTCAAATTGATTTCGCAAAATCGATTTTGTTCGTTTTCCACTTAAAAAATTGTTGATATCATAAATTTTTTTTTTCTAAGTGTGTCAGTGTTCTTTTGGGACCTTTTGCAAATGACCAATTAGTTTAGTGGTTTGGAGCAACTAATCCTTCGGGAAAGATTTTGGGTTCGAGTCTTAGCATCCGTGTACTTTGTTTGAGTTTAGTATACTATCATTCATCTCAATATGAAATGTCATAAATAAATATAAATAAAAAAAATAAAAAAATAAAAATAAAAATAAAAAAAAGGAAAGAGAAACAAAAAAGAAAAAAAAGAAACTTATTAATGAGTGGCTTTTGAAGTTACGTGTGCTCACTAGTGACTATTAACAACACAAGCAGACAAAAAGCCGTTGTATTATAATAACTAGAAAACTCTCTCAAATAAAAAAAAACTAGAAAACAGATATAATCCACAAATTAATCAAATAATTATAGTGAGAGAGAGAGAGAGAGAGAGAGAATACAATTTACAAAGAAAGGGGGAGATGCCAAAAACAAGCGTCAGCACAGCACCTGTAAAGCGTAATTTATTAATTATTAATAATATTCTAGAAAAAGCGTCACGCACTTCAAGGTCGTTGAAACCAACAAGACAACGAAAAACCCAAATCATATATCACTGTATATATATAAATACACTTCCCTTCCTTCTCTCTCTATTTTACCATTTTACTTTTGGAAACCAAATAGCTTCCTTGCTGCTTGGTCTTCCGAATTCCAATGGCGCTTTCCAGAAAACTTTTTCAGCACCGGAGCTCCGCATCCGTCTTTGGAGCCCGATCCATGTCGTGGTGGCGAAGCGTGGAGCCAGCTCCAAAGGATCCGATTCTCGGCGTCACAGAGGCCTTCCTCGCCGATCCCAGTCCCGAAAAAATCAATGTTGGAGTTGTGAGTATCTGTTCTGCCTTTGATCTAATCTAACATTACCTTCTGAATCATGAGCTTTAAGCTTTTGAAAATATTGTATTCTTTTGGATCATCATTTCTGTTTTATTTTCCTTCTTCTTCCACTCGACGAGTTAGCTATACAGTATAGAGTGGAAGTGTTCAGTTTTATTTTAATTATGTTTTTCTTCTCTCTTCTTGTCCTGGAAATTGAGTACTTTTTTGGTATGAAACCGGACCTGGAAATGAATAAAACAGTAACTTTCTCTGAAGCCAAACAGGAACCAAATCAAGGGGAAAAGGAAAAGCTAAGAATAATTTTCTTTTCCTTTTTTTAATTTTTTAAAATGTCTTATTTCTGTTTTTTTTTTATCTGGTGCTTCGTTGGCGAGCTTTTGTTGGCTCCCAAAGGACAAAAATGTTCTAATTGAATGTTTTTATAGTAATTTTTATTTTGACGCATTTTTTGTAACACATTTTTTTTTTTAATACATTAACAATAGCTGAACAGTTATGAATATGATGGTTTTTCTATGGCTATGTTATTTTATTCATTTGCTTGATTTTTTTATTTATTTTATACATATTTATTTTCGAATTTATTGTTTTATTGATTAAAGGGTGCGTACCGAGATGATAAGGGCAAGCCAGTTGTTCTCGAATGCGTCAGAGAAGCAGAGCGGAGAATTGCGGGAAACTTGAACATGTAAGTGGGTATATTTTTCTGAAGTTCAGAACCACTGTTGTTATTAATTGATTGATTGCTTTACTTATATGCATCATCTCATTTTAGATTTTGCATTTTTGTAATGGGAGCTTTGACATGTGACATTTTTTTTGGAGAATGCTAATAGTAATAGTGTTTTGCAACTTGCTACTTTTGCAGTGGTCCCCTTAAGTTAGCTTTTATATTGCCCAATGCCCAATGCCCACTACGGCCACAAACATATTTGATTCTTTTATCACACATACTCTGGAGTCATGATACTGCTCGTACTCTTGAGAATATTTTTCTTTTTCACTATTTGCATTTGGATATTGATTCTTAACTTTATTCTCTGTCTTGATCATTCAAGTAGATTTATTTATTTTCGGGGAGTGGTGGGGCTTTGATAGTTTTTGGGTTTTTGATATAGTGCTAGCAATTGGCAACTTTAGAACCATGTTGTACACTCCACGCTGGGACTTATTGTCTTGATGATAGCCAGGTCGTGGTGAAGGGTAATCTTTATCTGTTGATTGTAACCGTGACTCTGCAATTTGAGTTTCCTTATGTTGAGTTTGGTACTTCATAATTGGAATTGGATTGAGTTTGTAGGATGTTAGGAGGAGTATGTTAGCAGCAGTGAAGGTTCATGTATTCATTTTCAGTTGTGAGAGATAGAGGAAGAATAAGTAGATAGATTCCTTCAATCTCTCTTGTTCATAGACGCTATAAACTACAACTCTTCTTATACTTCAAAAACACCCATGCTAGATAAGTTAAAGTGGAAAATTTTGTGCAAATGGGCTACTAAGGACTGGAATATTGCATATGCATCTTTACAATTAGAACTAAAAACCAAACCTTCCACTGTATCATGTAAGTTCTCTTAGTTTCTTAATTTTTTCCTAGCACTAATGTATATAATTTACAATTGGTTTGTTCTTGCCAGGGAGTATCTTCCTATGGGAGGAAGTGTGAACATGGTTGAAGAAACATTGAAGCTGGCCTATGGGGAGAATTCTGAGCTCATTAAAGATAAAAGGATAGCAGCAGTGCAAGCTCTCTCAGGGACAGGTGCATGCCGTCTTTTTGCAGACTTTCAAAAGCGTTTTTGTCCAGATTCTCAAATCTATATACCAGTGCCTACATGGGCCAAGTGAGCATTGCTTAGAACTTTTGATTCTTAAGAATCTCTCTCTCTCTCTCAATCTCTCTCTCCATTTAAACCGCCAATGTGAACAATTTCTGATGCAAATGGGCTTCCAAAATAAAATTTCAACAGCCATCATAACATCTGGAGAGATGCTCATGTCCCTCAAAAGACTTTCCATTACTATCACCCACAGTCTAAGGGGTTAGACTTTGCAGGACTGGTTGACGACATAAAGGTATAGGAGTCATTCTTACTTTCAATTTGATTGTTTTAATTATTTCAGCTGCGTTCTTGTTTTAAAACAATTAATCTACCACATTAAGCTTTCCTTGTAGATATAATTTATTTTTACTCTTTGCCCTCTACATTCTCTTCACTGACACCCTGTTCCCTCCCCTGCAAACTGGGCATCAATGTTTTGTATAGAATGCTCCAAATGGCTCGTTCTTTCTGCTTCATGCGTGTGCTCACAATCCTACTGGAGTGGATCCTTCAGAGGAACAATGGAAAGAGATCTCAAAAAAGATTAAGGTAAATTTCGCAGAATATTTTCCTTATGTTTTTTCTTCTTTTACCCCTAATACCTTTCATTACTCGTGGGTTGATTTTGATTTTGTGATTTGTTCAGGAAAAGGGCCATTTTCCTTTCTTTGACATGGCATATCAAGGTTTTGCTAGTGGTGACCCGGAGAGAGATGCAAAAGCCATCAGGATTTTTCTTGAGGATGGCCATCTACTTGGAATTGCCCAATCATATGCCAAAAATATGGGACTTTATGGCCAGAGAGTAGGATGTCTTAGGTAATTGTGTGTTGTTAAATACGGTTTCAATTTAATTTGGCATTTTTAATACTTCTGTTTATTATTTCAATCTTAATGAAAGTAGCAACTGCATTCTTCTTCTTGTTCTATCTGTCATCTCTATAACCCATGGCTAAACATTAACTACGTGTTCAATTGGCAATTCTGTAAAAAATGGCATAAACGTAGGACATTGTTTATATATTGTAGTGTATACAACCTGTACATTTGATGCATAAATGATTATATGCATTTTATGTTACGACCAATTGAAATATGAAACTACATGATTTATTTTCATGTATCACTTTGCTCAATGCCAAAATGGTTTTATCAAAATCGCTGTACTGCATGCTTTATAAGTGTTTGAATACTCTTGTCTGGGCTTCAGCCTTCACCTGTTCATTCCTTTAACATTGTTATCTACATATGAAGGGGACATATGTTATATATGTTAGGTGAGCATTCTGCATCTCTCAGGTACTGTAAGCTGCACTCATGGTGAATATGACACTTTATTTTTCCTCCTTTAAATGGTTGCGCCTAGTCTCATCTCATACCATACTTTCTACTGGTCTTTAGGAAAATTTTGTATCATAGGGCTTATATGTCAACTCCACTTATAAAGTAGACTAAGAAAGCAGAGGGTCTTTTGATACATCTTTTATGCTGATGTTGCTCTTTATGTTTGCAGCGTGCTTTGTGAGGATGAAAAACAGGCAGTGGCTGTAAAAAGCCAGTTGCAGATGCTTGCCAGACCCATGTATAGTAATCCACCTGTTCATGGAGCGCTTATAGTTTCAACGATCCTTGGTGATCCGGACTTGAAGAAGTTATGGCTCAAGGAAGTTAAGGTAATTCATCATTCCTTTGCTTCTTTCTTTAGTTAATCTTTTAAATCTCATTTTAAGCTGGATAGATATCTTTTCTACTCTTTACCATAAATACAAAGGCCTGACTGTTGTTTAATATTAATTATTTTTGGAAGGAGTTGTATCTTTGTTTCTTGATCATCTGATGTTTATGTCCTTCATCATTCTTCTCTCTAGGGCATGGCAGATCGCATCATTGGAATGCGAACTGCTCTACGACAGAACCTTGAGAAACTTGGGTCACCCTTATCATGGGAGCACATAACTAATCAGGTTTGGTAGATTCTTTCTAATCCATTATCTATGAAGCACAGACAGGAGGCTTGGACACATGTCCACATAATAAATGGTTCCTTGGGGGAAAAATTATATTCCTCAAAATAAGATTTTCCTTCTTAATGGAGAAAAGGACTTGGAAGTGTGCAAAATTGCAACTATTTGAACCTAAATGATTACGTAATAGCAATGTTCTACTTCTATATTATAAAAATATTGTTTACTGTTATGTCCATGCCCTAAATTCTTGGTATTTTCTTTGTTTGATAATGATCGAGAACGTTAAACAAAACAATGATCGAGAACGTTAAACAAAACAATACAAACAATTTAGGGCCCTGGACACAACAGTAAACAACAATTTTCTTTTGGGGTATTTTCTGTGTCAATGTTCATGTGTTTTACCTAGGGATCCTTGTCTGTGCTACATAGTTTGTTAATTTGTATTGCTTGGCCGCGTTTGATCTCCACCTTGTTTTCTAGTCTATGTTATTTAAAAATCTTGTTGATTCTTGCAAACAGATTGGTATGTTTTGCTATAGTGGAATGACACCTGAACAGGTTGATCGCTTGACAAATGAATTTCATATCTATATGACTCGCAATGGTCGAATAAGGTTCTCTCTCTGTCTCTCTCTCAAACACACACACGCACACACACACACACACACAATCATATGCGTGCTGCAGGCTCTAGTTCAATATGTCTCACATATGGTATTTATATGCGTACAGTATGGCGGGTGTTACAACCGGTAATGTTGGATATTTGGCAAATGCTATACATGAAGTCACAAAATCAGCTTAGAGATCCTGTCATAGGTCACATACTCCTCGACAGGATATACGAACTTTAGCAGATACTTATTTTCATATCTTTTTCATCTCCTTATGATAGAGATAAGGAAGGAGCAATAAACTACAACCACCATTGATGCGCTCTTCTCAGTTTCTTCCTCCATTTTTTTATTGTACCGGAGGGTAGTTTTTATCTGGGTTACATATTAAGTCCTGTAATTCAAGAAGCACAAAATAAAGAGCGACATTTTATCCATATCATTTGTAGTCTGATTCCTGGATTTTTCCTTCACCAATAGATTAGGTCTGAAACATTTTGTTAACAAAATGTCATAAGGATTAAAGATTTATAAGCAATTTGCATGCTTTTGTCAGCAAATTGACAAATTAGTATATGAATGGTGGCTAATCATTTCTCCAATACAAGTTAGTTAATTTCCACCAAGCAGCTGTGTTACTACCAATTGCACAGATACCACCTCCAAACACTAAGCAAGAATATTGTATTACATGATGCTCAAGCTCAAGCTCTGCACTGTCAAACATACTTCGAGGCAGGACCACAACAAACACTAGATTTGAATGCATTATGCACTTGGTTTCCTTAAATCCTAGCAATCTAAACGATGCACAGATGCAGGAAAATGATAATTTTCCGCTAAACTGGCATAGTAGACGGGATGAACCATTTCCAGGTCAAGCCAGAGAGCAGCAGATTAGGCTAAAATGCTGAGTGAGTGTTATATAAGACCACAAAGAGGCCTTCGTGTGCTTCACATCCATCCACTAGTACAAGAAATTCCTTGTTTCATGAGTTTACATTCAAGCACCAACTGGGTGTGGGAATCCAAGACCAGTCTGCTGCCGCATATGCTCTTGTATGAGCCTGTTGATCAGTTCCGGTGAAGCCCCGTTTAACTGCAAATCAATTTTGGAGGCAGAGTGGGGGGAATAAGTAAATTGAAACTTTTAGGAGTAGAATATGTGATTGCCAAGAAAAAACAACTGAAAATTTTCATCTTAGATGCCCCTACTGTACTCTTTCCAGGTTATGCAACCATACTAAACCTAGGTAAATTCGAAGAAATTTCATATGACTCGAGATTTATTTAATAATACATGTACGTAAAAGGGCACGTCCTCTATCACGTTATTACCCGCAAGCAATTAAGTGGCAAAAAGCTCAGCATAACTGAATCAGTCGAGTTATGTGTTGGTCTGCTTTAAGGCGCTAAGATTGATCACGGGCACCTCTATGGTCCATAAAAAAAGCAAGGAAAAATGCATCTAGAGGCATGACGTACTTTTATGTTTTGTCATGTGAATGAATAACAGATTAAAAAAAAGTTTAAATCTGAAACTCACTTCTTGTTTGAAGTAGAAAACTGGTGACAACAGGCGCCCATTTGGAAGGAGATCATTGGGCTCACGAAGTTAATCAATGAAAGAATGTGTGCATGCTTCTAACTGTAATGGGGCGATCAGTGAGAATTTGGATATTATGCATGTCATGAAGTGGAAGTATCAAACTCAAGCAGCTCAGCACCAAAATGAAACTTGCCAAATAGAGCCAACTCATCTAAAATCCTTATGACAAGGCATAATTGCTTGGGCTTTATCTCGAAACAACAGAAGGGCTCAATGGGAAGAAAAGTCCAACTCACTGCGGTGCAGAGTGGGAGCATTGTCTGCTTCAGGTGGCAAACCTGAATTAAGAAGCATTACTACAGATAACTATAGGAATACTGGCAAAAAGAAAATAATCCCACAGATACCAGTAAGTGTTTTAATAGTTAAATAATTTTTTTGTTACAGGTATGGACATGGACAAGAACAGGAGTACGTGTTCAGGACATAAAAGGAAAAGGAAAAAACCACCCAAAAATTTGTACACAAAAGGTTTCCTTGCGCACAGAACATAGACACATATGTAAGTATGCGCGTGTACATGTGCCCATGTGCGAATATAAAGTCTGCCCTCTATAACTATAAGCAGCCCTGAGAACCAACTTATTCGAAGGGTTATAATCAAAATGCATACCTTATGCCAAGGACGAGCTTTAATATCAAGGAACCTAAAATCTGTATGATTTGGAAACCATGCATCAAATTTCTTGTCTAGTTGCAGTGTCAAGAACCTGCAAGAAGACACCTAAACTGTATGCACACACGTTTACATGATCCACTTAGTTCAGCAGCGATAGTGAGGCTTGACCTTGATAATCTCTACAAGTTGGTCCACTGCATCCTCTCCTGGAAACAATGGCTGTAGAAGACTTTGAACTGTTTTGATCAGTCAAAGAGTAAATATTCTTTAACCCAAGTTAACTTAGGTCAACAATAAGCCAAAGCAGTCGATAACCTGGCCCAGAAGAAGCTCAGCAAGGACACAACCAGCTGCCCAGATATTAATGGGTGTTGAATATTCTTTGCACCAAAGATTAGTTCAGAAGCCTGATAGCGACGAGAACATATGTTTGAAATGTTTGCTTCTCTCTCGACCCTGATTAGCAAGAAAATCATTGAAATGAAATCATACAAGGAAACTGATTTTCTTAGGAACATAGCAACTCTATTAGCATGAAGCCTTTAAAAAGAAAGGTGGTTGACGTATAGACAGACATTAACTCAGACAAGTACTAATATCTTGTGTTGAAGCCATGCATTAATTTTCACCAAATGAACAGGTGATTGACTATTGGTTTATCAACAAGAAAAGATTATCCATCATAAAAGCAACTGGTCATTCTGCCTCTAAGTTCTAAAACGTAGTGTTATGACATGATTGAATGCAAGTGTAAAATGTCATGAAGACAAACACACCATAACTTTTTCACTTCCGAAATCACAAAGCTTCACCTGGTGGTTGAGGGGATCAACCTGCCAAGTATTTATAAAACCTCCTCCCATCAAGCTTGCACCAGATTACCAGTAATTGCCACAAGAGCATTCACCATTCCTAAAATGATGAAACCTCTTTGCATCCCTCACAATTATGTCTCTTCCAACCACTCTTGACATAAACTTAATTGCAGTATGGCAATCCCCACAAATCCTAAGATTCTTAAAAACTCTGATTGTGGCTCCGAGAGGAAGCCTCATGAGCCCAAATGCAACTGCAAGCTTCTCACTGTGAGTAGACAAGGAATACTCCTTATGCTCAGACTCCATATCATGCAACACAAACTTTGTGTCAGGGAGATATCCTAACTTCCTCATTTCAAGTCCTAGTTGCTCAAGATATTTGTACACGGCTTGGACCTCAGGGTGCACAGTATCACCAACTAAGAAGACGTGGACCATGTTTTCAACGTCAATCCAACTACAACCAGGCTCTTTCTTAACCCCTCGATCTCTCATTAGTTGCCGCACCTTAGCCACATCATCCCAATGGCCTATAGCGGCATACAGGTTTGACAAAAGAATGTAAGTTCCATCATGTTGTGGCACCAACTCAAAGAGTCGTTCTGCTGCTTGAATTCCTAAATCCATATTCCCATGAGTCCGACAACCAGCAAGAAGAGCCTCCCAAATCGGTGCACCTGGCTCAAAAGGCATCGATTCAATCAAGCCCTTGGCTTCTGTGAACTCCCCACATCGACACAACAGATCAATCATGCGAGCATAATGGCCTTCATCAGGGCTAATACCATAAGAGACACACATTGAACTAAAATAATGGCGCCCTTCCTTGACTAAACCAGCATGACTACAAGCTGATAGAATGATGAGGAAAGTTATTCTATCTGGTAATATATCTGCCTTCAACATTTTTTCAAAAAGATCTATTGCTTGAACACCATGTCCATGTTGTGCTAGAGCTGCAATCATAGCATTCCAAGACACTGAATCAATATAAGGCATGGTAAGAAACACAGAGTTCGCATCCTCGAAAACTCCGCATCTTGCATACATTGTGATAAGTGCATTTGCAGCTGAAAGGCTTGAATCAAACCCCAAGCTAATTAGTTGAGCATGGAGCTGGCGTCCATGCTCCAATGCTCCGAGCGCAGCACAAGATGTAATTGCTCCAGAAAATGCATAATCACATGGTTCAAAACCTTCTAATCGCATTTGGTTGAATAGCTTCATTGCTTCTTCTCCAAATCCATTTTGAGCTAAACCAGATATCATCACAGTCCATGTCAAAATGCTCCTCTCTGGCATTTCCTTAAAAAAGGATTTTGCTTCCTGGATTCGCCCTGCACTTGCATACCCTGAAAGGATTGCATTCCAAGAAACAAGATCTTTAACAGGCATATTATTAAAAATATACCGTGCTTCATCAAGTTTACCACATTTGTAATATAGTGTAAGCAATGTATTGTTCACAGATAATGAAAAATCCACAGTAGGCTTCGCTTCAGTTCTAAGTATGCAAGCATGCACCTGCTTCCCAAGCTGAAATAGTCCATTATTAGCGCAAGTACTAATAACACTAGTGTATGTAAATTCATCCTGACGAATCCCCAGTAACCGCATTTTCCTAAACAATAGCAATGCTTCTTGAAAAGAATTGTGGTGAGCATAACCCGAAATCATCGCATTCCATACAACTTCCATCCTTTCATCCATCCCATCTAGCAATTCCCGAGCTGCATGAAGATCTTCATTCCTTATGTACCCAGTAATCATCGTTGTCCATGATAGTTCATCTCTCTCAGGCATCTCATTAAACAAATTCCTAGCTTCACCCATCAATGATGATGATGATGATACTAATGGTGAAGAAGCACATCTAACATAAACAGATAACAGCGCATTCCAAACCGAAGTGGCAAACCCTGTTCCTGACTTCACTACTGCACAATGTAGTTGCTGGCACTGCTTTTCAACATCCACTATCTGCGCCGCACCACTCAATACAGTCGTATATGTGAAATCGTCAGGCCTAAAACCACCTTGCCTCATCTCAAAAAATAGTCTAATAGAGGCATGGCCATCATTGTTACGAGAATAGCCTGTGATCATCGCATTGTAACAAACAGTGTCTCGCATGCTCAATGGAGTTTCATTGAATATCTTCCGAGCCAGCGTTAGATTCCCAATGGCAGAGTACGCCGTAATCAAGGTGGTTCTAGCAACAATGTCTGGTTTTGGAATTTGATCGAACAGTTGGTGGGCATAACTAAAATTTGAAGATTTACAGTAGACATCAATCAAGCGGTTAAGGATATGGCCACGTGGCTTGAACCCAGAAGCTATCATGTGGGCATGGGTCGTTCGAGCTATAGAGTATGAGACGGGGCTTTGAGGGCAGCATAGCTGCAGTTGGGCTGCGTAACGGTGAGCCACTGTAAAGAAGATGGAGCGATTGAAAGCGAGGCAGAGGGCAAAAGATGGGAAAGCGGGCAAAATTGAAATGGGATTCTCCTTTTTTTTTTTTTGGGCACACAAACATAAAGGATTCTCGGACGTGGGAAGGAATTCCTATATATTTACCTTTATTTGCCCCCAAAAACATTTTTTTATGTCTTTTTTCTTTTTTGTCTTAAGTTTGTCCTTAAGATTTTGAAGGCATGCTTGATGGGGACAAATAGTGTGATGTTACGAAAGTGATTAAGAGCATTTACCTATACGCTCATGATCTTAGGTTCGATTTCCCCATCTCGATATCACTTGTATCAAAAACAAAAGTAAAGAGGGCGTAGTTTAGAGAAAAAATAAGAGCTTAAAAACAATTCAAGAGGTTGTTGTCCATCTCCTTTCATACAAATGCACTTCGACAAGTAGTCAAAGTGTTGGGGTGGACAACTTCAAAACCATTAAGACATTTAGTTTTGATTAACAAAATAAATAAACTGGGTATTTCAAGAAAACACTAAAATGACAGTTATTTAATTGAATAGTTATAAGATTTTTGAATTCAAGTGATTTTTTTATAGAGATGATATTTAAGAGAATACTAAAAAATAAACAGTTTAGATCATTATAATACAATACCTATGTTCAATAAAGTTATCATATAAATACTGTTGGCACCTTGTTGACCTCACCTTCCCCCTTAAGCAAATCCCACCAATTAAGGCTCCGCTCGGCCTTATTATTTCCACACATGTGATCGGCTCAGCCTCACCACCTCCAGCAGATATGTGCTCGGCTCGGTCAAAACTGGTTTTACTAGAAAATCCCCAGCCAAGAAGCTCTTCTCGATTGTGAGTTTGGAGGCTTCTGTTGACCTCACCTCCCCCCTTTAAGCAAATCCCACCAATTAAGGAATGACCCTTCTTGTCATAGGTCACATCCCACCAAACAAGGAGTAGCTAGCTATGCAAAGGTCCCAACCATCAATCAACCTTGTCTACTCCAATTTAGACTATAAAAGAGAGCTCACCACCTCCAAGCAAGGGGACCATCGACTGCTACTCCTTCACTTCTCCAAGAGCTGCAAGTTTTCTATTTCTCTTCTACTAGAGCTCTCAAGCCTCTCTTCCCATATCTCTCTCATATACAATTTAATCTCCATATTCAAATACAAATACAAAGCTATAAACTATAGTGGATGTAGCCCCATTATGAGTGAACCACTCAAACACTTGTGTTATGTATGTGCTTATGTCTTAATCCGTTAAGTACAAATTCACCCGTTAACAAATACAATATCTTATGATACATATAATCTTAATCTAAGTTGTGGTAAGTCATGCAATGCACGTCTAAATGAGGTCACCATGTTCAATGTGGTTAAACCATCTCCCAAATCTGACCTTCACTTAATGACCCTGGTTTATTATATAATCAAATCAATAAGATTCAAAGTAGGCTCATATGCGTACAACTAAGACATTGCTACATTAATGGGATCCAAAATGTGAAGGGCTTCGATGATGGCATTACTATTAAAATTTACACCAAGCAGGAATTTTCTGTTACTACCAACCCCGTAGATACCAACTTCAGACACTGAGCAAGAATGTTCTATTAAATTATGAAGCTCAAACCTCTGCCCCATTAAACAGCAGAGATTTGAAATTATCCGGAAGAAGGCAGCATTGAAGAAATTAAAAAAATACAGAAATCAACAACAGCAAAATATAATTCGAGACAAGACAGCAACAGACAGCAGAAACAACACCATAATTAAAAGGTAAACGACAAGCCGCACTACTATTATGCCCCTCGGGGCACTGCTGGACTTTTACAGCCCCTACCCTAGCTAGATTTGAATAAACTTATATACTTGGCTTTCTGGAATCATTACAATCAAAACGATGTACAGATGCAGGAAGACAGTATGTTTGGGCTAAAATGACATAGAAGACAGGATCAACAATTTCCAGGTTAAGCTGGAGAGCCACTATATGTATACATCATCGGAGGGGAGGGCGAGAACAGCAGATTAGGCCAGAATGCTCCGTGTTATATAGACCACAAAGAGGCCCTCTTTTGCTTCACATCCATCCACTAGTAGAAGAGATAATTCCTTGTTTCATGACTTTGCATTCAAGTACCAACTGGGTGCGGGAATCCAAGACCAGTCTGCTGCCGCATATGCTCTGGTATGAGCCTGTTGATCAGTTCGGGTGATGCTCCACTTAACTGCAAGTCAATTTTCGAAGCAGTGGTGAGAGGGATGAGTCAATTAAAACTTCCGAGAGTAGAAAATGTGTTCGCTAAGAAAAACAGCTAAAAAAATTCACTTCAATTTGTCGGTGGCAAAGAAAATGACAAGAAATGTATATATGTCATCCTATGCTCATCGAACTGGTACCTAATTCTTCCAGGTTATGAAACAGGACTCAACCTAGGAAAATGGTATATTTGACCTTCATGATTGAAGAAATCCAAATAACTCAGGACTTATTCAACCAGACAAGATATCACGTAATTTCTCTCACACCAGGTGGCTATTAGCCACTCTTCAAAGATGAGTAGAATGAATCAACATCATGTTCACAAGTGCCAAGTTAAAGTGCCGAAAGGCCCAGCACATCTGAATCAGTGGCATTGAGTATTGGTCTACCTCAAGGTGTCAAGATTGATAACAGGTAAAAATAAATAAATCTGAAACTCACTTCTTGTTTGAAGTTGAAAAGTGGTGGCAGTGGGCGACCATTTGGAAGGCGAGCATTGGGCTCCCGAAGTTCGTCAAAGAAAGGATGTGTGCATGCTTCTAGCTGTAATTGGGCAATCAGTGAGAACTTAGATTTTATGCATGTCGCGGAGTGAAACTACCCAAAATTGACAAATAAATATTTCCATCCCTACAGCTAAGTGTAAAAGTTGCAGCTCAGCACCAAAATGATGGATTCTAAACAGAGGCAGCTCTGCTCTAATGTTTATTCAAAACTACATCCCAAAGTATGATGTCTTGGGCTTTATCTTGAAACAATAGAAGTACTCCATGCGAAGGGAGTCCTACTCACCGCAGTGCAACGTAGACTCGGCGAATATTGAAGAAGTCGTGAGGCAAGGTCAATTGCTTCAGGCGGCATTCGCTTGTGGAAAACCTGAATAAAGGAACATTGGTGCAGATGCATAAACTATAATAATCCCGCAGATAACAGTAATTAAAACGCTATAATCCTAGTGTAAACATAATTAATAATGTTATTGGCCAGCACAGCTAAGTATGGACAAGTACTCCATGCGAAAATAAAAGGAAAATCCAAGGAAAATTTTGGACAAAAGGTGTCCAGAACATAAGACATGAACTCTGTACATTATGCCCATGTGCAAATTATGTTATTACACCATCCTCTATACGCAGCCCTTAGGATCAACTTACTTGAAGGGTTATAATCTAAACACATACCTTATGCCAAGGATGAGCTTTAATCTGAGGGAACCTAAAATCTGTGTAGTTCGGATTCATGCATCGAATTTCTTCTCTAGTTGGAGTGCCAAGAACCTGCAAGAAGACATTGACAGTGTAAGCACACGCACTTGCATGCTCCACTTAATTCAACAGAGAAGGTGAGGCTAGACCTTGATAATCTCTACAAGTTGGTCCACTGCATTCTCTCCTGGAAACAATGGCTGTAGAAGAGCGGGAAATTCTTTTGATAAGTCAAAAACCAAATATAGCCTAACCGAAAAACATAGGCCAAGAACAAGAATATTATTTACAAAGAGTCAATAACCTGGCCTAGAAGGAGCTCAGCAAGGACACAACCAGCTGACCAGATATCAATGGATGTTGTATATTCTGTTGCACCAAAGATGAGTTCAGGAGCCCGATAGTAACGAGAACATATGTACGATATATTTGCTTCCCCCTTGACCTGATAGAAAGAAAAAATAAATCATTAAACTGAAATATAAAAGGAAACTGATTTTCTTAGCAACATAGAAACTGCATTAGCATTTAGCATAGACAAGGTCGTTTAAGTATAGCCAGACTGGCAATAACATCTTGCTTTGAAATCATGCATTATTTTTCATCCAATAGGCAGTTGATTAATTATTGGTTTATTAAGAAGTAAAGATTAACAACCATCAAAGAAATCGTCACTCGGCCATCAAAATTCCAAAAAAAAAAAAAAAAGGTGTGATAATTGAATAAAAGTAAAGTGTTAAATTATGTGAGGAAAAACATACCAGAACTTTTGCACTTCCGAAGTCACAAAGCTTAACCTGATGGGTGAGGGGATCAACCTGCCAAGTATATTGGAAAATGGGGGATAAATAATCCAATTCATTTTAGAAAGAACAAACACAATAAACAAAAAACACATACCAAAAGATTTTGAGGCTTCACATCTCTATGGCAAACACCAGGAACAGCATGAATATAAGCCAGGCCCCTAAAAATCTGAAAAGGGTTTTTTTTTTCTTTTCCATTTATTATAAGGGCATAAGCCAATATAAATGATTACCAACAAAAAAACCAACAATAAGTTAACTAACACAAAACGAAAAAGGATTCATACTTGATATGTATAAAGTTTCACATAGATTAGTGGCATCCTTTGGTTCATACTACTGTAGTGCTTCAGAACCCTGTACATTGTCTCGGGTACATATTCCATAACAAGATTCAAGAAAAGCTCATCTTTACTTGTTGTAGAGAAGAAACAATGCTTCAGGGAAACAACATTTGGGTGATCCATCAAGCGCATCAACTGCAACTCACGATTTTTATACCTCCTGTCCTGCAAGACCTTCTTTATGGCCACCGTTTCACCAGTTTCAATGCACTTAGCCTGAAAGGAAAAAGAGTGCCAAAGACTCAAACGAGGAAAAGAAATTGAGAATACTTTGTTCCATTAAGTAAAATCCATACCTGAAAAACAATTCCAAATGATCCAGTACCTACAACACGCTCTGCCATGTAACTGATCGTCTGCAACCAACATCAGAGGAACACCTCAGAATACAAAAAGAATGGAAAACCAAATAATTCTTCAGAAGATCAATATATCAGAATCATAGGTAAAGGGCCTTGGCTGTTAGCACCCCTTATGACCAAAAGGAACCAATGAACAGTGTTCATAAAGAATTTATCATCTCTCAAATCAAGTAATCCTTGATTATGAAGGAGAAAAGTGTACAACTTTTTGTGCAATAGATGGAATTCAAGGGAAGAAGAAAGAGTTTGGTCAATTTGTAGCCATCAAATGGGGTAAAAGAAGAAAGAAAGAGCCAGTGCTAACCCGTTTGGGTTCACCATTTTTGCCACCAATGGTTGTTGAAATGATGTGACCGGTGACTGCATCATTTCCCTCAATAACAGGAGCTGACATTTCCTGCAATTTATAGCCACACAACATATAAACATAAGCACAAACTGCAGCCTTTCTTTGAAAAAGTAATGAACTGGTATGTGGGTGCTTCTTGAGGAAACACCCCTGCCTAAATGCAATAGAAACTGGTTGGCCACTTATGAGAGATGCCACCCAGAATAGCCATAAAAGAGCACAGATGAGCACATGGACAATGCCTCTATGTTATTATACCAATTCTAACATTTATCAATCTTCATTCTTCATCTGAGTTCGGCTCTATTGGTCTACAACTGCCGTCTAGAAACTAATTGCATGTATCTAGTACATAAATCCTATTGTTTGTATGATTGTGTCTTATGCTGCACTACATTCTTTGCGTGGAAAAAATATAAAAACATGCAACCCCCTCTATATTAGTGAGAATTTTGAAATTTTTGTGCTTGGAAACCTGTGTCCTACACAAAGTGAAAAATTAGTGTACACTTAACAACAGTCTAAAGCAATCAAATGTTGAATGCATTGATGATAACGAAAGTTAATACATACAAATTTGAAAGAGACTTAACAATACAGCATAACAGACACAAACAGATGGATATTCAGAATGAGATTTAGGAAAGGGGAAAGCACAAAGATCTCAACAGACATTTAAACTAAAGCAAACTCAGGTAACCCTAGTTTACAAGAAAGCATCACATGCTATAAAACTTGCATTTTAAAGAAACTACTGTTAATAAAGAATCAAGGAACATCAACTTCCTGAAGCAAACTATAATACTTTGAAGAACAATCCACCTAGAGGAAAGAAAAAGAACAAAAAGTTGGCAAAAATTACAACATTATTAAGAAACTGGAAAACCCAAAAGATATCGGATTGACAACAGCCTCCAAAGACCACCAAATGAGTACCAATACAAGCATGAGATCAGAAAAAACCTAGTCAAGAAGCAAAAATAAAAATAAATAAAACATAAAAGAGAAAGAAAGTTCAGTAGTGTCCTATAAGATTAACCGAAATAATGTAGCGTCAAACTTAAAACAGTTGAGAATTTTTCAAAAATAGATCACATGGGATAGTTGAAAGTTAAAGCGAAAATTGGACAAAAGGGCTAGTATGCAAAAGCAACAAAACCCAATTGCCCAGATTGGCAAAATGGGAAAGTTAGAGCAATCACAATTTCTAAATTCAGCTCAATTAAGTCTTTTATATTTCCATTTTAGTTAACAAAACAGCTAATGAACACAAATAAAATTAGCCAACGCCGCATTTTCTATAATTTTCTCCTCCTAATTTTCCTAAAGCAACGTGATCTCAGACAAAAATAATAGAGGGAAATAAAAATTAATGCGAAAGAAAAAAAAGTACAAAAAAAAGTTATAAAATCGAAGACGAGCCCGGAGAGAGTTCCGGCGAGGCGACTCTAACCTCAGAACACAGAGAAAGTTGCAGATCGCTTCTAATTAGTGAGGAAATTGAAGCTTTTAGCTGGATCAAGGTCGATCTAAGCACCGAAACCTACCTCTACGAACATGAAGACGGAGACAGAAGAGAGAAGGAGAATCTCTAAGAGAGCAAACAGCAAAGCTCAAAGAGTGGCTGTGAAATGCGAGAGCGAGAGCTAGAGAGAGAGAGAGAGAGAGAGAGTACCTTGTCGGAGTCCATATCGGGGGCTCGGCGAGTCACGTGGTTCAGTGGCTCATTGTGGTCAGGCTGTCGCTGTGGCTGTGCCTCTGCTTGTTGATGCTTTGGCCCCAAAGCCAAAGACCCCATGTGATAGTGAGATTGCGACTCTCTCACACACCCACCTTCTCTCTTTTTCGCTCTCTAACTCTCTCACACCATCTAGCTCTTGGTCTAATTGTATTTTTCTCCACCTAGTCGGAGGAGTATTAAGATAACGAGAACCATATTTGTGATGAGTTCGATATTTAGGTAGTTACTCCAATAAGTATTTTATTTTAATTATTGGTTACGTACTTCTAATTTCAACCGTTAGAAATACTTATTAGAGAATGTTCCATAATCTTGTTGTGAATATATTGGCTGGTTCTAAATTATTGTGACTGCCTTAACCATTTGTAAAAGTATATTGTAAGTATTTTATCGCTTGTAAAATAGAAAGGGTCAATACTTTTTTGGTCAATGAGTTTTGCACGAAAATTCAATTTGGTTAGTGAGAAAAAAAATTTAGTCAAATTAGTCACTGTGTTTCCCGAAGTTTATAATTTATAGACATTTTGTTATTTTCTATTAAGTGAAGTTTTTATTTTTATTTTTTTCACAAAGCACATTCAATCTTCTTCCTCTAACTCAACAAGTTAGGGCATATTATGCTATTAGGGTTTAACAAATTAGGGAAAATCTTGGATTGAAATCGGAATTATGAGGTACAACTTATAAGGTCACAGATTGGATGCTATATTGAAGCCTCAATCGATTGAGTGAGAACCGTATTATGACTTCAGATGGCAAGGAGATGCAATTAAGGTGATAGAGCACCAAAATATATTGGTAAGTTGTTAGTTTCATTTTAATTTGGTTTGGCTTTTTTATTTTCCTCGTACCTCACAATTTTGATTTCAACCAAAGATTTCCCCCAATTTGTTAAACATTAATAGCACAACATACCCTAACTAGTTGAGTTAGAGAAAGAAGACTGAAGGGACTTCCTTAAAAAAAACTACATTTAACTAAAGATAAAAGAATGTCTATAAATTATAAATTTAGGAAAACACGGTGACCAATTTGGCTAAATTCCAAATTAAATTTTCATGTAAAATCCAAGCGCAAAAAAGTATTTAACCCAAATAAAAATAAAATACAATAAACTCTCATTTTATTTCCTTATAAAAGGGACCAAGGAGGCAAATTGAGTCTAGCATAATGAAAAAATGCCTTAATTTACATGCTAGTGGTTTTAGATTCGAATTCTCATAACACATTGATAGTGTGTGTAAAAAATACATTTTGTTTTTAGTTATATGAAATAAAAAACAAAGGAGAGTAAAAGACCCACGCACACCTAGTGGAGCGTGATCTCACGCTCCCATCAGGCTGCCGGCGAGAATCGAGTGCCTTAGGGTGCAGGGCGAGTGTTGTGGACAGTTGTTGCCAAAACAGAGAGACAAGAAGCACATGGGATGGAACACCCCGATGTTTTTACATACTAATAAACCAATGTTTCCTTTTTCTTCTTTTTTTTTTAATGAAAATAACAAGTTTCATTTCAATCAAAACTAGGAGTACCCAGCACAAAATCATTCATCGTGAATGAAAAGGGAAAGCCAATCCAGTCCCTTTTCAACCCAAATAGTGAAGTTCGTACATGGAACAGCATACTTGGCCAAATGAATGCGCCAATTGATTATACTTTTGTCTCTGATTAAAAAGACAGAGCGAGATTAGAGACCTCATAAACTTCTGCACAATCGGCAACACGACATGAACATATAAAAAAAATTTAGTAGGCGAATTCAACTTTAACAGATCTTGATTCGTGTTGATAACTTGTAGATCTATTGGTGACCTTTAAGAACTTTGACAGATCGTGATTCGTGTTGATAACTTGTAGACCAATTGGTGACCTTTAAGAACGAGTTATTTTTCATGTTAATCCGTACCTCGTTTGTGACTCGTTGAAAAATAAAATAGTTTCACTTCTTTATGCTAATTATGTACTTTGTATATTTTATGTGGACATTAAATATTCGCGTCGAATGTCCAACATGCGTACTTCAACATTCTCGAGCTCTTAAACACTCACTAGGACCACATCCCCTTAAACTTTTTTTTTTCATAAATAAAAAAAACACTCACTAGGATTGCATTATTTAAAAAAGGGTAAATGGTCAATGTACTCCCTAAACTATCACCGAAGTGTCAACTCATCCCTTAAATTTTATTTTGGTAGATTAAGGACTTGAACAACATAAAGTTAGTCAAATTGGTTATTGCCGTTAGATTTTTCAAATTTTATCCAATTTTTCTGTTACATTGTGTTATGGATTGAGCGAAGATAAGTCATAATCTTCTCAAAGTGTAAGATTTGTGAGCCCCGAAGGATGCAAGACAAGAAGGCGCAAGATTAGTTAGCAATCCCATATATCTTTCGGAGAGGGAAATTTGAAGTGTCATTATGCATAAGGATATAATTCAAAAAGCAGCTTCGGTGTCTTCTTCATATATAATATATGACACCTTGAGATATTTGAAAAAGATCAACACTTTACTAATAATTAGAACAATACACCATTGACCGTGCTTCAATTTCATAGCCAATACTTCTCCAATGGGCATGAAAATTTTTACACAAAGATTTGGTGCACTTTAATTTGAATTAGCAGTCTATAAAGGAAACTTATGTCACCCAATATTTATCAGTTGCACAAAACTAAATTCCTTATAAAATTAGTTCACTAGTCTGCAATTCTTCCTGATCTCTCCATTTGTCCCAGTTAGAGGACTAATAGCGCCCATCTTCGCCATGGCTGCAGCAAAATCTCTCGAAAACGCGGCGGGGTTGTTACTATACGTTGTAACCAAGGCATCCTGATTCCCGCTGTTGAAGGGCTCCTAATTCGAATGAAGAAGGCCACGACGAGCCACGAGGGCCTTGTAGTTATTATCATCGAAACGAGTCGGGGTTATATCGAAGGGAGCAAGATTCGTATCGCCGCCGGAAGCTGGACATGTAGCCTTACGAGTGGTGGCAAAGCCGGGGTCAATATTGGTCTCGTTGTATATGCGGTTTTTGAAGAGAGAACACTGAGACTGGCCTATTGTATGGCCACCGGAGAGCACGGTCAGGTCGCTGGCGGTTAAGCCTTTCACTGAGAAACCCGAGATTAGGGTTGAGAGGTCGGCGAAGGGAGAGGGGAGTTGGTTGTTGGCATCGCTTTGGCTTGCTGTTCTTGCATCTCTTCGGCCTAGGGCTACCGTCCATGAGGTTCCTCCAAGCTGCACAAAGAAACAAAGTATTGAGCATGTGAATATCACGTGATCAAAACAAAAGAAAAAGCAAAAGAGGTCTTTTCCTATAAATGGATAGAATATGTATGAAATCTTGGTATGTGGATTGGGTCGTAGAGGGCTTAAGTCCATGCAAATTTTAAAATGGATTGGTATGTGGTTTCACTAAAATACCCAAAATGAGGGCTAAAATTATAAAAATAGCCAACACCCAAAACACTTTATAAACATACCCAAAACCCATCATTACACACACTCAAAACCCATTTATAAACACACCCAAAAAAATATACAATTATTGATTGTGGGGTTGATTTTGGGTATGTTTATATGTTTAAATAGTGTTTGGGTATTTTTATAAATACATGTCTAGGATTGGGTATTTTTATAAATATCTATTAATTCAATCATTGACTAATCTGATATTTTAAAATATGTACGTTGCAGGTTAGGTTTTGTCCCCATGCAGGTTGTTGAGTTGGCTTGCAGCAAAATCATATCAGAGATTAGAGAAATTATAGAATACTACAATAATATATGGTCACGTGATATATCTTATACACGTGTTATAATATTAGTGAACAACATAATTTATTTTCTTCTCTTTTAAAAAATAATATAAATAAATATTCACTTATATTATAACACGTTTACAAGATGTATCACGTGTCCATACGACTGCAGTATTCTATAATCACTTTGAAAGTCATAAGTCATTGGGACCATAGTTGAAAAAATTATGCTCGTCCAAATAGAGAAAATAATAATAATAAATTGAGATCTAAAATTTATGTATTAGACTGAGGATTTGACATGCACAACATAATTTAAACTCCAAATTAATGTCGATAAAAGAAATTAGGACTACTCCCAAGTGAGATATTTTCTTAAAAATAATAGGAAATTAAATTGTTAGGACCAAAAATAATATGAAAATGATTGTACCATAGCTTGAAAACCAATCTACCCCAAAATATAGCCAAATTTGATGGTAAATTAATACGCATGGAAAAGCTTGATGCTTCACAAGATGCATATCAGTAGCCTATATTACGTCAAATATTAATATAGTAGCTAGCTACTAACCAAGACAACTCCATCCCGGGATGCGAGTGCTAAAATATCTACACAAGATACAGTAGCATTACAAGCAGCTTCCACTCGGGTTTTGATGGTGTCAATGACTTCAAAACCCCTCACTGAGTTCTGGTTTGGGAATGCATTCTTTTCACCGGTGAAGGTGGCCGTGTCATCCAGTAGTATGGAAGCGTCGCAACCCTATTGAAAAACAACAACAAAAACCATTTATTATGGGCATGAACAAGTATATATATAATATTATATTGATATAAAAAAAACTTTGGGGCGCTCTAGATCCGAGGCCCTAGGTGGTCGCCCTCGGGACCAGGCCTAGTGTTATTGTTGTTAGACCGTGAATTAAGACAATATATTTAAACCCGATTTGACATATAATTAAATCTTTATCTACGATAACACATCAGATTGTTTGATATAAGAAAACACTACTGTATTGTTCTCACATTTACAAAGCAGTCGTGGAAGAATAAGCGAAGGATCGAGGCACCCATCCGAGCCTCCCTAGCAACAGCCTGATTCATAGCATTGCGAACGATAGTCGGAAGACTTGGGCAGGTTCTTGCATAGAAGTTGGGAGAAAGTTGTGCATTGGCACAACAACCAAAAAAAGGGATGATGAAGAGTGTAACAACAATGAAGAAGTAGGACAGAGAGGCCATTGTAAGCTTCATTATGAGAGCTGAAGAGATGAAGCTGGGCTTTGTGGTAAGGAGAAGGATTGAAGAAGCATTCTATATATAGAGTAAGATTGTGCATGCATGGAATGAGAGATGAGAGGTGATTTTGAACGTTTTCTGTGAAGGCGTTCCATTTTCAAACTTTGTTGCTTTAATGCGTTTACCATAAGGTGGAGGGGACACCATCGGCTTCAATACAAAAAGAAAAGGAAGCATATCCAACCAAATAGAGCAAGGTTTGACTTCTGTACACCTTTCCAAATCCATGTAAAACACGAAGGAAAAAAAAAGCAGAAGAAGACGAAGAAGAAGAAGAAGAAGAAGAAGATTCGTGAACGAGGTGATCAAATTGGGTCTCAAAACTAAGCAAAATGTGACCTTCTTTCATTCTGATGAGGTGCTGGTTTTGTTTTTAATCAGAAGGGTGTGACTTGTGACCAAAAGAACAAAACATAGGGGTGACTTTATGAAACTATAAGCAAATGGATGACACCCATATCAGCAATTAGCAAGCAAAAGAGGATAAACCAACTAGGGCCCCCCAATAATACATATCGTTCTCAAAAATTCAACTATTAACTATTCACGTTGAATGTCCAACATGCGCACTTCCACACTCTCAAGCTCTTAAACACTCACTAGGACCCCTCCCCCCAAACTTTTTTTTTTTTCATAAATAAAAAAGACACTCACTAGGATTGCATTATTAAAAACAGGGTAAATGGTCAATGTACTCCCTAAACTATCACCGAAGTGTCAACTCATCCCTTAAATTTTATTTTGGTAGAGTAAGGACTTAAACAATATAAAGTTAGTCAAATTGGTTATTGCCGTTAGATTTTTCAAATTTTATCCAATTTTTCTGTTACATTGTGTTATGGATTGAGCGAAGATAAGTCATAATCTTCTCAAAGTGTAAGATTTGTGAGCCCCGAAGGATGCAAGACAAGAAGGCGCAAGATTAGTTAGCAATCCCATATATCTTTCGGAGAGGGAAATTTGAAGTGTCATTATGCATAAGGATATAATTCAAAAAGCAGCTTCCGTGTCTTCTTCATATATAATATATGACACCTTGAGATATTTGAAAAAGATCAACACTTTACTAATAATTAGAACAATACACCATTGACCGTGCTTCAATTTCATAGCCAATACTTCTCCAATGGGCATGAAAATTTTTACACAAAGATTTGGTGCACTTTAATTTGAATTAGCAGTCTATAAAGGAAACTTATGTCACCCAATATTTATCAGTTGCACAAAACTAAATTCCTTATAAAATTAGTTCACTAGTCTGCAATTCTTCCTGATCTCTCCATTTGTCCCAGTTAGAGGACTAATAGCGCCCATCTTCACCATGGCTGCAGCAAAATCTCTCGAAAACGCGGCGGGGTTGTTACTATACGTTGTAACCAAGGCATCCTGACTGCCGCTGTTGAAGAGCTCCTGATCCGAATGAAGAAGGCCACGACGAGCCACGAGGGCCTTGTAGTAATTATTATCGAAACGAGTCGGGGTTATATCGAAGGGAGCAAGATTCGTATCGCCACCGGAAGCTGGACATGTAGCCTTACGAGTGGTGGCAAAGCCGGGGTCAATATTGGTCTCGTTGTATATGCGGTTTTTGAAGAGAGAACACTGAGACTGGCCTATTGTATGGCCACCGGAGAGCGCGGTCAGGTCGCTGGCGGTTAGGCCTTTCGCTGAGAAACTCGAGATTAGGGTTGCGAGGTTGTCGAAGGGGGAGGGGAGTTGGTTGTTGGCATCGCTTTGGCTTGCTGTTCTTGCATCTCTTCGGCCTAGGGCTACCGTCCATGAGGTTCCTCCAAGCTGCACAAAGAAACAAAGTATTGAGCATGTGAATATCACGTGATCAAAACAAAAGAAAAAGCAAAAGAGGTCTTTTCCTATAAATGGATAGAATATGTATGAAATCTTGGTATGTGGATTGGGTCGTAGAGGGCTTATGTCCATGCAAATTTTAAAATGGGTTAATTCAATCATTGACTAATCTGATATTTTAAAATATGTACGTTGCAGGTTAGGTTTTGTCCCCATGCAGGTTGTTGAGTTGGCATGCAGAAAAATCAGACAAGAGACCATGAAAGTCAGAGAAATCATAGAATACTACAATGGTTACGTGGTACATCTTATACGCGTGTTATAATATTGGTGAACGGTATGGTTTATTTTTCCCTCTTTTAGAATATAATATCAATAAATATCCACTTATATTATAACACGTTTACAAAATGTACCACGTGTCCGTACTACCATAGTATTCTATAATCACTTTGAAAGTACCATAATTGAAAAAATTACGCTTGTCCAAACAGAGAAAATAATAATAATAATTGAGATCTAAAATTTATGTATTAGATTAAGGATTTGACATGCACAACATAATTCAAACTCCAAATTAATGTGGACAAAAGAAATTAGGACTACTCCCAAGTGAGATATTTTCTTAAAAATAATAGGAAATTAAATTGTTAGGACCATAGCTTGAAAACCAATCTACCCCAAAATATGGCCAAATTTTATGGTAAATTATTATCCATGGAAAAGCTTGATGCTTCATAAGATGCATATCAGTAGCCTATTACGTCAAATTAATATCGTAGCTAGCTACTAACCAAGACAACTCCATCCCGGGATGCGAGTGCTAAAATATCTGCACAAGATACAGTAGCATTACAAGAAGTTTCCACTCGGGTTTTGATGGTGTCAATGACTTCAAAACCCCTCACTGAGTTCTGGTTTGGGAATGCATTCTTTTCACCGGTGAAGGTGGCCGTGTCATCCAGTAGTATGGAAGCGTCGCAACCCTATTGAAAAACAACCAAAAAAACCATTTATTATGGGCATGAACACAAGTATATATATAATATTATATTGATATAAAAAACTTTGGGGCGCTCTAGATCCGAGGCCCTAGGCGGTCGCCCTCGGGACCAGGCCTAGTGTTATTGTTGTTAGACTGTGAATTAAGACAATATATTCAAACACAATTTGACAAATAATTAACAATCTTTGTCTACGATAACACATCAGATTGTTTGACATAAGAAAACACTACTGTATTGTTCTCACATTTACAAAGCAGTCATGGAAGAATAAGCGAAGGATCGAGGCACCCATCCGAGCCTCCCTAGCAACAGCCTGACTCATAGCATTGCGAACGATAGTCGGAAGACTTGGGCAAGTTCTTGCATAGAAGTTGGGAGAGAGTTGTGCATTGGCACAACAACCAAAAAAAGGGATGATGAAGAGTGTAACAACAATGAAGAAGTAGGACAGAGAGGACATTGTAAGCTTCATCAATATGAGAGCTGAAGAAATGAAGCTGGGCTTTGTGGTAAGGAGAAGGATTGAAGAAGCACTCTATATATAGAGTAAGATTGTGCATGCATGGAATCAGAGATGAGAGGTGATTTTGAACGTTTTCTGTGAAGGCGTTCCATTTTCATACTTTGTTGCTTTAACGCGTTTACGATAAGGTGGAGTGGACACCATCGGCTCCAATACAAAAAAAGACAAAGCATATGCAACCAAATAAAGCAAAGTTTGACTTCTGCACACCTTTCCAAATCCATGTAAAACACGAAGAAAAAAGAAGAAGAAGAAGAAGAAGAAGATTCGTGAACGAGGTGATCAAATTGGACCTCAAAACTAAGCAAAATGTGACCTTCTTTCATTCTGATGAGGTGCTGGTTTTGTTTTTAATCAGAAAAGGTGTGACTTGTGACCAAAAGAACAAAAAACAATGGTGACTTTAGGAAACTATAAGCAAATGGATGACACCCGTATCAGCAATTAGCAAGCAAAAGAGGATAAGCCAACAAGGGCCCCCCAATAATACATATCTTTCTCACGATTCCCTAGGTATGAGCTTAGGGAGGGGAAGGAGTGTGCATTCTTATACACACGTGGTATCATGGGGGATCGAACCTCAGACTACTGGCTAACATGTGCATGCCAACAGCTCTACCACTGAGCTAAGAACCCATTGACATTTGCAATGCCATTTCACATTGCCATATGCAGCCTATGTATAAATATAAAATATATATATAGAGAAGATATGTTTCTTTGAGATGGAAATTTTAAATTTGATGAGTTTCAACATATCACAGACACATATGTAGAGTATTCAATCGTCTAATTAATCTAATTGACTCTTATTATAAGGCTCCAAAGTATAACCTAAACCTCTCTGATTTTGAGAATTAGATAGGAAAAGTCTTTGTTGTTTTGTCAACTAGGAAAAAGTCAGGAGACATGCATGCCGTAAAAGTTTGAATGGAATCGGGTTGTCTCTACATTGACGAAAATAACACTCCCAAGTGGGAGGTACGGGCTACTTGTCTCTTGTGTTCAATTCAACCTACTCCCGGGCTGGGCTTGGACCAGTTGGTAGTTTCCTTTCTTTTCTTTCTTTTCTTTTATTTTTCACTTCTTTGCTTTGACAGTAGAGAGTAATTAAAGAAGGCACAATAGTTGCACTATTAGAAAACCTCATTATAAGCCACAGACAACCCATGACCTACAACGGAGTTAAGATCTCACATTAGAGGGGGTCCTTCACAAAAAAATTTAAAAATAATTCGAATAGGAGCCTTCAAGCCCTAACGGGGTTAATTAATGATATCATTTCATATTAATTAATAATTTATCCATTTATTACAATTATAATTGTCCTAAATTTCATATTTTAAAATGGTTGAATATAAATTAATCTCATCATTTACACTATTAAAGACTCAAAATTTAATAATGTATACTTCAACAAAGAGAAGAAATACAAACAATGTTCATAAATCTTAATATTAAGGTCCCTTACTTTAGAGAGGGAAATTCATAAAGCTTAAGTTAATCAAAAGTGGAAGACAAAGAGAACAAAAAAATTGAAAGAGTTTTTACTCCAAAAAGCAAACATATAGCAACATATATAAAGTAAAGGCTTAATTGATATAGTGCCCCCTGAAACATTGGTCAATTCCCACTAAACCCCCTTAAAGTTAAAGTGACCTACTTTACCCCATTGACCGATGTTTTGTGTCTCACTTTGCCTCTCATCGTCAAGTCTGTTAAAATTTTCGTAAAAAATGCTGACGTGGCACCAATGGGACCCCACTATTTTACTAAACTAAATGCCATGTGTGAAGAAAAAATAATTAAAATTAAAAATTGTCTTTTAAAAAACTTAATTTAACTATTAAAAAATGAATAATACTTTAAAAAACTTAATTGCATAGCGCTTGATACTGAGAGAGAAAAGATAGGGAAGATAATTGATCGGAGAATGACGTTGGATGGAGCCACGTCTGCGGTGACGGTGGCGAGGAGGAAGCTGTCGTGGAGGGAGAGAGAGGAGTAGGAGAGCCATAGTTGCGAAGATATTCGCAAGGCTTCGAGCTCAAGGCAACTTCAATTTGCCCAAGCACTACGACAACGAGGTATTGAAAGCTCTCTGCCTCCAGGCTGGCTGGACTGTCGAATAAGACGGCACCACCTATCGCAAGGTCCCACTTCCCTTCTCTTCTCAATTCACTTTAATTGTCCCAATTCTTCAATTTCTTTTTTTAATTTCTAATTATTTTCCCATAATTGTCATAGCTCATATTCAAAGGAAAAATCCACCTGAAAATTAATTTACTCATGAATTCTAATAATGTGATGGTGGTGTCGTTGTACAGGGATTGAAGCCAACCCAAATTGATACACCAGGCACATCAACCATGATCAACCCTTACTCTTCTCTAAATCCTAGTCCAATCCCATCCTGCCAAGCCAGTCCTTTGTCGTCTTCCTATCTAAGCCCAAGTCGTTTCGATCCCAGCACTAATTCATCCAATCCCAGTCACTATCTGCGCTCTGCAATTCCTTCGTCTCTCCCTCCTCTGTGAATTTCAAATGGTGCCCTTGTAACCCCACCACTCTCTTCCCCAACCTCCAGAAACCCCAACCCAATTCCAAACTGGGACTCCATTGCTAAACAGTCCATGGCCTTTTTCGATTACCCATTTTGTGCTGTCTATTGTTGCTCACCAAAACTTGCCTGACAGTGAGATCCCAAAGGTAAAGCTGTGGATTGGAGAGAAGATTCATGAGGTGGGATTGGATGATTTGGAGCTCACACTTGGAATTTTTAATTCTTTTTTCTTCACACATGGCATTTAGTTTAGCAAAATAGTGGATCCCATTAGTGCCACGTCAGCATTTTTAATGGAATTTTTAACAGACTTGACGCTGATGGGAAAAGTGAGACACAAAACATTGGTAAAAGGGGCAAAGTGGGGTACTTTAACTTTAAGGGGGTATAGTGAGAATTGACCAATGTTTTAGGGGGCACTGTAGCACTTAAGCCTAAAGTAAAAAATATGAGAGGGAGCATAGGCCCACCCTCGTCCTTAGGTGGCTCCGCCATTGGTGACCTATATTCATATTCACTACAGATGACCCATGGCATATTCGCTACAGACGACCCATGGCCAAAAGGTGTTGGCCACAGATTGACTACGGAACACGTAATTATGGTAGATGCATGATGCCATAAACTTTTAGGCACAGAAATGTTGTCCGTGGCCTATAAGTGGTGGATCCCACCATGCCTTTTTACTCTTGCAAAAATATGCATCCATCAATTAAAATATTAATATTTTGTGAATTTGATACCATCATTACTAAATGATGAAGAGAACTAATAAAAAATTACAAATGGATATAATATGTAGTAGTATTTGTGGCTATATTTTGAACTTTTAACACTTGGGAAGAGAAGATATCAAAATTAAATAGTCGAATTCTAGTCTTGACCAAGGACTAAAATATCGATAATATTGACGAAATATTGAGGATATTATTGTGTTTAAGGGTCTAGGATATTTTTATCACATCCCGAATCGGCTCTGCCGTAGCACGATATTGTCCGCTTTGGGCCCCCCTGCCCTCACGGTTTTGTTTCTGGGAACTCACGAGCAACTTCCCAGTGGGTCATCCATCATGGGATTGGTCTAGCCCAAACTCGCTTAACTTCGGAGTTCCCATGTAATCCAAAGCCATTGAGCTCCCAAAAGGCCTCGTGCTAGATAGAGGTAGGCATGTACATATAAGGTACATCAACCCCCCCTTCGTTGGTCGATGTGGGATTTTACAATCCACCCCTCTTAGGGTTCCGATGTCCTCGTCGGCACACTTGCACTACACGGCAGAGTGGCTCTGATACAATTTTCTCACATCTTGGATCCGCTCTGCCGTAGCACGATATTGTCTGCTTTGGGCCCCCCTGCCCTCACGGTTTTGTTTCTTTTCTGGGAACTCACGAGCAACTTCCCAATGGGTCATCCATCTTGGGATTGCTCTAGACTAAACTCGCTTAACTTCGGAGTTCCCATGGAATTCGAAGCTAGTGAGCTCCTAAAAGGCCTCGTGCTAGATGGAGGTGTGCATATACATATAAGTCACATCACCCCTTTTCCATTGATCGATGTGGGATGTTACAATTTTGGAACATATCCATACACATCGTATAAGTATCGATAATATCGGAAAATATCTACGTTGATAATTTCTATCACACTTCAGCAATATTTGGCAAAAATATTACTATAATATCGTTGTAATATCGATAATATCGAGATGATGAAGACATTGAAAATTTTGAAGAGTTATTTACACTAACACCCCCTGAGGTTTGTTGTGTTTTCACAAAATCCCCAAAGGTCTCAAAAATTACATGAACACCCCATGAGGTTTCAGTTTGTTTTCTCAAAACCCTTTTCCGTTGATTGTTTGTCTAAAAATTGATGATTTCATTGAAAAATGGAACTGTAGTAGTTTATTTATGCTGATGGATGGAGACTACACAACGGCCTTCTGTCTTCTGTCTTCATTTTTCCTGTAAAATTTTTGAATATCATGTGCACGCTGCAGCCGCACGCATTCTATCTTGAATCTTCTGTGTAGAAAAACTCATTTGCACTTCCTTATCTATAGCTGCCCACTCTCCGTCGTTGTCAGCCTTTGGAATGAGTACAAGCCTTAATTCATTTCAAGTTTCAACAAAGAAAAGTTGGTAAAGCAACTTTCTTTTGTTCAAAACAAAGTTACTTTAAGACAAAATATAGCAACAATTAGAAATACACTACGGCACACAATGCAATACTACATATAATATAATTATAATTAATTTAATTAATTAATTATAATCGGGCCGGGCCGGGCTTTTAAAGGGCTTAAAAATGAGGCCCAAGCCTTATATGTTAGACTTCGGGAAGGGCTAACCCCGCCCATTAGTTCGGGCCGGGTAAGCCCACACATTAAAAAATTAGGCTGGGTTTGGGCTAGCCCATCGGGCTTCGGCTTTATTGACAAGCCTAGCCGAACGACATCCTATAGCCTACCGATTGTCTGAAAGGTCGTAGGGATGTGCCTCTCAACAATCACACTTGGTGTCGATTCCCAAGCACTGGATACCAGCACCCGACGCCAACACCAAGTCTTCTGCGAGCTCGGCACGCCGACCATAAAATGCCCACGCTGACCAACAAACAAATAGTTGGACTGAACCTACCCTTTCTGGTCAGCGCTCTTCGCCCTCGTCACATTGTACAGATGGGTGAACTGCTCATAGCTTGATGCGTAGCCGATCTGAGCTAGGATCCTCTTTACCGAATGCCTCAACGGCAACCGAAGCCCATGCTTGAAGACATCATTGAAGAAGACCACCTCACCTTTTGGATGAATCCAGCGGCCCAGGGATTCGCATCACTACTGAATCTGGAATGTGATACTCAACTTGAATTTTAGCCAACTCACCCTCGGTCAAGGCGTTTGGCTCCGAAAAGTCTACACCAAAAACAGGACCCTTTGGTTTTGCCATCGGCACTCGCTGCCTGCTCGAAACAACAGTCAGCACCCCCTCTCCTGGTGCAGCAATCGACACCTTAGCCGTCTCGACTCCACGACTGGATGTCGAAGGCTCACAACTTTGAGACCCTAGACGATAAGTGCCCCCAGCTTCGGTAAGCACCTCTGTATCTTCTATTATTTCAACATCGGTGCTCTCGAAATCGACACTCTCAAGCTCTATAACGGAGCTTTCTGAAGACGACTCTCCCGTAAAAGCCCCTGGGCTATCACTATACTCTAACTCTGTATCTGACATCTACAAACAGAGGCGAAAAGAAACTAAATGTCATGCCATAATCAAACTACGATCCTAATGCTTAAAGGCTCATGCTCATCTATATTCATACACATTTATACATTTCATGCAACAATTGAAGACATGCCACCAGTTTGATTCAATTTGAAACAAAATAGAGCAACATACCTTTTTAATACAGTGGTTGAAAAATCGCTGGAAATTGTCGCCGCCGTGATATGCTCGCTGGAAATCACCTATGTCGTTGCAAAACACTTGTCGAAAATCGCATCTCTCAAGCTCTATTCGCTCTCCAAATTCCAAGTACTTCTCTTACCGTCCCTTCGTCCTATTTATAGGACGAACCTTGTATCGAGAAATGAAATGACGCGACCCCTCGAACCCCTCCTGACACGTGTCAACCATCCACAGGGAAGCCTAAGAGTCGAAACGTCCAACCTGAAGGGATGTTTCAACTCTTAGATTTTTTGAGCGCACTCATCCTTTGTGCCGGACGATAGGTGCACAGCGGTAGAGTTTTCACTCACCCTCCGTGCCGAACGGCAAGCGCACATGGTTCAAGTTTTCACTCACCCTTGACTGCTGTTTCTTCCACTCTTCCAAGCTCCCCCTTGCTCGGGGACTTGGGGGGACTATATGACTACCATCGACAAGCCACAAAAAGGAGAACAAAATCCTCGCATTCGAGTCAGAATGCCGAAGACACATGCAAGTCCCCAACCAAGAAGTCCCGTCTCAATCGGAAACTTGGGGAATCCTATTTGTACCATATCTGACCCTCCACTCACATCATGACACATGGAAAGAGGACAAGGCTAAGGTCAACCCTGCGGCTCACATCGGTAGATGAATTAGGTGCGAATTAGCGTCCACGACCGATTCAACCATCAAGTCCTTCAATTGGCGAGCCCTCCCGAGCGCCCCATTGAATATACTATCATTACCAGCTACCGAACAACCCTCGAGCATGCATTCAGCATGTCTTGCCGACTCTGCGGGACAACCTTAAAATCCCTGCTTAGATATTTTGCAGAGACTCGTGTCAACCTCAGAAGGCACTCCCACAAGTCCAACATCGAAACTAAGTACTAAGAGCATATCAGGTACTCTCTATAAATAGGGCCTCTTGCCCCAAACACAGGGTAAGATTTTCGACTTGACTCTTATACTCTAGCATTGTCGATGACAAAGTTCTATTTCTATTTGTTTAGTTTTAGCGTCAACAAGTTCAATTGGATCTTGATAAAGATTCGACAATAGCTAAAATGGATGGAGTTTTCTCTCATAGGGAGAGTCGGGTGGCCTTAGCTGTGTATGGTGGCGTTTACCTGTGAGAGAGGGAGGAGGTGACGACAAGGGGAGAGAGAGAGAGAGAGAGAGAGAGGATTTTTCTAGTGTTTTGAGTGTTGAGAAAGGAATTTAGAATTACCTTGAATGTCTTGTGTAGCCATATATTTATAGTATCCTTGTGTGCTAGGGTTTTGGGAGAATATTCTTTATTTGGTTAGCATTATTCTTCCCCAAAAAGATGATAGGAATTACTCCAAGAGATTTGGTGGAAATTGATTCCTTGATTTAGGGAGATATTCCTATATTAAATCAAAGATAATTTCCGTAATTAAATATGATTTAATTAGGGTAATTAGTTTGACCTAAGGAATATTCCTTTTTTACGTGTCATCTTCTTATTGGCCGGTGAAATATATGTTCCCGCAAATGCCCCCCAGCTTATGCATGGCGCTTGTGAGGCATGGAAGAGATGAGAAATATTTATCGGGTGAGATCTTGAAGGAGTGTACTGCTTGTTGAGGAGAGGAGTCGCTGTACACACCAAGGTAGGTCAAACTTGTGTCTATTTTCTTTTGTTTTTATTTCGCAACGAGGACTAGCTGGGTGGGCCAGGCTGGTTATCATCGTGACGCGGTGGTTGGAGCGACATGATCAGCCGAATGGTTGCAGCGCGGTTGTGGTTGCTGCTGTCGCCCTTTTTTTTTTTCTATTAAGCGTCACGGGCCTGGTTACTGGATCGCGGCTTTTGCTGCGGTTCGACAGCTTGGCAAGCAAGCCCTGCTGTGAGCGTTGCCGGCAATTGCCGAGTGGTGGTTGATGTCGCGGTGGTTGCCGGCTGTTGGTAGGGGCGGCAACGACTGACAATTTTTTTCTTTTTTGCTGAAGCTCGGCTGTGCCGTGACCTGCTAGGCAAGTTGCGGCTCAGCCCGGGCCCAAGGGCTACTTTAGTGGTTCGGGCCCTGTGGCCTTCTCCTTGTTATTTTTCCTTGAGCCGCAAGCTAGGGTCTTTCCTTTGCGGCTTGAATTGTGATTTTTGATCCGTAATTTGACTTGTGAATTTCTTTCTTTTTTTCGCAGCTAGTCAACGATCATGTCTTCCGACGAGGGTAGCCGATCACCGGGGTGCCTTTGTATCTGTGGGTTGGTTCCAAGGTGCAGAAAAAAAAAAAAAATTGTGGCTAATTTGCATTGTGTTACATCCGAGGCTCACTTCCAGAAGTGGTGTGCCACCTATGCTTCTACCATACTTGATGACGTGCATGTCAAGTTGGCGGCGTCTTCGACTGACAATGCGCCTTGTGTGGATTCGAACGATCCAGATGCTAGAATTATCACATTCTGTCCCTTTTACTTCTCATTGGGCTTCACGTTCCCATTGTCGAAGTTCTTCAGGAAGGTGTTTTGCACCATGGAGTGTGCCCCAAGCCAATGTACTCTGAACATCTACTGCGCGATCATGTGTTTAAGAATATGAGCCGTTTCTTCAAGCTAGATCTGACAATGCGTGAGTTCTTTTACTTTTTTGCAGTGAGGCGCTACGAGAAGTATGCCCAGGTTCGTGTATGCAAAGCCAAGCTATTTGATAGTCTCAACCAATGAGATCATGTATGGCATGCCGATGTGCTGGAGGTCAGGAGACGGTGAGAAGGTGAGGTAGACGATGGTCCACTTGTTCCCGTAACTCACTGTGATGGTACATCATACTCTATTGATCTGATTCAATTTTTTCTGAATTCTTTAATGCGTGACTAACTAACTTCTGTCTTTTGCATGTAGAGAATGACATCAATAAGAAACTAGACCTCAAGCCGAACATGACTAAGGTCTACTGGGCCCTAAACATCCATGCAGGGTTTCGCAAATGGCGTTGACTGTTGAGCTAGTATTGGAAGAAAGTTGGTGGTCTTCCCTTTGCCAAGGATGTTGAGAGATGGAAGCAATATGGCCAGACTTGGATGATTTGCCTGTCGAACGGGAAGAGTCCTTGACCGACCCCCTGAAAAGAGGAAGGCTCCGCTAACAAAGAAGCCAAGACTTCCTCCTGCTGTGATCAAGTCTTCTTCGAAAAAGGTCTCGTCTGCTTAGAAGACTCAAGTGGGAGTTGATCCTCCGTCATCTGCCCGAGTCAAGCATCTTGTCGACGTAGATAGTAAGAAGAATGGCGGCATGCAGAATATTTGGGACATTCTACTCAAGTCTCCAACTTACCAGCCCAAAACTGAACTCTGCCTTGCAAAGAAGTATGTTCCCTAATCGGTTCGCCTACCAAGAAACAAAGAGCTGTTGACATTCCTCCCCAAAGTTCGAGTTGTCTACAACAAGCAAGGGATGAGGATCGAACTGGGAGAACTGCTCCTCCACCTAACCATAGCGATTCATCTGCCGAGCCACGAGTAGTCAAACATGGAGCTAATTTGGCTTCGTTTACTCATTTGGAGGCGAGAATGGCGGCGGCTAAGAAGGTCAGAGAGTCATCTACTCGGGTGAAAGGTTCTTCAGAAATGCAAGCAGTTGGTCCAAAGATTAACAAGTCTAACTCCGCAGGGGATGCATGTGTGTCTTATCTGCTCAAGAAGAACTTTCTGTTGAGCCCGTCTACTTGCATCAAGCTATCACTTTGCTTCAAATGGGAGTGGTTTTAGCTATTGAGGCCATCTGGAACTCGTCTGCTGCTGCCCTCTCTTATGCTCAACTCAATGAGTTGGAGAAGAAGAATGTTGAATTGATTGGCAAGCTCTCAGTCAAACAGATCCGCCATGAAACAAGGATGTCTGAAATGAAGGAGAGCATGTCTATGCTAAAAAGTTCCCTTGCTAAAAAAGATAGTGAACTCAACTCTTCTACTACTGCCCTGCATGGTCGCAAAAAGGCCCACTTTTATCTTGAACGCAAGAATGCTGACATATCCCAGAGTTATGATAAACTTATTGCCAAGTTTAACACCTACCACAAGGCTACTGAACGATCCAAGTCTGAGGCTATTATCGAAGCATACAAGTTGGGCTACTTTGACTGCAAGAATGAGGCTGCCCCTTGTCATTCCATTGAAGATGAAGATGTTGAGAAGTTTTGTCTTAGCATGCCCTCTACTCAAGGTGTGTAGATCAATGCTATGGATATAGAGGCAACCGAAAAGCAAGTGGTTGACGAGACTGCACCTGAGAAGGATGATGCCAAGGAGGGCGTAACTGACTAGGTGGCGACTAACAGCAAGCTAGGAGCACACATCGCTACCGCCCCACAAAGACGACCATTTGAATCTATGACCGCTACACCAACCCCACGTAAACTAGAACTCAAGCTAAGTGCACCATCAACATTAAGTCTAAAGTAACCAAGAAGGGGAGATTGCCACTTTTTATCAAGAATTGGCAAAGAAGACCGCCTATGATGGATTGATAAAACCTTCTGATACTTAGCATCATAGTTCTTTGCACTAAAAACTATTTGATCATGGGGCAAGACAGGAGAACCAAACAAAGCTACATTTCGGGCATTCCACAAGAATCACAAAGTAATAGTAAACAAAGAATGATGTGAGCTAAGGAGGATATCCCATACAGCCAACAACCAAATTGCAGCATCATGATAAGGTAAAGTGGTGAGAAGTGGAGCCCAACCCATTAGGTGCGAAACAGAAGAACTGACTGTGCAATGGTGAAGAGCATGCATCACAGTTTCAAACGGACCCGTACAACGAAAGCAAGTGGTATCTTGGACTATTTTCCACCGAAGAAGCGCCTCACGGGTAGGGAGAGCATTGTGGGCGAGACGCCAGAGAAATGTTGCATTTTTGGTGGAACTTTAAGCTTTCATAGATGCTTCCATAACTGTTGAAGGAGGAAGAGGAAGACCTAGACACAAACAAAAAGGCCATCTGAGCTTGAAATTCCAACGTAGACCAATATCCACTCTTAACTGTATGCCGACCATTACGAGTAAAATGCCAAATACAGCGATCACCAGTATCGCAACTTAAATGAATAGATAGGATGAGTTCAACTTCAAGAAAGGTGAATAAGTAGTAGATCTCAGAAACATTCTAGTGACCACTAGCAATAATAAGAGCACTGACTCTAGAATCCATAGGGAGACAATGAGAAAATTGAACAGTAAATGTAAGATGGTGAGGTACCCACAGATCAGTGTAGATGTTCACAAGTCGGCCATCACCGATACGCTATCAAAAACCACGGGAGAGGAGTTCACGACCCCATAATATCGACTGCCAGGTAAAAGAAGGTGTTGAACCCCCTTGAGCATGCAGAAAATTAAACTCAGAAAAATACTGAGCTTTAAGCATCTGTGCAATGAGAGATTTGGGAAATTCCAGAAGACGTCATCCTTGTTTGGCAAGCAAAGCTTGATTAAAGCACACAAGTTTTTGAAACCGAGACCTCCTTTAATTTTTTGCTTGCTAAGAGCCTTTCGGGTCTTCCAATGGATATCTTTTCCACTGCCTTTAGACCACCAATAACGAGCAAAAGTACTCTCAATTTCATAACATAAGCCAGCCGGTAGACGAAAGACACTCATAGTATAGGTAGGCATCGCCTGACACACCGCCTTAATAAGCACCTCCTTCCCAACTTTTAGCAATAAGTTTACCTTCCCATCCTAAAATCTCTTCCAACGCTATCTTTGATAGCTCGAAATGTATGTTTTTTTTTTCGGCTATAGTAGGAAGACCCAAATAACGTTCACGGCAAGGAACGGCCAATACCCTAGAAGAGCTTAAAGTTGAGCTTGGACTGATTCAGGGTTGGATGGGCTAAAATAGAGAGCACACTTAGCAAAATTTATTTACTACCCCGAGGCTGCTTCATAAATACTAAAAAGGAGCTTCAATTTCATTATCTGGGTAACTTCAGCATTACAAAATAAGAGATTGTCATTTGCAAAAAATAGGTGATTAAGAGGAGCTGAAGGAGCAATAGAAACCCCGCAGACTCGAGAGTCCTGATTAGCTTTTTGAAGTAATAAGGAAAAACCTTCAGCCACTAAGAGGAATAAATAGGATGAGAGAATATCTCCTTGGCATAGACCCTGAGTAGGAGTGAGGTGACCCAGCGAACGCCCTTGAATCAATAGGGAGTAAGAAACATAAGTAACAAAACCCATGATCAACTGGATAAAGCGATCAGGGAATTCCATCGTGCACATCATCGGCTCCAAAAATACCCATTCCACCTGTCATAGGCATTGGCCATATCGAGCTTCAGTATAGCCTTTCTTTTCGAAAGCCGTAAGTTATCCAAGATCATACGGTGAGGGATGCAAGCACTTTGATATTCTGATATGACATCCGGCATTGCTTTTTTCAACATGTTGGCAAGAACTTTGTAAATAATTTTATACAAAACATTACAAAGACTAATGGGGCGAAATTCAGTTACATGGGAGGGACAAAACGTTCGGTATTAAGGCGATCACTGTATGGTTGAAATCAGCTAGCCCACCACCATTAAGAACCTGTAAACAGAGCTAATAGATATTCGAGCCAATAATACTCCAGTAATGCTAATAAAATAAAGTCGACATCCTATCAAGACCAAGAGCTTTAATGGGCCCCATTGATTTGATGGCAATTTGTACTTCCTCCCGAGTGAAAAGTAAAGACAGATATCACTGAGTCAGTTGAGGAACTCGAGAAGAGACAGCCTCAAAAATTTCATTACTCATAGTTGTTGTGCCTGCAGAAGAAAAAAGATGATCATAGTAGTTGAGAAATACAACACCAATCATCGCGGGATCACTTTGTAATACTTTGTTAGCATAAAAACTCTATGCCATAGAATTAATTTTGGCTCTGTGATTGGTAATCTTATGAAATAGGAAGTGTTACGGTCACCAGCTTGCAGCCAATTGACACAAGAATGTTGGCACCAATATAGTTCATCGAGTTCCAGTAACCTGTCGAGCTCATTTGCCACCAATTTCTTGCTCTGGAAAATGGCTTCAAATGGGGCAATAGTTTGAAAGGAAACTAGAGAGGTATACAGAGACTAAAGTTTGGAATTCATGTGGCTGAATTTTTGACTTCTCCACTTTGATAAGCGCTTAGCACAGATGGCAAGATTAGTCGTAGGAGATTCTTGACAATGCCACCCTTCTTGAATTATTCTTTCACAATCTTTGTCAATTGTTCCTCAAACTGGAAATGACGTGGACTCCGACGATGCCAAACATCAACACCAGGCTATGCATCAGGGAGGGTGATGATCAGAAGAATATGCCGAAAGATGGTAGATGGTGAAATTGCCCCACTGTTGAAGCAAGGCTAAATTACCAAAGCCTCTGTCTAATTGTGCTTGAACTTTGGAGTCATCTTTGCGGTTGTTCGTCCAAATAAAAAGATGACCCACAAAATCAAATGATAGCAGATTACAGTCATCAATTACCCGTTGAAAATTTTCAATTTGATCGATTGAGCGGAGATGAGGGCCACTTTTTTTGTTCACAGACAGAATTTCATTGAAGTCACCGCAACACATCCATGGACCAATATCCACCTAACTCAAACGGCGAAGAAGCTCCCAAGAAGAAATTCATCAAATAAGGTTAGGATGACCATAGAACCTAGTAATTCGTGTAACAAAGGAATTAGGAAAGGTAACCTGAGCATGAATATGTCCGGAAGAGGATGAGAGCAACACAACTTGTAAACCAGTCTTCCAAAGAATACAGAGACCACCAAAGAATCCATTACGGGGAACATAGAGGACTCCACCCACACCAAGTCTCCGGACCAAGTCGCCCATCTGGACAGCAATCATACGAGTCTCAGTAAGGAAAACAACATCTTGTGTTTTGTCCTGTAAGAGGTTTCAAAGATCATGGAACGTACAACGGTTGCCAAGCCCTCACACATTCCAGCTTAATACAGACATAGCAGAGACCAAAATTTCCACTCTAACCAATCGAGCCAAGCCGAACAAAAAAACCACAACTTGCGAAGGAGAAAGATAGAGACAATAGAGCAAAAATCCAAGCAATCACCTCAACACTAGTACGCTTAGGAAACCACCAACAGGAACCAAAGTCACAGACAGTGAACCAACAGGTGGGTGGCGCGAGGGAGACACGAGGTAGAGAGCCCTAATTCCGACCATACTCACAATCGAAACCAGACCAAATCCCATAAAATCTCAAGGGACTAGTCAAGTAGCAACTGCGATGAGCTCGAGTGGAGAAGGGGGAGACAAAACCAGTCACTCGTGGCGAGAAGGAGAGACGACGACGAAACCTATTGCGGAAAATGGAGGATTGACGGCAACTGGACGCTTGACAGCTGTAGATGACCTTGAAGGGGAACCCTAGATATGACATGCGGCTCTCCTCACTTAGCAAGAGAGCGACCTATGATTTCCTCATGCCGGACCTTAGCGGACTTTAGCCTATGTCAATGTCATGAAGAAGAGCAAGGTTTTTTTTTTTTTTTTAATTTGGGTAAAAGAAGAAGAGTAAGCTTAATGGTGCTACTTTAGCATGCTTACCTAGAAGCCCTTTATCTACTTCCACCAACCCCGACATGAGCTCATGCAAGCATACAGAACAGTATAGCAATGAAAATGGCATCACGAATTTGGCTCCTTGTAAATAGACTTGTATAAAAAAGGGCTAAGGCTTTCTCTACACCACCCAGTAACTGGAAACATAGAGTTGTCTGCACGTGATGCGAGAGTTGAGTGGAGAAAATAGTTTGTCCTTCACATTCCAATGTGAAACAGTTCTTCCCGTTTATTCCTCTGTTCTGCTTCGGTACCAATATTTCGTGTCTAGAATTTGACCCGCCAAATACGCAATAGTACACGATGGTTGCTAAAATTTAAGGCTGTTCGCTCTTTAAAGAGTGAAAACAGGCTTGAACTTGAATTGATTACAAAAGAAGGAACCATTGCTATGGCATACCCCTTCTTTCTCCTTCTTCCCTTTCAGTAACGTCAAACACCATTTCGCTTTTGATACCAAACTTACCGGAAGAAAACTCAACAAAATTGACGATCCATTGTTCATGCAAAAAGCAGTTATACAAAGAATTGGTTGTTTGTTCTTCAATCGGTTCAGTTAACATGTTAGCAAATCAAAATTATGAATACTTACATTTCCAAGACCAAATTGATATAACCAAATTATGAAATTCCAACGGCAGACACAGTAAAACACAAACAGGAGGTCAAAAGAGGTGAAACTAAATTAGGCAAACTATAACTAATTGCACAGTCAATGACCATATGATCAACCAATCTTATGCCTTAATTTTGAATCATCTCCTGGATTACGCAGAGCCTCAGCTTGTCGACCATTTCTTAATAAGATCTTGAACAGGAAAGTTGTAAGCATGTTAACTGTCACATGTTTCCAATTATATTATTACATAATTCAGACAACATTATATTTACTTCAATCTAGTTTCCTCTTTTATCAAATTAGCAGACTACAAAAACCCTAGAAGTTTAAGATACCTAAGAAGCCTTACGGAGATAATTTATGCATGTCTTCAACTTGTCTTGCTTTACTACTCTGCGGTGTTGGTGACTTTGTTGCATGAAAGCTAGAAGAGCTGCCTACCTTTGAAGTTGACCTGTGAATCTTCACAAGTGGGACCAGTGATTGCACAACATCTGCCATCAGTGGCCTGTAATCTGCCTCGGGTTGAACGCACATCGCAGCAATTGCTGCCACCTGAATGACCTCCTTCATTGAGTACTGACCCTCCAATGCAGGATCCATGATCTGAACAACCTGCTCCCTATCCGTCAGCTGAGGCAAAGCCTACAGTGCAGATCATTTAAAAGAAAGAAAAGAAGAAGTCTTAACAATTAAGGGGAAAAATGATTCTTAAAAGAAATACTGTCAAGAAAGATACGACCCTAAAATGAATAGGGTAAAGCGTTACTCGTTATGACACAAAGTATTACTCTGTTACAGGAACGGAAAATAGACCTAAGAAACCCACCCAAGAAACAAGAACACCTTCTCCAGAAGGTCTCTTCATATCAACTGGAACTCTGCCTGTAAGCAACTCCAAAAGCACAACCCCATAACTGTACACATCTGATTTAGTTGTCAGATGCCCTGTTAACGCATACCTGTATAACGAAGCACATGTGTAAAACTGAATTAACAGCAGCTGCTATTTCATAGTTAATATTTGAGACTACGGGGGGAATTAGAAATATAGGTAACTCTTACAGTATCAATTGACTAATAAGCACATTGCAGCTAAAAGTTTAGATGTTCTTACTCTGGGGCAACATATCCCTGTGTACCCAATACTCTGGTGGAAACATAGCCTCCAGCCTTGTCAGATCCAAGCTTGGCCAATCCGAAATCAGAAACTTTGGCATGAAAATATTTGTCCAAGAGAATGTTACTGCTCTTAAAATCTCTGTGAATCACGGGAGGACTAATATGTTCATGGAGATACTCCAAACCCTTCGCAGCTTCAAGAGCTATTCTCAACCGAGTTTCCCAGTCTAACTTCATGGAGGGAGCATTAGGACCTGCACGACCGAATTCGAGCAGTTAATCCAACAGCAAACCATCTTTTTCAGACATTTAAAAACGAAAGAATAGTGACCAGGACAACCACAATTATGCGAAGAAATGATGCCAACTGTAATGGATAAACAAAACTTGTGGGGTCGGGCAAAGAAGTATCTTGATTGGACAGATAGAGCGCGTGAAGAGGGAACTAAAAAGGGCATAATGCAAGCAGCAAAGATCGAAGCCTGGCTTTAACTCACAGTATACAGATGAAATACTATCATATGACACAGGTTGCAAAGTACAAGGGTGTTCATAATATTTTTCTATTCCCAAAGCCTAGTAATTAATCATGCAAAAGAACGTTATCCAATCAGTATATCAGAAAGCAATAAACTGTTAACAAGGTAAACTTACCACTCCCAGGATACAAATGTTCCTGCAAACCACCATTTGCCATGAACTCATATACCAACAATTTGTGATTGTTATATGAGCAATACCCAAGCAGCGCCAACAAATATGGAGAACACAGCCGACTTAGCAACTCCACCTGCATTTAATTATCAACCAATCAATGACCAATTTTACATGATCTGAAAAGTAAATCTAATGCTCAACTTATTATTGCCAAGGGGTAAAGTGGGGAACTCAAAACTTGCATCTTTCGGTGTTTTGGTATAAGAATATGAGTTATCGACTCAACCAAATCCTACAAAATCATTTGACTAAGGTGAGTAATTGTTCAACTGCCAAGGGTTAAAGACAGTACTGTGAACTTCAGCCATTTTTCCCCAATCACATTCCTAGCAAACTAATAGGGCCAAAGTAAACAGGATGAATACTAAGATCAGACCTCCATTTTAAATTCCTCTGCTCCCTGCTTTCCTGCTTCATCCATAAATTTAATTGCAACTTTCCTCCCATCATGGAGAACACCTCGGTACACTAACCCAAATCCTCCTTTGCCAACCACATTTGACTTGCTGAAACCACCAGTAGCAGAATGTAGTTGCTTGAAGGTGAAGACCTGAAGTCCTTTACTGGAAGCAACTTGCAGATTTGAAAAAGCACCTTTGTCCTCATTCCCAAACCCTTCAACAACAACAACAAAAAAATGAAAGGAAATTTCATTGTAATTCCAAGCACATGCAAGAAAGAACAAAAGGCACCGAATTTTCAATCCAACATGATTATAGAACAAAAGACTCAAACTTTTGTCTTTATCTCCTTGAGTTTCCACAGAAACCCAAGTGATTTCAGTAAAAAGTACTAATGTTATTAAGTGGGTGACCTCAAACGCTCTTATAAGCATAAATAGTGAACTCCTACCCACAAAACAACAGTAAAACGTTTAAAAAGAAGAAATTTTCTGTTTTTTTCTTGCATTTTCTTAGCAAACAAACAGAGGGTAAGTAGGAGTCTCACCCTTGTGGTTCTCGAAGCGCTTGGCGACCTTGTTGCGAATGTAGCAGTAGTAGCTGAAGGCGACGAGTAAGGAAGCCACGGCCAGTGAAGCAAGCACAACAATGACCAACAATGCCAAGCGCTCCTTCCTTCTATACTCATCCTCTTCCTCCATTTCTCTCACCAAATAAATTCCAAGCAGAAAAGCCTAACCCTAACCCTCAACTCAGTAGAGGATGGGAGAGAATGACATTTTGGAGCTTTGGAGTTTGTAAGACTCTCTCTCTCTCTCTCTCTCTCTCTCTCGTTCTTGTGTTTGTCTTGACTTGTGGAGCGGGGAACAGTAATCATTTGGACTTAAGGACTGTATTTTTTTTGGCTCGAGTATATTTTAAAAATATGTAAAAGGCATTTATTGCACTTTGGTTTTTATTTCTACTGAATAAATGTGGTTTATAAGATTTGAAACCAACACCCTTTTTTTAGTATGGAAGTAATTTTTCTAATGTTAGAACGGGTTCTAGGTTTGAATCCCTCCTTCTCTTAATTATAAAATTATAAAATAACTAGGGCCAAGGAAGGTCCAAAAATTGCCCAAGCGAAGCGAAAACCTAAGCCGAAGCGAAAAATTCTGAATATTTAGGTCATGTTTGTTCTTTTCTAATTATTAAAAGAGGCGAAACTTGAACTTGAGAGTTCTTCCTCGTTAAAAAGAAAAATACCACCAAAATAATAGTTTATTTTTCGCAATTCATTTTACTAGTAATATCTTAGCTTTTTTTTGGTGGTGGTTGTTGGGGGGGTTGGTTTCAAATATCTTAGGCAAAAAGACGCAATCATTCAAGAAAAGACAAACTATGACTGTGAGAATGGGTCATTATTGTTTTATAGAAAGAATAAAAAAGTATGGGCCATGCTAAGATTAACTAAAAACAATTTGCCATCTACGAACTAAAAACAAAATAGGACACTTGAATGACAAGCACCATCTACTTTTCTTTTTATCCGTTGTATGAAATTCGCCTTATTCACACAATTCGAGAAAAGAATGCACGGACCTATGCTCAGGTAAATAAAAACATCTATTTATATACTCTAGATTCCCACCTCTCTTAATATTGCTTGTATAAAGATAGAAATGCCCTGATAAAAATTACCTAAGCAATGTTTACAAATCCTTTTCAAGGATGACTATCTCTAGCAACACTCTAGTTATTTTTATTGAACTTCAGTAATAATTGCAAGGAAATCATTTTAGCTCATTACTTTGGTGTTCTTTTGGAAATCACTCTAGTTATTATTATTATTATTATTATTATTTTCTAAACTCAAAACATAACCAAAAAATTAACAGTTCGGATCATCGAAATATATTGGAGAGACCCAACAAAGTGGCCCTTAAATAGTGTCATTCGAGTTGAAGATTATGTGACCAAATTGAAAAGCTATTTAATAGACAAACAGTCACAATGAAGAGAAACATGAACCGTTAATTACGCAGAGAAACATGAAGATCATGTTGATGAAGCAGTACTGCCAAATTCCATATGCAAAAAATACTTGGATGCCCAGCAGATTTGACCCAAAAACAAGATATTAACTCACATAATCCTAGCCACGTCGATCTACTATTCCATTGAACCCCATCAATGTCCTCCTGCTCTGAGAGAGACAATGAGAGCCCTCACTTCCTAAAAGGGTAAAAAAATCAACAAAGACAACAAAGATTGAACCACTGATCTATGTTGGAAATGTCAACAGAGCACATCATTTGAGGTGCATTTTATTGTAGTGATCTGCAGCTTTGGATAATGACTGTATTGAAACTGGAACTCCTGGACCCATCTGCGCATAATTGAAAGGGTTAGGATCTATGCATGGCCCAACGTTAAAGAAAAGAAATATGCAAAAACAAAAACAAGGGTTGCGAGCTTACCGTGCTACATATGTGGAAGGAGTTAATATACCCCGCATATTTGGAAGCTGTGCAAATGATTTTCATAAACGTCAAAAAGAGATGTAGAGATTTAGGCTAACTCAAAATTTCCAATCACAACCTAGAGAAAAATATGCCCCAAAAAAAATTACAATAAAATAATTATAATCAATTAATTAAGAGTGCATGAGAACTCCCATTAATTTAACTTAAAGAGCCACTCTCCTAGTCCTAGGGTTGGTTTTTGCATCTGACCGTCTTAAACCAGACTTAAGTAGCTCTCTTGTTCTTGGCTGCTAGACAAGGAGTTGGGGAGAGAGAATAGAGCCTCCCCCCAGGATGGTTAGCTTCTATCCCTTATTGCCCTGTAATTCCTGAAGCCAAATAGCATTCACCCAACTGTTTGGCATCTTTTACAGTCCAAGATCATAATTGCATCTTGGAATTACTACTGCAATTACTTATCATGTAGACTTGCAGATGAGTAAAGCCAAGCTGACCTCTAAGCTTTTCTAGCTTGGCTAGGAGAAAGTTAGCGGCTTTAAGTGGCTCAGAGGTAATCAAGCTGAATGTGTTCAGCTCATGTCTGGCTCGGGGGTGGGTAACACATTCAAGGGCATTCCCAACTTGGCCTTAAAAGAAAAACGACTACAGAGACATGCTTTGATACTCCAATGAGCTTCATGCAATCAAGGTGTTGAGGGTGAGGAACATATAATACAGCATAACTATGCAGTTGGGTCAAACATGACACCAAGATTAAACATGAACAATGAAGTTAACTGTCAACAGAGTCATGCACCTGCACTTCCGTTACAGCAATTGATAATTTACAGCTGTTAGACGACTATTGGACCACACAAACTTAAGTTATAGGAAATAAATCAACAGCAAATATCAAGCTCACACCCTCTATTACATGTATCCTCATGGAGAAATATACAGGTGAAGTGCAACTTGTCAGTTAAAAAATAAGTGGGGAATGGGATGAGAGATCTCAAAATTAAGACCTCTCGGAACAATTCAACCAAAACTCTGATACCATGTTAGACTATCGTTGTATGCCAAACACTTGTATTGTTAGGGCATAGGTCAACAATGTATATCATGATGACAACATTGATGAACAAATTTCAATAAATTTCTAACTTAGGCACAACAAAGCTTAGATTTTTGTCACTTAGGCTCATTTGATAAATAACAATAAAAAAAATGAAAAAAGGGAGCCTCCACCTCAGTATCAAGTTTGGTTCATTTATCTAACAAAGCAAATTGAGCTGAACTTCTTGTTGAGCAGAACCAAATAGCTCATGAAGTGCTCAGAAATAAACATGGCTAATAAACTTGATCCTCTGCACTCATATGCAAGAGCAAGAAACCGAGTGTGTAAAATTATGGTTGAACATTAAAATCAAATTTGAACTTTACTTAGTTTAGCCCACAAACAATAATATAGGAAACACAAGTAATTTGTGCCACTTACACTTTTTTAATCCCGTAGGCTTTGCCAGCAAAAGAGAACTCATAAAGGCACCAATGTTCTCACGCAGGTATTCCTCTGTAAAGCTTACCTGAAAAGAAAGAATGGTGAGGGCACTAGATAAGAAAAATAAGAAAGTGAATTCCACATCTCTGGAAAAGTAGAAATAGAACTCTGTATTTGGACTAAGACTATGGTACCTTTCCAAGTCCCACGTGTACAATTGATGTTCTGTCCATTCTATACTCAATATGACCTTGTCTTACTTTTTGCAATGCTCCAGAGATGTCATTAGTGACAGTGCCTAGCTATACGATACGTAGTATAACCAACATTAGTAGTTTGCCCACAGACCTGCGAACTGAATAAGAAATTACAATATGATTAACTCACTTTCCGGTCAGGCATCAAACCACGCTCTCTAAGAATCCTTGCAATCTGCAAAACATTAAAGATTCCCTTTTGATTAATGAAGCAAAGAAGATGACTAATCCCACATGAAAACAATTACAATTCAAAAACCTTTGCCAGGCGCATAATCATTTCATTTGTTGCAAAACACTTGTCAACATTGAGCTTATGAGTGCCTGCATGATACAAAGCTCAGGTCATAAATGGTTTGATTACTTCTTCAACTGAAGCAATGTAAGATTCATATAAACCCACATAAACAAATTGAAATTTATAATAGAAAGAAGTTTAGACCAAAACCGAAAATCAGAAATTATGAAATGGCAAAATCATTGCATATCCAGTGGACAGGAGTTTCTCTTTTTAGTGTAATATTTAGAATGCAAGTATATCATCATAGTAGCAACAAGGGTTGGTTCATTACTTGCAATTTCCTCCACAAGTTCAACACCGCCAACAATATCTGCCCCTGCAGCTTTAGCTTCTTCTGCATCTGCGCCCTCAGCAAAGAAAGCAACCTTGACAACCTGAAAAATAACAGTGGTCATACACAAGCCAACTAGAATTTAATTTAGATGAAAACACTCCAGCATGATTTAGCAAAGTTTAGATAACTACCTTCCCACTACCATGAGGCAAAGTCATGTTACCACGAACTGCCTGCAGTTCAATCAGTGTAAATTGAATGGTTTAAAAGGATAAGTCACATAAATTTTTTTTGCTTAACATCATAACATTTCGAGTACAAAACTTGGAGTTCATTCAAAAATCCTGAAATTCCAATCAACCATCTTGAAGTCCAATCAATATAAACATTCATTAATGGTTTCTTCAAAACATTCTTTGAAATATTAGGTGTTTCAACAATTCTGCCCAACTAATAATGCCTATTAGCCATCTCATACGCACCCATACACATGTAAGATTGTTCACCTTATTAAAAAAGAACACGGATAGATATAAACAAATAGGACTGTTGGGAGTAGTTACCTTGTTCTCACATTGACTATCATGCACACACATTTTTATTTTGTACCATCTCGTATAGGGCTATCTTTTAAATTTAATGGCTATTGAGCCATGTGATGAATTGCAAATCTAAAACTGCGAACTGCTTTTATATATTTCATATTTGCATAGGTTACTAGTCAACATATCAGAGCCTATTTCACACAAAAAAGTTATGCTTTAGATAAGAGAAGATTTTACTCAGATGAGTTGACATTTTACATTTCTCTTGGCGTCAATACCCAATTGGACATGAGCTTCAACAGTTTCATCAAATTTGCACCTGGCATTAGCCTGTAAAACAACTAGAACATGAGAAGAAGAGATTAGAAATGGGAAACACATACAAAACAAAATACTCTTACGTAAACTATGACCCAAAAGAAAGTCTAAAGAGATCCATGTAATTACAATATAGAAATAAAACAAAAAAAGATAAATCCAACTGGACTGAGAGCAAAAACATCTGCTGTAAGCTCAATATGCACGTGAAAAATGGTCATGATTTCTAGATATTCTTACTTAAGTTTAGACTTAATACTCAATCACAAGTCACAACTAGTAATAGTTCACTTTGAAATTTCATCCTTCAATCTTTTGCCTCACAAACCTTAGCAAACCAAATTAAGTTCATACGCCAGCCAGACCTCCAAGTACAACATATATATATATATATATACTTCGACCACATTTCTTCAGCCAAAAAACTACCACCTTCAAAAATTATTCAATTTCCCAGAAACAAACTTAAACCAGAGAAATGAAAGAAAATAACAACCAAGCCAAATAAACTGTATAGTTAGTATCGTAGAAGCCATTTGCTATCGCAAATCCAAATATGTAACAAGGAAATGGAAAACTTTAGGTCCGTTAACTTTCCCACATTTTCACAGCAACCAAACAGAAACACCCGATTTATCAAACAAAAAAGAGAAAACCTTACACTGACCTTGACTTGGCGAATTGCGTCCATTACATCAAGAATAGGCTTCCTCTCCTTCTTCTCAACGTTAATCAACGTGGGAAAAGGAACCACCACCTCCTCCTCCGGTACCCTGAAAAGCCTCCTTCTCAATCGACCATCCGCCTCGATCCTCTTCTTCCCTCTCTCCAAGTCCGCCTCGTGATCCTTCACACTCTCCCCACCCTTCTCAGCTCCGGTTTCGCCTCCCTCGGCCTCCTCCGGGACCCTATCTTCCGGCAACGGAGCAACTTTGACCCGGTACGATACCGGAGATATAGAGGGCACGTGCCTTAAGAACCGAGCCTCTTCACGGGTCCACTCGGAACGAGTTTCCTGACTCGGTGAGTTGGGCAAGTCCTGAGGCCCGCTCGATGGCGGTGGTGATGTTTGTTCGGGTTGGGAAGTTGGGTCTGGGTCGGGTGAGGAATGGTCTTTGGGCTTGAGAGAGTAGGAAACGGGTTCGATCGGCACGGATTGTCGAGTAGGGGGTTGAGGAGAGGGAGAGTTTGGATTCGGGTTCTGGGTAGGGTCGGATTCGGAGCTAAGGGATCTTCGGTAGCTTAGAAATGGAGGTGGATGAAGATGGGAGTGAGGTTTGGAAAGGCAGTGACGGCGAGCTGAGGAGAGGAGAAGCTTCAGGGCCGCCATGGGAAAGGGGTTTAGAAGGTTTAAGGCAACGCAGCGTTTTTACAGAAAATGGGCTCCTCTTCTTGTTTCGAATTTTGATCACTATTAAGTAGTGCCAAACCAAATAAAAAAGGGGTACTTCTGATTTAAGCACAAAACGAGGGAAGTTCTTATAAATCGGGCAAAATTATAGTGTTCGGACAAATGCCCTTTAGATTGTCTATGGAGTCTTTTTTCAACTTTTCAGATGGTGCTAAAAGGTGTTGCTTCTTGCTTGCCGTATGGTGTGAAAGAGTTGAATTATCTTGCTTTGATAAATTTTGGATTCATACTCCACCTTCTATTATGTTGCTGGGAGGATCCCTTTGCGCAAAATGAAGTTGATATGCTTCTACCATCATGAGAGCTTCACATGGAATTATGCTTTCAATATGTGTGTCTATATTGTGTAGCTCTTCTTCTTCTAAGCTATTTTTATATGAGTTGTCATTATCTTTTGCTTCAATTTGTTCTGCTAACTGATTATAGATTTCTTCAAAAGATTTTACTCCAATTTTGCTTATCCTGAATTCATGTGTAATCCAGTTTTTTGGATGTGGTCTCTAAATAAATCTTGATAAAGTTGGATTTTTTAACGAGGTTCAGTTGATCATCATTGAACAATTGTTGCTCAACTATTGTTGCTCCTCTGTACTTTTGAATGTCTTACTTGATAGAGATCTCTGTATTTACAGATTTTGCCGGACTATGAGTTCATTATGAGAAATAATAATATTATGGGGTATACTGCTGAATTGCCCCCTGAACTTGTACATAACTCTCAATTTACCCCCCGACCTTTTTTTTTAGCCAATTACAGGCCTGAATTAAATTTTATTATCAATGTTCCCCTCACCGTCAAAATTCGAACATTTCATCCATTAATCCGTCTGTTTGACCCACGTTGACTTTTTTTTTAGGGTTATTTTCGTCATTCAGCGCGGATTGAATTAGCAACCTCTCTCAACCTCTCTCACACACTTCGCACATCGCTTTCAGATTGGTAGGGTTAGAAAGGTACCAAATCGAGGGCTGGAAAAAGAACGAAATCGAAGGTTGGAGAGGGACGATATCGAGGGAATCTGAAAGCTTTTTCATAAAGCTTTTTTTGGCTCTATTGATTCGACGCAACATGAGTTTAGATGTGTTGCCTCTGCAGGTGCAAAACAGAGGGCCTCCTCCCAAGTACAGTAAGTAATCGCTTTTCCCAATTTGAAATTGTTTAAGCTTGTGTGGTCCTTGGTCTGTCGGTTGTTCGTACATGTTGTGGTGTTATTTGATATGCTTTTTTGAATAGGAAATACTTGTGGTCTCGAAGCATTTGTGTTGTTTTGTCTGCATAATTGTCAGTGGACCTGAGTCAATTTCAAGTTTAGAATCTGAGTCAATTTCAAGTTTAGAATGGTAGTTGGGTAGTAAAGATAAGTTGGTGTGATAAACTAGTGGTTTTATATATCATTTTCTTTTTTTTATGTGATCCAGATTTGTTCTCCCTAGAAATTCACCATGGAGGTTATATTTTAGAGGGGAAGTATGTTCGGGGTAAGGTTACATGGGTAGACAACTGTAATGCTGACCACCTGTCAATGCTTGACCTGTTTGATGTTGCTATCTGTTTAGGATATGACCATCAAAAAATACAGTACCACTACTGGAACAAAAGAAGGGGGTTTGTTCCAATTGAAGTAGATGCCCATGTAGTTGAGTTTGTGGAGCATACACCTACCTCTAGAGTTCAACCTTTATATCTCTCATATAAGCATCAACCACATTTCCCAGAGAGCCAGGCATCTGCATCTACTCCACAATTGGGGTTGGAAGTAACTGAAACTGATGTTGGTGAGTTGGGGAACCAGTTTGTAAAAGTGGATGTTGATTTAGATGATGATGGTGATGATGAGGCAGATAATGAGGCAAATGACAATGAAGATGACGAGGCTGAAGATGATGATAGTGGAGAAGAGGCTGAAGATGATGATAGTGAGACAGACATTGAGTTGATTGACTCTGAGTTTGAGCAGTCAGATGAAGAAGGGTTGAAGACAGTGTTGGAAGAAGATGATAACTTGTTTGATAAACATGTAGTTGATGAAGAAAATGAAGAATACAATGAAGAACCTGGTGAGGTTGACAGTGAAGACTACAATACCGACGAACTTGTAAGTCTTGATGAAGAATCTAATGAAGATGAAATTGTGAAAAACCGTAGCCGCAGAAGAAAAGGTCCTAGGTTTAAGCAGTTTAGAGAATCTGATTTGCTGAAGCCAACATTTCATTTGGGAATGGAATTTACGAACATGGAGCAATGTAGGGAAGCAATAATGTATTATGCAGTTTCATGTGACCATTGAAGTGGGTGAGGAATGATTAGAATAGGGTGAGGCTCAAATGTGAAGGAGATAATAAACAAAAGGTTCCATGTCCATGGATGCTGTATGCTTCTCATGTGGGGAAAGGTCCAAGTACAAGGATTAAGACATATGTTCCAAGGCATACATGTGGAAGGAGGCAAAGAACTAAGTATGCCACTTCATCATGGCTGTTTAAGAGGTTTGATGAGGAGTTAAGAGATAATCCCAATATGAAAGTGACAGATTTCATGAAGTTAATAAGGAAACAATATGTCATAGATGTAACTGAGGCTCAAGTTTATAAAGCCAAGAGTTTTGCAAAACTCAGAATTCAAGGTAGTATTCAAGAGCAATATGGTAAGTTGTGGGATTATTGTGAGGAGTTAAAGAGCAATAACCCTGGAAGTACTGTAATTGTGAAGACTGATTTGCAGGGTGAGAATCCTATTTTTAAGAGGATTTATATATGTTTTGGAGCACTTAAAAAAGGATTTGTGAAATGATGTAGACCAGTGGTGGGTTTTGATAAAAATTCTATGTATTGTTTTTCAAGCTCTACTTTATTCCTACTTATAACTATACAATTATCAATAAATTCTTTCATGGTATCAGAGCCATAAGAGTTGAAAGAGTTGAGTCTAGTGGCTGATTTAAGTTTTCTGAGTTAGCAAGTCTCCCAAGTTTCTTTTAATTTAGTTGGTCTCTTAGGTTTACTCCAAGCCTACTCCTAGTTATCTAGTTCCTTAGGTTCCCCTCTCTCAAAAGTCCGTAAGGTGAGACCTTTTTACCAAATAGTAAGTCCCAAGACAGAGGCATGAGCGGTTAGGCACGAGAAGGTGAGAGAGAGAGAGTAGCCCATAGGTCCTTAGGTTTCTTAGAGTCAGTCTTAGAAGTTACCCAAGAGTCTTTCTATTTTAGAAGTCATGTAAGAGTCTTTCTAAGTTAGTTAATTTAAATTAAACACGTAAACAAAATGAGTCGTTTTCTTAGAACCAATTCAATTAATTCTTGTAGTTCTAGTACCAGTCTAAGCCAAGTACCAAATGTAGTTAATTCAGAAGAATTAGAGTATGAAACAACCAATTCAGACTTACATTGTAATGACTGGAATATACCTAAAGTCTCTACTAAAGAAATTTATAAGCAAAAATGGTCAATTAATGCATTTAAATCCACTACGCATATTAAAACCGTAGAACAAGTCTATGCTCTAAGTAAGGAACATGAAACATGTCAATTACTCAATTTAGATGCCATTAAAAAGCATAGGAAAGAAGGTAATAATTTTTTGCATATAGGTTTAGTTCAAGTTGCAGTTAAACCCTTAACTAACTTAGGATTAAAAGCTGCAATTTTATTGAGTTTAAGAGATGCTAGATTTAATGATTACCAAGAAGGAGTCTTAGGAATTATTGAGTCAAGTCTATGCCATGGTCCAGTCCATTTTGATTGTTATCCAGATTTTACAGTAAGCCTTAGTGATCCACATATTTTAAAAGTTTTAACTTTAAATATTAAAACACATGGTTATAATGTTTTACCAGGTACACAGCCTTTAGCTTTAATTTACAGAATTTATTATAAAGTCACAGGAACTAATATGAATTTCCAAGCCTTAAGCAAAAGCCCAAAGAATCAAACGCTTTTAATCCAGAGTCATACGTCTTGTGCCAATGTTAAAGTTCCCCAAATGATTAGATGGTCCGATGTTAGTTTACCAAAAGATTGGTTTTTAACCACTGAATGCCCTCCTAAGCCAATTCAACGTAGTCTAAACGATTTAGACTATATTCAGCCATATTTAGATGGTACGGTTAAGATTAGTTTTGATAGGCCAGTTAAGTCCACAGTTCAATTAGAACAATTACCTAAGCCTAGTCAATCTTTTAAAATGCCAGTCAGACATTCGTCTGCAGAGTCATCTTCAATTACAGAAAGAGATTTAGAAGCCGATAAAGCCTTAATTGATTTTAAAATTAATGAATTAAGAAAAGCCAAACAAGTTATCCAACCAAGTTACAATAGAACTCCTACTGTACCTCCTGAGCCAATACAACCAGAATCACCAACTAGGTCAGATATGCAAGATTCTACTTTTGAAGTTTATAATTGTGATGCCCAATTAAGAGTCCTTAATAAGCCATTCAAAATTCATTGGTCAAAGCTAGATGCCCATTTTCAGGTCCCTGAAAATGCCGAAAGAAAAATTAAGTATCATGATGCTTTCCCCCATGCTCAAAGAAAAGAAATTTTCAATGAGTGGAAGGAATATCTAAAGGCCACTAGGTCTGAGTCACCTTATCTAGATTACATAGAAGCCAAATATCTAAGTCAAAAGTTAGTTACTTTAACCCAGGAAAAATGGGAAAAAGCTGATAATACTAAAGTCACCAGTACTCACCCCCCAGTTGAAGCAATAGTAATTAATCATAGAAACGCCAAAATTATTGCAAGTCCTTATAAAGTAGCCGAGTCAAAAGATGAGCCAGTTAAGAAAGTCATAGAACAAAATAATTATGCCAACACAAGCCTAATAGTAATAGGTAAGCAATTAGATAAGATAGAAACTAAAGTCGATAAGTTAATACCACAGGAAATTACCCTTAAGCCAAAGAAAGAAAAGCCTTTAGTTCATTTTGAGTTAAAACCAGAGTCTGCCCTTAAAGTCAGTCCAACAATGCGTAAAATAGAAGAGATGTTTCAAGAATTAACTCCAGTTAAACCAAAGCCTAATAAAGATAAAGATAAAGGAAAAGAAGAAGAAACTTCAGTTAAGGTCTTAAGTCTTGAAGTTAATTCAGAAAGTGAGTCAATTATGTCTTTAGAATCAGTCTCTAGTCAAGGGTCAGAAACTAGTAATATTTCTAAAATTGAAAAAGCCTTTAGAGACCTCCAGGTTAATCAAGATGCCCAGAGTCTCAAAATTAGTCGATTAACAGGAAAAGTGAACCCTACAAGTCTTACCAAAAATTGGTATCCTAAGCCTACACCCCCAGATGTTCAATTCGAAGAAAGAACCCAAAGCCAGTTTTCAGTGTCTTCAGATAAACTATACGAATGGAATATAGATGGGTTGTCAGAACAGGAAATACTTAATAAATTACAACATATGTCTATGGTAGCCAATAGTTATGCCACTAATCATCAATTAAGACAATCAGAAATAGTCTCCCTCTTAGAAACAGGTTTTACAGGAACACTTCGTTTCTGGTGGGATAAACATCTCACAGAAGATGCCAAGTTTAGAATAATCCATGCCTTTAAAGCAAATGAAGATGGTCATCCTATTTTAGATGAAAGAATAGGAACAAGCATAGAAGACGGAGTCAATGTACTTTTATATACAATAATTGAGCACTTCATAGGTACGCCCAGTAGTACAACAGCCAGAATACATGATCAGTTAAGTAATTTAAGATGCCCTAAGCTAAGTGATTTTAGATGGTATAAAGATGTTTTTATTAATAGAGTTATGCTTAGAGATGATAGTAATCAAGCTTTTTGGAAAGAAAAGTTTATTAATGGTCTCCCTAATTTATTTGCCCATAAGATTAGAACGGTTTTAAGCAATGAATCAGGTCAAATTAATTATGATGAGCTAACTTACGGTAATATAATTAGTACAATTAATCAAGTCGGTATGAAAATGTGTGTAGATCTAAAAATAGGAAAATCAATCCAAGCCGATAGTAAAAATGCTAAGTATGAATTAGGCAATTTTTGTGAACAATATGGTCTAGCACCAGTCCCGCCGTCTAGACAAGTCAAAAGAAGCCATGATAGACGCTTTAGTAAAAGACGCCATTATTCCTGTAGAAGAGATTCGTTCAAAGATAATAATGATGAATTTTATAGTAAAAGAAGATCTACCCCTAGGAAAAGCAAATGGTCAAAAGGTTATTCAAAAGGTTTTAGGAAAAGCCCCCAACAAGGTAAAAAGAATTACTTTAAGAAAAGCACAGATAAAAGCAAAATTAGATGTTACAAATGCAAAAAGCAAGGTCATTATGCTAATGAGTGCAAAGTTAAAGAGGCAATTAAGCAGTTAAAGTTAGCATCCGAAGAAGAAGCCAAATTGATTAAAGTCCTTGAGTTAGCCAATACTGAGTTAGATCCTATACCTTCAGATAGTTACAATTCAGACAGTTCCCAATCTAGTGAGCCAGAAGTTCAATTAGGTTGCAAAGATAAATGCTGTAGAATTTTAAATAAATCAATATGTGTCTTAACTAAGCAAGAAGAACAAGAAGAGTTATTAATAGAATTAATTAGTAAAATTCAAGATCCCGAGCTAAAATCTGAGTATCTTAGAAAGCTTAGAAAAGTCATAAGCCAGGAAGAGTCTAGTTCCTCTATGCCTCCTAAGATAAGCCTCAATGCCACTTTAGAAAGATTTAATAAAAAGAAAGAAATCACCCTTCAGGATCTCCAATTAGAAGTTTAAACAGTTAAGAAAGAAATTTTAGAATTAAAACAAATAAGTCAAAAATTACAAACTGAGAATTATGCTATTAAACAAGATTTAATTAGTTTGTTAGAATCCAAAGCAGAGTCTAGTAATCCATTCGGTAAGTCCAGTTCTGAGTCTGAGCCTGAGTTGTCCGATAAAGAAGAAAAAGTCATTAATTTAATTAAACAAATTAATTTTAGGAAATGGTATTCCAGAGTTAGTATTTTTATTAATGAATTTGAATTAAATACAATAGCTTTATTCGATTCAGGAGCCGACTTAAATTGTATTCAGGAAGGTCTAGTACCAACCCAATTTTATAGAAAGTCTAAAGAAGTTCTAGGAACAGCATCCGGAAAAGCCCTTAAGTTAAAATATGAATTACCTAAAGCCCATATATGCTTTAAGACGTCCTTTGTCCTGATCCAGAATATCACGAATGAAGTAATTTTAGGATTACCTTTTATTTCTTTACTTTACCCCTTTCAGGTAGAATATGATGGAGTCACCTCAAGCCAATTAGGAGAAAAAGTTAAATTTGAGTTTTTAACTAAGCCAGAATTACATAATCTTAAGTCTCTACAGAAGTCAGCTATTTCTAAGTCAGTTAGATTAATTCAGAGTAAAAATAAACAAGTTAATTTTCTTAAGGAAGAAATTAAGTTTAAAAGGGTAGAACAACAGTTAGCCGACGAGTCACTTCAATTACGGATTAGTAAATTTGAAGATAAATTAAAAAATGAAGTTTGTTCTGATATACCCAATGCCTTTTGGCATCGTAAGCAACATGTCGTTTCTTTACCTTATGTCAAGTCCTTTAGTGAAAAGAATATTCCCACCAAAGCCCGTCCAATTCAAATGAGCCAAGAGTTAATGGAATTATGCAAAGCCGAGGTCATAGATTTAGTCAACAAAGGAATAGTTAGAAAAAGTAAGTCTCCATGGTCTTGTCCAGCTTTTTACGTTCAAAAAAATGCCGAGTTAGAGAGAGGAGCCCCACGTCTAGTCATCAATTATAAGCCCCTTAATTCAGTTTTAGAATGGATTAGATACCCAATTCCTAATAAAAGAGATCTAGTTAATAGATTAGAAACGGCTGTAATCTTTAGTAAATTTGATATGAAAAGTGGTTTTTGGCAAATTCAGATTAAAGAGTCAGATAGGTATAAGACTGCATTTGTTACCCCTTTCGGTCATTATGAATGGAATGTTATGCCTTTTGGATTAAAAAATGCTCCTAGTGAATTCTAGAATATTATGAATGAAATCTTTAATGCCTACAGTCATTTTTCCATAGTATATATAGATGATGTTCTTATTTTCTCTGAATCAATAGAGCAACATTGGAAGCATTTACATAAGTTTTTTCAGATAGTTAAATCTAATGGTTTAGTCATTTCAGCCAAAAAGATCAAGCTCTTTCAAGTCAATGTCAGGTTTCTAGGTTTCAACATAAGCCAAAGCCAAATAAGCCCAATCAATCGAGTCATCCAATTTGCTGATAAGTTTCCAGATCAAATTCTTGAAAAAAGCCAACTTCAAAGGTTTTTAGGGTCTTTAAATTATATTTCTGATTTTTATCAAAATTTGAGAAAATTATGTAAGCCTCTATTTGATCGTCTCCAGAGCAATCCTCCTGCTTGGACTTCGAGTCATACAGAAATAGTTAAGCAAATTAAAATTCACATCAAGTCTCTTCCATGCTTAGGTATTCCTTCAGTCAATTCTTTTAAAATTGTTGAAACAGATGCCTCTGATTTAGGTTATGGCGGTATTCTAAAGCAAAAAGCCAATTCTGAGTCTCCTGAGCAAATTGTTTGCTTTCATTCCGGTGTCTGGAGTCAAGCTCAAATTAATTATAGTACTATTAAAAAAGAAATTTTATCTATTGTATTATGCATAAGCAAATTTCAAGATGATTTATTAAATCAAAAATTTCTAGTTAGAGTAAATTGTAAGTCTGCAAAGCATGTTTTAGAAAAAGATGTTCAAAATATAGCTAGTAAGCAAATTTTTGCACGATGGCAAGCAATATTGAGTGTTTTCGATTTTGAGATAGAATATTTGAGAGGTAGTGAAAACAGTATTCCAGATTTCCTTACAATAGAGTTTTTACAGGATAAGAAGCCAGAGCCATGTCAAGCAAAGAAAAAGAAAAGAAAGACAAAGGAATAATGCAATATAGTCAATCAAGCCAATTAAGCCCAGGCCAGAGTCAGCCCAGAGTTCTTCCAACTACATTGATGCCCAAACCAGAAGCCAATGCCTAACTTGTGCCTTTTCCATGTTATACCAAATGGGGACTAGAACCTATAATCTAGAAGAACTAGATTAAAAAGGATTTTTAACTAGTTATAGGTAGAAAGCTTTGACTTTTGTAGGCTTGTGTATTTAATATTTTGAAGACTTGGAAGAGGAAAGGGATTAGTTAGCTACGGAAGAGGATAAAGAGTATGACTAAGTAATTGACTTGGAAGATGACTTGAGCAACTAAAAAATTAAAAATAGAGAAATAATGAATAAAATAAATTATTGAACGAATATAAATTGAAATTAAAAGATTAATCATAAGTTTAAAAGAAAATGGACATATGAGAATAAATTGTATAAATAAAAAGCTATGAGATGGCTAAATTGAATTAAATTGAAAATACAAATTATTAAGAATAATCTAAGACTCATAAATTAGAATTTGAAGGACTATAAAAATAAACACAGAAAATAATATTAATTGGAAATATTATTAACTGTGGAAGCTTTGAAAACAAAGTAAGAACTTACAGAAATCTAAGTTCAGTGAAAGCAAGCAATGCCACGCAGGACACTCACACTCTACTCTCACTCACAACTATTGTAGTTGCCTTAGGTCTATAACTCTGAGTGAACTTTGAAGACTGAAAGAAAATACAATGTTCACTAAACAAAGCTTGGAGAAAACTGAAAGGAAAACTTCTAATTTATAGCCTTGGCTTACAAGAGAAGACAGAAAAACTTTTAAATTAACTTGAAGTAAAACACTTTAACTTGTCGGGGCATCTTTGCTTTTTGCTTTGACTGGAGAGTAACTTTGAAAGGAATGGCATCTTTGAAAGAAAGGCATCTGGCTTCACATGGGCAACTTTGAAAGAAAGGCATCTGGCTTCACATGGGCAACTTTGACTGAAAGGAAAGGCATCTGGCTTCACTTGGATCGAGAAACCAAGGCGGATAGACTAAAATATGGCATTGAAGGCTGTCAAGAGCCGGAGATACGAGTGGGCTTGGTTAAGGTTATTGTTCATCTTCTCCAAAATTCTGCAATTTATCCCATTTCTTCCTTATTTTTGTGGTTCATTTTGACTAACCAAACTTCAATGGAAAAAAGAAAAACTTATAACCGTTTTAAAGCATGTTATATCTAGTTTCTAACCCAGCAAACCACACTCAAAAGAGAGCTAAACGAAAGAGACATCAAACTCAAAAGTTGGTCTTGTGGCTGGTTTTCTGCATATTCTGCAGAAAACATATTTTTCTCCAAACAATTGCAGTCGCGTTTGACATAACAAAACTTTACCAAATTCAACGAAACCAATTGCGTTTTGTTCCTTGACAAGTCTAGTTTAAAACCTAACAAATGAATTCCTCAAACACTCAAAGGATTGGGAGAAAAAAAGAGTCAAAGTGAGGCTCGCGGACTGAAAATTTCCAAAAATAACAAATTTCCAGATTTGGTTATAAGTTGATTTCATCCATTCTAACCCACCCAATCGTTCCTATATCTTCAAAAATCATTCCAAACTTCACACCTACAGTTAAAACTCATTAGTCCTTGAAGGAACTCAAAGCTCTGAAGGAACCCAAAACTCTAAAATTACTCAACACACCCAAAAACGAAATTGGTTATCTAATCCACTTCCAAGTGATCTTCCAACCTCTCAAAAGACTTGAAACAACTAAAAAATTGAATTAAATCCATGAATTAACAAATTGCTTGAAATAATAAATATCATCACCTTTCAATACCAACTCAACAACATTTCCAAGCTTCTTCATCTTCCTCACCCTCTCACTCTCTCCTCCATTCATCCAACTCTCCTAGTAGCCTTCTAACTCACACCTTAGGCTAATGACTCACCTACACCAACTGATCTCCAAAATGATTATGGATTTGAAAACTTGAGACAAGGGGGAAAGAATGGGAGGAGAGTGGGCTGCTGCCTTCCACGTTTCAGATGCCTTTCTTTTTTTTCTTTTTCTTTTTTTCTCCATAAGGGTATTTTGGTAATCTTTACACATAAGGGTATTTTGGTCATTTTTGCCCAAAATTCAGAAAGAATTTCTTACATATTCATTGAGTCGACTACTATTGTACTACCTAAGAATCATACTAGTCTCACTTCAATTTCTTAAATGTCCTTTGAAAAATTCACAAAATGTTACTTAAGGGCATTTTTGTCCAACTTGAAATTAAACACACTTAATCCAGTAGTCTCAATCCAAAATCACTTGATAAAATACCCATAATCATTGTTCATCATAGTATTATTATTTTTTTATTGAAATATGAAAATCTACCTTGAATTGTTTTGGGGTATTACAATTTTCTATGACATCCAGATTGTTTAGGTAAATCTATATTTTTACAACTCATGTAAAACTGTTTTCTAATTTGTCTTTGTCCTTTTATTTGGCTACATTCTGATCGTAATATTTCATATACATATTGTATTCTTACTCCTATGGATACATCTAGTTTCCTAAGGAGTTTTTGCCATTCATTCCAAATTCTTTCTCAAATTGGTCCTTTAATTTTTATCATATAAGTATCTAATAAATTAAGATCATCAATTCTGCCAGTTCTACCTAAATATTTGAAAAAAGTATATTCACTAATATATTGCAACCCACAAATTTGTAATTGTTCTAAATTTCTTACGACTCAAATTTCTTATTGTTCATTTCTACCATCTAATCTATTATGATCTAAAAATTCATATTTAATTTAACAAAAGCATCTATGTTAAACATTTCTTTTGCTACTTGATGTTCTCCTCGATTTTTAGTTTTCCATGCTTAGAAGTAATCAAAAACCATTACATCCAAAGTATGTTCAAAGTAATCTAACATATCTTATTACTAAAATCTAACATTAATGTTGCATGTACACATCCTTTTTCCCAATCTTGTGGGCCTACATGATCTAATTTTAATATATTTCCTCCTAAACTAATTTGTTCAAAAGCATTCCTACTGGTTTCTTCATTATTTTCTCTATATGTTTCATTAGTTTGCCTAAGGTTATGCTGATATGTTCTAGTTGTATTAACTACAAATGGTCAAGTTGAACTATATTGGTCTTCTGCTGGCATGCATTCTACTTCAATTAACATATTTTGATATTCTTTTTCTCCTAAAATATTTTCTAATCCTATACTTAAAATTAAATCTTTCATTTCTTCATATGATAATCTATATAATCCTAAATCATAAGTCTTATATTTTTCTATATACTTTTCTTCATTTAAATTATCTATGTCATTTATGAGTTTATCAACTATATTATCAAAATTATGCTCAATCATATTTATTTCTAAATTATCAAATGCCATGTGTATTTCTTCTGCTTCACTTTCTAAGTCTTCTATATAATTTATTTGTTTATATTTAGTAAATCTTACAACTGCTTCACCTATGCGATTTTCAAAAATCTGTGCTTTATCAGGTTGTCTATTTTTTACTATTTGTAAATTGGGTAAAGTCCATTGTGTTCCTTCTAAAAAGCTATTATCTACTGGTTTTACCTCTATGATATTAACATGTTTACTACCAAAAGTTTTTACTAAAATTTGAAATTATACATTAAATTTATAAGTATAGTTATATGAAAATTTTCCCACATACATAAAGACCAAGTTCTAAAATATCAATTGTTTCGGAAATATCGGTAGTCCAAAAACACAGAAATTTTGATGGAAATATCGGGATATTATCGATATCAATAAAAATTGAATAAAAACCATGGAAATTGTAAGAAAAACTTGGAAATTTTTCTTGAAATTTTGGAGGATTTTTATTTAGTCAATTATCTAATACTTTATCACAAAAAATGGGAAGGAAATGCATTGCATAATGTGTTTAATTGATTGAAGTTAATTATATAGTGAGCTAACAAACACTACGAGTGTAAAAAATATTTAGTAATTAATGACAGAAGATTAAACACACCATAATAATTTATTTATAATGATTTACTACAATATTTTACGGGTAATGCTTGGCTTACCACATTTTTCATACCACATTTGTACCGCATCTCTAATAGAGGTGGAGCCCACCAATACAATAGGGCCCACCTCTATTAGAGAGGTGGTACAACTGTGGTATGAAAAATGTGGTATGCCTAGCATTTTCCATATTTTACACTTTATACATTGCATGATAAGATACATGAGTGACTTAGTATCACATAGAGTTTCTATAAGGTTCAACTTTGAGTAATTTACACTAACACCTCCTGAGGTCTTCGGCTTTTTCACAAAACTCCTTGAGGTTTTTAAAATTACAAGAACACCCCTTGAGGTTTTAAATTGTTTTCACAAAACTCCTTTTTCATTGATTTTTCAACCAAAGATTGATGATTTTATACCAAAAAAAAAATCTCCAAATGACAAAGTTGGCCTTTGAGATTAGATTGTATATACTTCATTGAGGTTAATTTTGTCATTTGCATAAGTTTTTGTTTTCAATGAGATCATCAATTTTTGGACAAAAAATCAACGAAAATGGGTTTTGTGAAAACAAACTGAAACCTCAAGGGGTGTTCTGAGGGGTTTTTGTGAAAACACAAGAAATCTCAGGGAGTGTTAGTGTAAATTACTCTTCAAATTTTGCATTGTCTTCATCATCTCGATATTATAGCAATATTTTGGCCAAATATTGCTGAAGTGTGAGAAATTATCGACGTCAATATTTTCCGATATTATCATCTATATTATCTTATTTATACAATATGTTTATAGATACGTTCCAAAATATCCTTGACCCGAAAAAATGATAATATCCTCGATATTTCATCGATATTATCGATATTTTAGACTATGCATAAGATTAATACTTAAATTTTTATATTGACATTTTTGTTCTTATGCTAATTTTAATACGTTTACTAAATTCTCTAAAATTCATGACATAATTAGGAATACATCCTATGACTGCTAGGTTTGAGCTAAGATCTACTTATGTTGTAGTTATAGCTGCTTGTTGATGGTTGTCCCATCTATCATTATATATGTATACTAATGCTTTAGTTCCTACTTATGCTCTTGTGAGTCGAGCTATTCCTATCATAATTGTTCCTGTATGGATTTGTTGATAGTGTATTTTTTAAGATGCTCTATTGTTGTGTTACTAAGTAGATTAAGAGTTACCTCTTTATCTGTACAACTAACTTCATGTTGATGCTACTTACAATACTTTGTTTATTTTCAAATCTTCCCAATTGATATAAATTATATTTATTTTTCTGGGATTTTTTCAAAACATTTTCTAAGAAATTCTTGTGCTTTTTGTTTATTAGGGTATATATCTTCTGTTCTAATTATTTTTTTTCCTTTTCTCCTAAAGAGTTTCATTTACTATTATCAAATGGATTTATTCTACTTTTTCTTTTATGAGGTTTATTTCCTAAGGTTAAATTTTCTTTTTTGTTGTTCACTGATTTCTAAATTAAGGTACTATATCATATAATTAAAATTTATATAAGTATACCTTTTTCTTTTTAATATGCCTAGATGCTCTTGAAATGTTTCTATGGATTCTTTACAAACTTGTAAATGATACTGTTTCTTTATTGTTTGTGCAAATATTCTCATGGGAGAATATCCACTTGAAGATCATTCACCTTTTGAACTTTTTTCTCCCTCTTCCTCGATTCTTGTAAAATCAAACTAGAGTAGAAGACCACACCCGGACGGTGTTGGCCAAAGGCCCTTCGATACCTAAGTTAGTTCAATTGTATCTAGGCGAAAACAATAGCTAAAAAAACATACGAAGTTTTCTTTGTGGGGAGAGGCCGGAGTCGTGTGGAGAGACAAAAGTGGAGGAGCAGTCGGCTAGGGTGGCTATCGGCTAGGAGAGAGGGAGAGAGAGATTTCGGGTCTTTTTCTAGGGTTTCGAAATTACTTTGTGTGTTGAATGTAGCCATGTATTTATAGGGTTCTAGGCATCTAGGGTTTTTCAAAGAATATCTTCTTATTTGGAAGGAAGATAGTCTTTTCCCAAATTGTAGAGATTGAATCAATTAGAGATTTGATCAAATCACCTAACTGATGATGATGTCTCCAAAATAGGATAATACCCTAATTAGGTGATATTATCTTTTAAATAAAGATAATATCCTTATTTTTAATATCAATTAATTGACCTAGGAGATATTCTTCTTGTCCACATGACTTCTTACGATTGGAAGCCGAAATATTTGTTCCCACACTTATTACGCTATTTTGTACTTCTAATTTTCGTCTTGGATAATTACATACTTCTGGTGATTTTATTAATTTTTCTAGATTCCTAATTTCTACTTGGTATTCAACTTTCTATCTTTTTAATTCTTGTAACCTTTCTTTTATTCTAATATTTGTCCATGAAGGGCCAAACATGCAAAGGGTTCACTATTCTTAACAGATGATTATGGTAATTAACAAAATTTTAACATGTTATAAACCATTGGCTTTTTATCAGTTGTGTTGATTGACTTTTGTCCTCATGGTACTTTACTGTTATAATTATATTGTTAAGGTGCTAAACTAAAGTTTTGGTACCAAAATTTCAACGGGTCTCCCGATCAATGTTTCTGAAGGCCAAAATAACAACCAGACACCATGCTTAGAACATGGAACTGGAAAAACGCCAACTTAAAGGGCTATGGAGCAGAACTCAGAGGTATTGACTGTCAGTTTAGCAAGATAATAACACAAGGGTAATGATTTCCCCACTCTAACACAATTATAAAAGTGTTTCCTTGTTTTAGACAAGAGGTCTACTAAGAAAACCAAAAATAAAAGAGAGAAAGACTTACTTAATTGCTTTTGCTGCTGGAATTGTTATCATCGGGTATTAACGGTGGTTAGAGGTATTAATAGTGGTCGAAGTAAGAAAGTATAATAAGAGAAAGTATATGAACAAAGAGAGTTGTATTTATGGAAAGCTGAAGAAGAAAGTACTGAGATTTTTTCTTCTCTGGTATTGTACATTTCTCTTCGTAGCTTCGAACTATATACATCATTAACCGACTGCATTCTTGGCTAAGGATGGAGAGCTCTTCTTCTCTATATATCTCTGAACTTACATGTCACACTTGTCACACACACATTCACATGCAAACTGATACAACACCCCTTACACTTTACATGCACACAACATAATTAAACAAATTCACATGCACACTAAGACAAAAGGCACTCAAACATATGCACAAACAAACAAAACTTCTTAACATGGGCTGCTGCACTGCAATGTATTGAGCTTAGGACTTGCATGTCTTTGATGCGAAAGATGAGGGGCGCTTTTGTCTTTTTGAAAATATTTTGGATTTGTTTGAGAGCGGACTGCTTCTTTTGGGTTTTGCACTAGATTCCCAAACAAACAAAAATAAAAATCACAAAATCAAAACAAAATACTATTTTGTAAATAGTACCAAAATTAATGTTAAATTTAGGGGTTTTGGGCAGAAGTATTATTATTTTTTTCTCTTTAATTTTTAGTTTCAAATTGTATTTGATGTCAAAAAAAATTTATTACATATGTTAGTCATTTCTTTTTTTGTTTTGCTTTTTATTTGCCAAAATTAGAAAGGAGAGGAGGGAAAACTCATACACATGGCAGGTATCTTGGGCCAATCTAACTAACACCCCATTGGTATATGTTATTTATTTATAACATTTTAAACATGTGAGATGAAATTGACAAAACTGATAAACAAACCAAATTTCAGGATCAGGACTACTGAATCTAAAAACAGTTTTGAGGAATTAAAATGCTACTTGAATTTTAGTTCAAGGATTATTGCTACAATTTTTTTTAATACACTATAGAATTTTAACCTTTTTTTTCAAAATTTTGAAATATAACATGGTGCTCGAAACTCCCTCAAGTGGTTTAAATTAAAATTAACAAAAGAAGAGGGCTAAAAGTCTTTAAAACATCCAAAATTTGGTTACTGTAAAAAATAAACAAGCCAAAGTTTCATTCTTCATATCTAATTTTAGAGAGTGTTCCCAATTTATGAATTGAGCTGGAAAATATTTTCTATTAATTTGTATTCATTTTTCTTTTCTTTTTAATGATATTTCGAAGTACTTCCATCTTAGCTTTCCCCAAACATGCACGTAAAGCAGCATGCATAATAGCTCAGTATTCAGTAATTCCGAGCGGGGAAAAAAAGATATATATATTGCTGATGAAATATTAACCCAACAATCTTTCAGATTCACCTATCTCTCAATCGTTCTTCAGACTAAACAATCAGAAATAGCTAGACTTCCCCAGCAATAAGTCAAGCATGTCGTCAGGAGTTAGGAGAGTTGTTCCACCAAGAATCAATTCAATATCCGGTCTTCCACTTTCAGATAATGCCTCTTGAGCTTCACGAACCTTGTTTCACACAAAAAAACACCAGGGTCATGCTTCTTTTCAAGGAACTAATACACTAAGTTTTCATGTGCACATGCTAAAATACGACGAAAAGAAGAACCGAAGGAACAAAAATAAAAACCAGGTCAAAGAGTTTAAGAAATACAGACCTCGACTCCATTGATTCCTCCGATAACAAAAACCAGGATGATATTTTGGTCAGCTAAACTTGGTTTTGCCTGAAGAAAATCAGAAAAAGGTTATTAGGTATATATGGGGCTACTGAACCAAAATCTGGAAACTGCAACTCACCTGCCGAAGGCCAAATCTTCTGAACCCACTTTTAAAAAGCTGTCCAACAGTAGAAGAGTGATACTCCAAACCAGGTACGTCATTCTTGCTCAAAATCCTTGTTAGAAGCTTATAAAGTAGTCCTCTACTTGCATATGGATCTCCACTGAAATTATTTTCTGCAGAGAATGCACCATCCTTCAATGGTATGTTCCGACTCTTCAAACTGGATAGCTTGTGAAGGAATTTGAACAGGCTATCGACCCTGTCACGCAGCTCCAACTTCAGTTGCATGTCACCATACACTTGCTCTTTACTGTTATCTTTATTGTCAACATCTTCATCACCCCATTTACCCCACTCATCGTCATCAAAATCATCAATGTCTATTTGATCTGAAGACGTTTCTTTACTGTCCTCTGATTTGATCTTTCTTAAGTTGGTCTCAAGCTCATCCATTAGACCATGAAGAAACTTCAGTTTTGCTATTGATGGGTTTTCCAGAATTGCTTCAACAATAGAATCCTTCAACAATTGCTCCTCTTGCCAAGAAAAAGGGCCCTCAGAACCAGAGGTTGGGAAATTCTCACCAGCCAATATATATCCAGAAATCATAAGGAGCAAAGCATCCTGAAAAGAAAGCAACCCTTGTGACGCCTCCAATTTTCCATTCTTCTGTCCATGCAATCCCACCAAAGCACTCTTATTGATAAGATCACCAATTTGAGCAGCAAGACTCTGGCTCGTTTCTCCAGCACTTACAACATTTAATATTTTCTCTGCACTGATAAATGCTTCCCATCTGGCTGAATTAGATTCGTCAAGGGCAACCAGTGCAGCTGCTGCTAATTGAATAATTCCTTTGTTTCTCAGCAAAGATGACTGGGTTTTAGCCAGTGCTTTGACCATGGGTTGCAACTCTGATTTTGTAGCAAAACCAGGACGTGATTTCACATTCACAGTTATTTTTTCACGTCGAAGAGCTTCTTGAAGCCACTTCTTCACAAGAATGGTCCCATCTTTTGTTCTCCTATCTAGTATAGCTTCCAAGTATGGTGTTCCCCGAAAATTTTCAGTTGAAACAAAAGACCCACTAAAAAGCTCATTTTCGACCTGAAGGGGCTTCTCATTATGAATTTTGTTCTTTAGATTAATCAAATCTAAAACTTGAGAAGCAGAGTTTTCAGAATCCAACCCACATAGAAAAGCTTCAATGTTTTCTAAAAGGCGAAAGTGATCTGTATTGCAATCTTCTTCCCTTAGAATTTTGGCAAGCGGTATCTGAACATCAAGAGAAGCCCGTTCCAGGTTAGAAGGGCTATGCTTGAGTTGGGTTTGTGAGCTTTTTAGGTGGGTAAAGGATGTTGTTTTTTCCCTACGGGGCAAGGATGAAAACATACAATCAACAAGTGAATCTCCATGACAGCATGGAGTAAGAAGATCAAGTGTACGGTCAACAAGTAATAGCCCTGCTGATCGTTTGCGGCGACCTACATCATAAAGACTTGACATGTCTGTCATAACTTTCCCCACAGTTTTTGAGAGATCACCAAGTGAAAATATTTCCATCTTCAAGTCCATCTGCATAATTAAGTGAAACAAACCACAGTCAGGGTATAATAAACAACTAAAGCAATCTGCACAGACACCATATCAAATTAACCCTTGGGGTACACACACACAAAAATAAAATAGCGCTAATTGTCAACCTATTTTGTATTGTTCTTGTGTTTTTACTTTATTTACTTCACATGTTGCTATTATAATACTACACAGACGAAATACACTTTCAAAAGATATAGAACTGCAGGTTTTGGTAACAATCATTGTTGGCATTTAAAGTGATATCTATATCATGGAAAATGACCATCTAGAAATTTTGGCTAATTGTTACATTAATACAAGGGTTTTGGATGGTTCAATATTTACAACCTTGTAAGCTGTAAGCTATTGTTTAACTCTTTGGTAATATAAGTGCAATCTAGACTTTAGAAGACAATCAAATATGTAGAAACTTAAGAAATGATGGAAATAAACTAAAATTGAACATGGGGGAAAGGTAGTATGTATAGCACCTTTGCAGCAAGATGGTAAAGAAAATTTGCTGTAAGAGTTGCCCCAGGAGGAATATCATCACCATCAGAAGGCAATCCAGTACTTAAGGGAGGCAATCCGGGACTAAGGGCATCCTCATGTTCAACTGATAAGTATGCTTCACCAACTGATCCCTCTGAAGGTAAAACAAAGACTCTTGGTGAAAAAGGACACAAAATCATGGGGAAGTGATGCACAGAAACAACCAGTTTTTTCCCTACATCTTCTGTATCAGCTATCGGATTCCCTTCAATGAAATCTCTTGCTCTTGAACTAGCTTTGGGCCGAGATAGGTCCTCTTCACTAGACGCAAGTCGTGACCATCCTTCATCTTCCAACTTTATCTCATCCTTTAAATTGCTACCTTCTGTCTGTCTGGAATTTTCCTTACCCTTCCTGACAAGCTCCTCATAATCTTGGACAAGCAAGGATTCATATTCATGAAATGCATCTGTCCCCAGAGGTGAATCAGCATATGCTGAATGAGCTACCTGCAATCAGTAAAGCATTCAATAAGACATACAGCACCATGCATAGCAAGAGCAAAATTGATTATAAGATGAAAAAAGCGAACGTTATAAACTCCATCCAAAAGCAGTAACTCCAAAGAAGCACCTCTGAAATAGATGTGAATACAGTACAACAACGGACAGCTTGATGTGTGCTCAGACAACGTAAAATATATCGATGTGCATCACTTAGTAGACGAGATGTGATCACCACGACTTTCCTTCCAGGATCAGAATTTGCATTCCAATCAACCACCTAGAAAAAGAAGGGATACAAACAGTTGAAGAAAAAAAAGGATCATAGATACAGAATTAAATAGAATGTTCATCTGCGTCCTAGAAGCATATTATAATAAAAAGAGGACAAGAAGTTTGGTGCATCATGGAAATTATATACATGACATCCTATTCTTTTTGTTTTTGCTCAATCATTCTGGTTGCACCACTGTTGGGTGACTGGTATAGCTGCAGCAAGGCCTAAACATCTAATGGAATAATATTATTTTCTCAATGACTACATTAAAGGGGCTCGAGATGGTAAACAAGAATGAAAGTTTAATCAACAGCTTCACAGCAATTGAAGTTAAATAAAAAGGGATGTACAAAGTTCTCCATTTTACTTCATGAATCGACATACGGAATAATTTCCAAGAAAACATTTTCTTAGAGAATATATTTTCCATCAATACAGAATTTTACATGAAACAAACGGAGGCCAAAAATTGGCATACCATGACCATCAAAAGAAACTTTTTTACTTCAAAAAACAAAAAAAGATAATTTACTACACTTGTTATGTAATATGGTCTCTCTGTACAGAAAGAATGTGAACGTTGTTTCCACGTTTTACAAGATGAATGAAACAACATAGCTCAAATTATGCCTGAAAGAACCAAATTACCATATCAAGAGAACACATGTTTTCCAAACTACAAACAGCACGGACTCCATGGTTCAGTAACAAAGGAAATGCTCCCATGAATTGGAAACTCTGTGTAGACCCAGCATCTAAGTAAAGAACAGAACCTTCAATGTGCTCCGATATCTAAAAAGAGAAGACAAAGAAATGAATTGTCTCAAAAGGCAAATATGCATAATAATTTCAACTGAATATTAACATGTCTAGTTGTTACAGAACAATTAATTTAAAAATCGCAAACATATGCAGCTCAAATTGCACATTGTAGTTATGTTGGCCTTAAACTAATTCCATAGGCGCCCCTGTTTTCTAAAACTCAAGTATGATTCTATATAGAGGAAGAACAAAAGCAGGGGAACAAACATATCTCTGTCCACTTCATGATAGTTTTGATTCAAATGGGTTTAAGATAGCAGAATCACAGATTATTGGGCAGAATCCAACCTACTCGCGGCCAATTTTTCATTTAACTTTCAAGTTGTCATTTTTTACAAGGATTTTCATATAAGAAGTCGAGTATCAACGTGAGCATTTGTAATTTTGTATTCTCAAATAAATATCACTAATAAGTCATATTGAAAAATCAGCTGATTGGTGAAGTACTAGGATTTTAACAACTAGAGAGGATGAACACTGTTTTTATAAAACACCCAATAATTCAGCCAAGATTTAGGATTTGTAACCCTAAATTCAAGCTGCAATCCCTAATTTCTATAAAAAGAAATCCCAGTTAGGCTCAGATAACTAAATTGCAGTTGAAAAACTCGGTAGAATCTGAAAGCCTGATCAATGCAGTAATTTGCAAACTCATTATTTCCAATAGCTCAGGAAAAAGTAAACCCTAAACAGCATATATTTGCAGGCGATAGATCCATTTCGTATCAAAATGCACAAAACCAACATCATTCAATTGAAAACTCATAAATAAATAAAAAGCATTTACCTGGCTAATGGAATCGAGGCAAGATTTGGTGACATCAACCAAAGCCATGTTTGCTTCAGTTTATGAATAAGCAGAAAATCAGCAGAACAAGACTTCTCAGGCTTCCTTTGGTTCCATGGATTTGCACTGTAATTCCCGTTCTCCTCTGTTTGCAGTTGGTTTTTGTTTAAATTTTTTTAATTAATTAAACGGAAAATGGGAGTTCTATGTACACCCCCCAACTGCTGAAACCCACCCCGTCTTAACTTTTCCCACTAAAATCCCTTTTTGGCCCCTGATCCAAATGAAAAAAAAAAGAAAATAATAATAATAATAAAAGGCTTAATATCACAAAATATCCATAAGGTTTACGAAACTATCAAATTGCATCTTTAATGTTTTTTTGTGTCATTCATAGTCCTCAAGGTCAGTGGCGGATCCACCATGGGGTCAATGGGGTCAGACGACCCCATGGCAGACATGGAAATGGCTTAGAGGTCCCTTGTTGGCCTTGGCAGCCATGGGAGATGACCCCATGGAGAAGAAGATATGCAAGCTATGAGGGAGAAGAAAGAGGGAAGAAGAAGAAGAAGACAGTGATTGAGAGGGAGAAGAAAGAGAGGAAGACGAGAGAGAGAGAGAGGGAGGAAGAAGACTGTGATTGAGATGGAGAAGAAAGATGGATTTCGACCAAAAAAAAGGAGAAGAAGACGGCACTGCAAACACAAATAATAATAAAAAGGGAAGAGATCTGTTAGGGTTTTTAAAAATATTTTTATAATTATGTTGGATAGACATATAAATATTAAAAGTATACATAAATAGAGTAAAGATATCACTTACTATAGTGGCCTCTGAATTGAAAAAATCTTTTTGGTCAAGGGTTCAACACTCATTGTGCTCTTTTTGTTGTAATATTGTAGATATTTTATTATTTGGGTTATTTTATATATATAGATGAGCTTGATTCATTGAATGATGTTTTTGTTAATTGGAATAAGTTTGGCGGTGTATTTTAATTTTTTTAGCATTGTTTTTATCTTAAAAAAATTCAAAACTTTAACACTACGACCCCATGGGATAACAATCCTGGATCCGCCACTGCTCAAGGTTAGTATGTGTTATCACAAATGGTCTCTGCCGTTAGGTTCCGTCAAAAACTTCATTAATTTGCGGTTCATACACCTATCACAAAAACTTCATTAATATATATATATATATCACAAAACATCTCTGCGGTTCATACACCTATCACAAATGGTCCCTGAGAAATTTTTTAAATTAAAATTCATAAAATTTTGATTTTCTTTTTTAAATGCACGTGACATATATTATTGGAGATGCAGGCACCACATATATACCAAAATAACAAACTAATGGAGTTTTTTTATAAAAAAAAATTTAAAATTCATAAAACTTAAAAATGAAAAAACCAAGAGTTGAGCGTTCATAAATGGTCCTCGAGGTTAAAATCTTCTATAAATGGTTTTTTCATTTTTAAATTTTATAAATTTTAAATTATTTTTAAAAACTTCATTAGTTTGTTGATGTGGCATATATGTTGAGCTCTCACACCTTCAAAAATAAAGTTTCACGTGTATTTAAAATACAATATATATATTTGTAAAATTTAAAAAAGAAAACCAAAATTTTATGAATTTTAAATTAAAAAATTAAAAAAATTTGCAGGAATCATTTGTGATAGGTGCGTGAACCTGAGGGATATTTTGTGATATATATATATGTCACATCAGCAAACTAACGGAGTTTTTTTACGGAGCCTAACGGCAATAACCATTTGTGATCATACATACTAATCTTGATGACCATGAATAACACAAAAAAAACACTAAAAATGCAATCTGATAATTTCATAAATCTTAGGGACATTTTGTGATATCAAGCCATAATAAAATATGAATCTTGAGATACACAGTGCTTTCATAAGCCACCAAAATACCATTCTCACATGTGCTTACAAAATGCAAGTCTCGCCCCCCACTCCTCCCCTTTCTCCGGCAGCCCCAAATCGCAACACCCTAAATCCATCCAAAATTGATCTCCCTGCTGCACAGACCTACCCCCAACCCCTTCTTTCAGGACAATCCCATCGAGGATCGAGCTTGGTCGTATCTCGTTGAGTGAGTTTTGTTTTGAAATAAGTACAGCGGTCTTTCAAATTATAAACCCTTGCATATTGATGGTTTTGAATGAAACTTAGTTTAACTACCGTCTCTAGCTTTTGAGTTTTCAATGTGATTTAATTGTTTTTCTCTTGAGATTTTTGCGGCTTTAAATATATGAATAGCTTTGACCCACTATGATTTCTCGATTGGCTTTACGACTATTTATGATTATATATGGCTATATATATTTGGAGCTTGAGAAAGTGGTTTTCAAACCACCTTTATGATTCCTCCCCTAGTGTTCCCTCTTTTTGGCCAAGGAGACCAAAGGAAGGATTTTTGGGTCCTTCTTTACTTGAGATGCATGTCATCACCAAGCCACTTGATGGCTTAGATGAAAAGATTGTGTGAGTGTGTTTGCGCTTCTAACTTCTAATCAAACGATTGATTGGTCAAGTAAGGAACCTCCTCTTAGCCTAAGTTCTTTCATTTCCTCGAGGTCAATGATGCAATAAGTCTTGGTAGGTTAGCTACAAGTTTTCCCATTTTTGAATTCCACCACTTACAAGGAGACTTCTACTGAAACTTTTGAACTTAGCTTCGTAGGTTGAACTTGGACTTTATTTAACATCAGGTGAGATGTCATGCACTTGGAGCTTTTGACTTGGTTGAGACTCCCACCTGATGCTCTGGCCAAGAAATTACTATGTCCTTTATATGTATTAATCACCAAGCATGATAGCATTTACATATATGATAATTATATGTTTATGTAGGCCATTTCATGGCCTTTACTAACGCCCAAACCATTATAATTTATATATAAATATAAATAATCATTTATCAACTTTGGTTATTTGACAAAAGCCAAAACATGGCCAACCAAAGAAAGTATCTTTGTTGCTAATAGTTTAGTGGCTTTTAGCAATCACTCATGATCGCATATATATATATACACTTTGGACTCCACCCTTGTCATTTGTTTATTATTTATTTTTCACATAGGGCTTTGGCCTTTACTTGGAGTATAAATCCCGACTTGGACTTTGGCTGCCATCCCGACTCGGAATGTAAACTCCAACTTGGACTTTAGCTGCCATCCTTAATTTCCATCCTTGGGCTTATCAACCCCGCTTTGGGACTTCACCAACCTCACGCGACTTATCAACCCACTGCGATCTCTAGCTCTTTTGGGTTAGGTGTTTGGGCGAAGTGTTAGGATACCTAACCCTTTTGGGGCCGTCTACGCATGTATGAAGAGCTTCCTCTAGATTGCAATTTTTCAGCTTCTTTTGGCAAGTTTAGTTGATGAGTATACATCATGTTTACATTCATGTTAGCTTGACATTATGGAAGGTGTGGGAGCAAATATTTTCGTCTCCAATCAGAGCACGCCACGTGGAAAAGAAGATTATCCCGTAAATTGATTAATTAAACCAATTTATTTGGTTAATTAATTAATTGGGATAATATCTTAATTATAGGGTATTATCTTATAATTAATAAAGATAATATCATTAAATCAGATATTATCTTTATTTAAATGAGATAATACCATTAATTCGGATATTATCACAATAAGGGGATATTATCTGAATAATTAATTATCAGATATTATCATAATAAGAAGATGCGATCGAGTCCGACTCAATCTCTACGAAACCCTAGCCCCGAGGCTACGAAACCCTAGCCCCGAGGCTCCTATAAATAGATGGGTTTATTTATCATTCAAGGTACATCTAAATTCACATCTAAACCCTACTTCAGAAACCCGAGAAAATACCCGAAGCTCTCTCTCTCTCTCCCTCTCCACTCTCCACTCTCCATATTTTCCCCACATGGCTCCGGCCACCACACACGGCTCCGGCCGCCCGGTTTACACCATACATAAAACTCCGTACCCTTTGCTTAGCTATTGTTTTCCATACAAACACTCGAACTAACTTAGGCATCGGAGGGCCTTTGGCCAGCACCCCCCGGGTGTGGTCTATTTACTCCAATCTGTTTTACAGGAATCGAGAAGGAGAGAGAAGGAAGATCGAAGGTTCAAGGATCTAGAAGCGAATATTCTCCCGTGAGATTATTTGCACAAACAGAAGGCCTATTGGGTTTCAGATCGTTTGGCTCCCTTACTTTATATATAAACTTTCTTTAAAGCTATTTATCTCATGTTTTTTCTGTTTTGCGTTGTCACGACTCAGTTTTATTAGCAAGATACTGATTGTTTTGGGCATGGACCTTCACGGTGGCTCAAGCTTATGTCATCTTTCCCAAAAGGCCTCTTGCTAAGAAGTCAAGTGCCCCACATATATGGCACTTCACCTTTTCCTTCTCGAGTGAGGTGAGATTTCTCACTCATCTTGCCCCTTCTCACCTTACATCCTTCAGGGCTCATAGGTCTTACAATCTACCCTCCCTGGGGTCCAACATTATTGTTGGCACAATTCCGGTATGGGTCTAATCTCTGATACCATTATGTCAAGACCCTAATTAAGAAGAGAAGAAGAGGAGAAGATGAGGAAGTGATTGTTGGGAGAAAAACTAAATGTAGATGTGCGGCAACGTAGTTAGGAAGAGAAGATGAGAATAAGAAGAAGAAACGATGGGAGAAAAATATAGAGAGAGAATAAGAGGAGGCGGATGGAGATAAAAAGGAGTGTGATGGTTAAAACGCTAACATTTTTATAATATGTATTTTTAAATTATTTTAGGAGTTTTTTTAAATATCATGATTATGCTTGTATTTCACAAGAGAGTAATTAGTATAGTGGCAAAATCCCTTCATTCCAGCTAGCAAGTCGGGTGTTCAAGTCTCTATGGGTGCATAACTTTTATAATATTTATCACATTAGTGGTAGGTCAGTTTGGTTCAAAGAACTGGCGATTGGGAGATGGTGAATCAGTGATTGGACTAAGTCATACCGGTTCGATTAGGTTTAATGATAAAAACAAAAAATTTAGCGTAAAAAGCCGAACCAACATGTTCGATCTAGTATGATTTTGTCAGTTTGTCAATTAATGAGTCTAAAATTCCAGTCCTAATTTCAGCTGTTGGTTTGGGAGAGGGTGAATCAATGACCAGACAAAATCATAGCGGTTCGGTTCAGTTTAATGACCGGAACCAAAATTAAGTGAAAAAACCTGAACTGACCTAGTGCAGCTGGTTTGTCGGTTAATTGGTCTAAAATTCTAGCCCTAATTTCATCTTTATATTAAAACAGAGCTATATCTATATGAGTTTCACCTTTATTGATGACTTTTGCAACGATTATACAACATCTACAATCATACTCCTTATTATTTAGTTGAAACTTAGTTAAAAACACTTTCAAATATTTAATACGTGTGATAAAAAGAACTTTTAAAACTCGTTTGGAAGTAATTATGTGAAGGTCAAAATCACTTCCAGTTGGGTATAATAACTTTTGTTTAAAAAAGTAACCGACAATCAACGCCATAAATGGTTTTTATGTTTTTGTTTTGCCAAAGATCAACAATAACAAAACAAAGAATAATAATTAATTTATTAATCTAAACCAATACAGTGTGAACGGACACTGCCCCTTCGTAATTGCAAGTTCTCCCCTCTGTTTTCCTCTCTCTTTTTTTTAAAAAAATTGTGGAATTTTTAATATTCTTTTTTACATGTTTTTATTCTTTTCTCCTTCTACATTATTTTTGTTGGCAAATGAACCTGCCTCAAATGGTAATCAGACCCAAAAAAAAAAGGTAATTTAAAAAGACTAAAGACTCGAAAACCCAACTAATTTCCTATATAAAATATTTAGCACATGTTCATTAATTTCTACCCTTCCCACCTGTCAAACGTTGACAACAAAAAAGTTGGCAAGATATAAGCCCCACCATCATTACAAACCAGACATCTCTTATCCCCAACAGAGGAGACTTACTTTCTCCTTCGGTCTCCTAGGCTCTGGCCATGGCCGCCACCAACCAAACTCAACCACGACCAATATGCTCAAATCTCCTCCTCTGCTAGACATACAACAACAAAAATGGGCAACCAAAACGCTAAACACACAACAACAACAACAACACCACCAACAACAATAAGCCATCCATTGCCTCCTCCTCCTCCTCCTGCTCCAGCTCTGTCCATGGCGGCCAGCGAAACCCAAGAAGCATGGCCAGAGCTTCTCGGCGCAAACAACTGGGCTGGCCTTTTGGACCCTCTGGACCTCAACCTCAGAACCCTCATCCTCCGCTGCGGCGACTTCTGCCAGGCCACTTACGATGCCTTCAACAACGACCAGAACTCCAAGTACTGCGGCTCCAGCCGCTACGGCAAGGCCTCCTTCTTCGACAAGGTGGTGCTCCAAGAAGCTTCCAGCTACCAAGTCTCCTGCTTCCTCTACGCCACCGCCCAAGTCAGCGTCCCCGAAGCGTTGCTCCTCCACTCCCAGTCCCGCGAGTCGTGGGACCGCGAGTCGAACTGGATCGGCTACATCGCCGTCACCACCGACGCCGTCAGCAAGGCCATCGGACGGCGCGAAATCTATGTCGCGTGGCGCGGCACCATAAGAAACTACGAGTGGGTTAATGTGCTGGGAGCTGACCTCGATTCTGCTGCGGCTCTGTTACGTTCTCATGAATCTAATCCCAGCTTGACAAATGACCAAACAGATGGCGGACATGGTCGTAATAGCAGCAGCAGCAGCGACGACGGCAAGAGTGAAGATGACGAAAAAGAGCCCAAAGTCATGAGGGGTTGGCTTAGCATGTACACCTCGAGCGACCCAAAATCGTCATTTACGAAACTAAGCGCTAGAGACCAACTTTTGACGAAAATCAAAGAGCTGAGGCAGAAGTACAAGGACGAGAAGCAGAGCATAACGATGACAGGGCACAGCCTAGGGGCGAGCCTGTCAATCTTGAGCGCCTTTGATCTGGTGGAAAATGGGGTTGCTGATGACATCCCAGTTGCTGCTTTCGTATTTGGTTGCCCACAAGTCGGAAACAAGGCATTGAAAAATCGAATTCAGAGCTACCCAAATCTGAAGATTCTGCACACCAAGAACACCATTGATTTAATCCCACACTACCCTGGGCGTTTACTGGGTTATCGTGACGTTGGAACAGAGCTCGTGATTGATACCAGGAAGTCAAAGTTCTTGAAGGAGTCGAATAATCCGAGCGACTGGCACAATTTGCAGGGGATGCTGCATGTGGTGGCTGGGTGGAACGGGGAAGAAGGCGAGTTCGAGCTGAGAGTGAAGAGGAGCGTGGCTTTGGTGAACAAGTCGAGCGATTTTCTGAAGACGGAGTTGTATGTGCCAGGGTCCTGGTGGGTGGAGAAGAACAAAGGGATGGTGCTTGATGAGAGCAGCGGAGAGTGGGTGTTGGCTCCTCCTTCCGACGAGGACCTGCCTGTCCCTGAGTTTTGACTGGTAGTGGTGGTGGTGGCTTATGGTCTTTTTTTCCCCTGTTGATTTATTGTCAATATATTATATAGTGTGGGTTTGCTTGTCTTGTTGCAGTTGTTAACTTGTTAGTGTGGTTTTCTTTTGGATTAGAGAGGGTTCAACAGGTTTCCAAGTCAATCAATCAGAGCCTAAACTCGAGTTCTTAGTTTCGATTCTTCATATTTTTAATATCGCTTGTATAAAAAAATTCAAAATAATTGATGTATTAGAATTTTCATTTCGATTCATGGGTGCTTGGTTGCTTGCTTCCTTAATTGGTTGTTTAGAAGGATGGATATGCGATAAGGAATTCAAAATTCAGCGAGATCCAGCCAAGCCAAGTGCCCAAATGGGTGTTTCTTGAAGTGGTTGATCTTGTAAATTAATTGATTTAGTGGTCATGGCAATTTTTTTTATTAATAAATTTGTTGTACTTCAAAATAATAATAATAAAATAAAAAACCCAACGTTTACTCCAACAGTTCCTTTTGAATATGAAAAACAAATTCAATTGGAATCTTGATTCTTGATTACATGTAGGCCTACCCTAGGACTCATGTGAGGATGTTGACCCAACAAAGAGAACAAGACCGGTATGTAAGGTCCACTCTCCACTTGTCGAAAGTGATGATAAGGACTTTTGCTTATAAATCACAATAACAATAATTACGATAGTTTAGCAATAATAATAATAAAGCGACAATTCTCCTCCTGTACCTGAAGACTTTAACAGTATTTTCACTCATTTGTTATATGATAAAAAATATAAAAAAGGCAATGACTGTTACTAATTACATGAATAATGTCTGTTCTTATAATTTTTTTATTAGTTTTCCACCTATTGTCATGGCAAAGGACAATTACTATTCACAAAAAATTAATTTATTTTTTATACTTAAAAGATTAATTTTAATAAGATTTTCGGTTGTCACGTGTCTATATTTATTATAAAATTCACATATCAGATTTCAAACAAGATTTTCCGTTGCTTCAATTGCGCCACGTGTCATCTTTATCTTCTAAATCCCTCTATAAAACCACTGGAGCACGAACCATTGATTAGGGACGGTCGTTACAACAACTGTATGATTGGCCATTATAGGGAAATGCAATCTTCTTATGTTCACGAAAGACGTCAAATTGATTTGATCGAGCACTTATGGGCGCTAAGAGACAATCAATGAATGGAATCAAGATTTCATTCAAAAACTCAAGAATAGAGTACATCTGCATTAAGAAATAGGAGCAACCATGTAGGTACTTCCTCAATCTAAGAAACAAAATCATTACAACTAATTGCAAATTGAGCCAAGGTGTGTGCCACCTTATTACAGCTCCTTGGGGACCATTGACATAAAGCTACTCTAAATTTGCTTAGTAGTCATTTTGCTTCTTCAAGTAAAAGACCATGTGTTCCATTGCATTCCTCCGTCGAAAGAATACCAGTTATGCATTCTTTTGCGTCCATCTAGAATGGCACAAGTATATCCCATGTCAAGAGCAAAATGCAGTCCTTCAATTGCATCCATAAGCTCCGTTTGCTTGGCCCCATAACTTGCTTGGATTGGCTTAACACATGCACCCATAAAGTCACCACACTCATTTCTAACGACGAGACCTACTCCACGAATTGAATCCCCATTTTTGAGTGCTCCATCTTCATTTATTTTATAGAGACCTACTGGTGGAGGCCTTCAAACTTGAGATGGGGCTTGATAGAAGTGATTTGCTTCAGAAAATTCTTTCACAAAGATAGTCAAACGATGCAGTAGCTTTTATGCTGGTTCGGATTTCCCTTAAAAAATAAAGGCATTTCTCATGCTCCAAATGCCCCAGCAAATATATGCAAACATTCCTTGTTCTTCATTACTTAAGGAGAACTGTAATGCATGCAATAGATCTCTAAAAGAATTGACCCTCCACAGCTCACATACATTCCCCCATACTGAATCTTGCCACACTTGCTTTGCGGCCTCACATGACCATACTGCATGTAAAACACTTTCAGCTTTGCATTGGCATTGCGGACAAATAGGCATGGACAATATTTTTCGATTGAAAAGGTTCTGACTGCAAGGCAAAAAATTCCAAACACACCTCCATAGAAAAAAAAATTAATCTTATATGGAATTTTAAGAGCCTGATGTTTTTTTTTTTTTTCCAGAATAGTGAATTCAAACCAACAACATTTGATTCCCCTCCACACAATTTATCCTTCTCCATACATGCCAGCCTATATCCACTTTTGACAGAATACTTGCCATTTCTTTCATAATGTCAAATTAATCGATCATGATTTGCAAGAGAAACCAATGGAATTTGTACTATGGCTTCCACCTCTTAATCCCAAAACACCTGTTTAAGTAAATGCACTTTCCATTGTCCTGAAGAAGTGAAAATCACAAACCAGTGTTGACCTTGGCAATTGTAGGGGAGACATGATTTTGAAAAGAGAAAGGGTTGGGAACCAATTTATCATTATAAACTTTGATGGATACCCCATTTCGAGCTTTTCAACGAAGTCCCTTGTTGAGCAATTCTTTTCCCCATTGCAATGAACTCCAAAAAAGAGAAGGATTTGTTCCCACATCTGCTTCCAAAAAATGTGATGAGTGATGATACCTTACTCTAAAAATTCTTGCCAAAAGAGACTCAGGATTACAAAGAATACGCCAACATTGCTTTACTAGCAAAGCTTGATTGAAAGCCTCAAGATCACGAAACCCCAAACCTCCAACAAATTTACTTTTACATAAAAGATCCCACTTCACCCAATGAATTCCCCTCTTGTCTTTCACCATTGCCCACCAAAACTGAGTCGTAATTCCATTAAGCTCTTTGCACAATCCTTTCAGAATCTAAAAACAACTCATTGAGTAGGTGGGAATAGCCTATAACAAGACTTTAATTAAAATTTCCTTCCTAGCTCTAGATAAGAGCTTTTCCTTCCACCCATTTATGCACTTCCAAAGTTTATCTATTAAGTGTTAATAAAAGTTGTTTCCTTCCCTTTCCTGCAATAGTTGGCAAGCCTAAATATTTTTCAAGACACTGCACAATAGGAATATTCAACACACCTGCAACCATATCAATGTCTGCACTAGTAGCATTTGGACTTGGAGAGAGTGCTGACTTAGAATAATTTATTTGTTGCCATGAGACCTCTTCATATATTTGGAATAGATTTTTCATTGTTATACAAGCCTTTTTCGTTGCCTTCATGAAGATAATGCTATCATCTGCAAAAAGTAAGTGAGTCACTAATGGTGCCTCCCCTGAAATTGTTCATCTAATATTGAGGTCGTTCTCGTCTACCTTGCTTTTCTTTAGGAAGCAAAATCTCATTATAATCTCCAACTACCACCCAAGCACCTTGAATCGTGTCAGATAATCTGCGTAATAACTCCTACGAATGGTTTCGTTGTTGGGTATCAGGATGCCCATAAAACCCAGTAAAATAAAATTGTGAGTCATTTGAATCAGTTTTCAGAGCATGAATGTGACCAATTGAGTAAGATAACAACCACACATCCTACCCGCTGCTCTAGAACAAAACCAAACCTCCCCCCAAACCCACTTTCGCAACCTTAACTACCCCTTCCATTCCAAGTTGTATTCGTTTATTTTCCATCTAATTTGAAGTTATTTTGGTTTCCATCAGGAAGACCAAATTGGGTTTTTTCTCTCCCAAAATGTTTTTGAGAGATTGGAATGTCCGAGGAGCCCCGAGACCTTGGACATTCCAGCTTAAGATCCTCATGGCTCGTGGCAGGTCAGCCTTGCCTATCCCACCACACTGTTTTTAAAATCATTCATATCTTCTCCCTCTTTGACCCGCTTTGACACATGCCCCTCTTCATCCATTATCTCCATTACTACCATTTTTCTAGTCAAACCTCTAACTTCGTTGAGTTCCTCATGCGAATTGGTTGATTCACATCTTGTCATTGCCTTATGTTTCCACAACCCTCTACCACTCTTTAAGTTGGCATTGATTTTATTTTTTTTCTCCTGTATATACTTCATACTGCATAGGGTCCACCAATTTTTTGGTTTCAAATTCAAACCCTGATTCAACATTCTTTTTGGCCCCAATAATAGTGTTTGCGAGCCTAGAGTTACCCAGCCCACTTGCAATATTATTAGTTGGAATGTGCGCATGAATATTTTGCAATGATTCGTGCACATCCTCATCAAGGGCAGCCTTAAATCTAGCTGCTACGGTTTTGATATCCACATCCTCCTTGAATGCCTTTGTCTCCGCAGCTTTCATTTTGTGAGTACCGTTAATTATTTTCTCCATAATTGCATTACCCACCTCTTCAATCCTAATGGAGTTTTGTAATGACATTTCCATATCAATCATGTCATGATCTGCTGGTTCTAGGATCGTTGCCACGTCAACCCTATTAGGAGAGTTCCCCGGGCACCCACTACTGGCATCTCCTCCTATTGCCGCCTCCCATGCCATCTCATTTTGTGCTCTCCGCCTCTCCTCCTCCTCTTTTTTGTTTACGCATCAATCCCACGAAAGATTCAGCCACCCTCTCCCCTAGATTTTTCCTTCTGTCCCCCCTCTTCCACCTTTTTCCCCTTTACACAATTCCCTTCCTCATCACTTTTCTGTGAATAATTTGGTACTGTTGAGATCTTCTCGTATAAACGGCATCTCTCCATTAACTCTAGGCCCTCCATCCCCCTTTGACCCTCATATATCATTGGTACATAATATCCTTTGAATATTGTGGTCCTGAGTTCCATTACCTTCATCACCGTCATGACACCGAATCACATTTGTGCTTGAATAATCTATAATAAAAACAAATTGGAAATGTAAGAATATATATGACATTAAATTTAATAAAACGGAAATTACAAAAATTTTACCTTGTTGCCAAGATTTTTGCCGCTTCAAATATTGTCCCTCGCTTTTTCCAACACATCTCTCTATTTCCCTAACTCTTTATTCAAAAATTTCCACCTACTAGCCAATGCCATTTCCGTACGAAGTGAACATGAACTTTCACAAAATTTTCCATGAATTTTTCTCCACATATGAGAGAACTTCATCTCATTGCCCGTGATCGTAATGACTAACTTGGACCCAACACTCACACAACAAAACATCTTCCATGGTTGTCCACGAGCCTCCAATTTCGATGGAAAATGTCATTTGTATTTTTACACAGATAGAATTTAGTAGTAAAAAATTTGGTGTGGAAAGTGAATAATATTGGAAGGAGAAGAATGTGTATTAAGATTTGTTGTGGAAAGTAAATAATATTGGTAGGTATTTATAGAGAAAAAAAAATCAGAATTTTTTTGGTATTTTTTCAATTTTATTATATAAAAATTGGCAGCTGTTGGATGGCAATGGAAGAATGGATCGGACACCCCAGGTAGCGCCACATGTCTTCTATCCGTTGGGGGAAAGTAGGCGCTGGTGTCAGTGACAAAAATTCAACTTTTTTTTTACCGTTGACATGTGTGATGCGCACAGTCCATGTGTGTACGTCATGCACCAACGGTAAAAAAATTTGATTTCTTGAGCTGGCGTCAGCACTGACGTCATAGCCCTTAGGCAAGAGGGCGGGTTGATTTTGCCTTGGGCCTTGCCTGGGTTTGTGGAGCCCATCTCTTGCCCTGTCAAGAATAGGGCGCTGGAAATACATTTGGGGGCCTGAGGGGACTCCTGCTGGGGCCTCCCGATAGAAATGCTCTAAAAGGTACAAAATAATAGGAGTGGCATCAATTCAGGCAAACTGATCAAATTTGGTATTGGTAACTTATACTTTTTCCCACATTTTAGAATTACAAGTCTTGCAGTAGTGTTTGAAAGATCTCGCCTAACATCATCTATTGTGAATCAATATTGTGTTGGATGCTCCCGTTTTAACTCACAACTTCTTTTTGAACTGAGAAATTAAAGGGGGCATCGTTGAAAAGTCAGACGTAGGAAAGCATCACCTATGATATGAACATGTAGATACTTATTTTTCAGTTGAAATTGTTTGCGAACCCGTCATTTGATGAAATATTCTTAGAAAACACAAGTACTTCCCGCACCAAACACACGACCTTTGGAAGATAACTACAGAATGAGGTGCAGCATATTAGTTCAAACTTTAGCTACAGATTTAAGTGCAAATACATCAGAGTTCAAACTTAAAATCATAACCCCCAGCTGAGATTCATTTTCCGTCCTGGATTACTTATTTCTTTCCACGCAGTTTCGCTCCAAGAGCTCTCTCCAACTTGGTAATTACCTGCTGATTTGGAATAGCCTTCCCAGATTCATACTCTTGGATCACTTGAGGCTTCTCATTGATAATCTGCAAATAACTCCAGATCATCACTAACTATACACAGATGGGCGTGCGCATGCGCACGTGTGCATGTGTGTGTGTGAGTGTGTGTGTGTGTGTGTGTGTGTGAGAGAGAGAGAGAGAGAGAGAGAGAGAGAGAGAGAGAGAGAGAATTACTTGAGCAAGCTGAGACTGGGTAAGCTTCTTATCCATTCGAGCTTGCATAATAGCTTTCTTCAGCTCACTTGGCACACGTTCATCTACAAGTCAAAATCAGATGGCATTTAAGCACAAAGCCACATAGTAGAAAAGAACAAAAAATCAAAGCAAACAAACAAATAGCTTTGCAGAATTGGTACAATATATTTCAGCTAGATAAAACACTAAAACAATGGTTCAAAGAAGAAATATAAAACCAGAGAGAGAAGCATAAGTCTGGGCAGGACTATAGGGGGAAAAAGTATATAAGGCCAAATGCACACAAACTCACAACATGCACAAAAATACATTATAATTAAAATAGAGAAATGTAAAAGATCAACACTGTAGGCTTCACGCATGATATGCATGGCCAAGAATGCCTAGAGTAGGGAGCATATAAAAGATACAAGTACCCAAGCTCATCCTTCTTTCAGCATTCTCTCTTACAATGGCACAAGAAAGTAAAGAATTCTATTTCCATCAAAACAACTCATAGCATGTCTAAAGCACACATGTTAAGGTGTGATTGCAAGAGTAAGAAAAAATTTAAAGCAAGCAAACACGCAATGAAGAGAATCGTGGAATACCGTAATGCATATGCATGACACAAAAACAAATACAACACATGAACTCAATGATGACTACCTGAGCAGACAACCAATGCTGAAAATTCTCATAGAATAACACAACAAGTGAAGGATCTGTTAAGTCAAGCACTATAAAACTTTTAGCCTTTTCGTTTTTTTATTGCCCATTCCCTCCAATGCACCTCTGAAAAGCATCTTGGCATCATTACATCTTATGACTACTTCCCTCGCATCCCCTTTCATCAATGCAATTCTCATGTTAAAAAAATACTTTGAAGAACAACACACAAATGGACAAAAAAGACTCTTGCAAGGACAACATTTCAGGCAAGATAGTGTTTGGGGGCTGGGGGGAGGGGCTTTCAGCTGAAAAAGTTGTATGTCACATTGAAAGACTGAAACTGAAGGCTCAATACATAAACATTATATTCATAATAGAAATGAACCATGCAACCAACTTGGCAAAAGAAACAATAGGCCAATTGGGGCAACGCAGGGCCCCCGCCATTGCAGGGTCTTGGGAGGACCTATATACACAACCTCAACCCCACTTGTAGAGTGGCTATTTCCCATCAAACATTTGTAATGGAACCAAACTTATGACTGCGCCAAGGTTCATCATCTTAGAAGGAAACAATTGAGCAAGATGTAAACAGACCTATCTGCTTCCATAAGCCAAACCAACCATTTCTAGCAAACTAAGAAAGCATATTAGAATCAACAAGATCTCAGGAAGATTATTTTTCTCATACAACAAATAAATATAAATTCTCATATGAACGACATGATTTTCTTAACACATAGTACAATGTAAAAACAAACTCACGAGCAAGGTTCTCTGTTTCCTCATCGAGCTTCCTTGTGTTCAAGGTAGTGCTGCTGGAGGCAGCTTTATTGGTCCCAGCAGTAGCTGCAAAGGATAATAAAATAACTATTAGAACTGTAAGTTCTAAAATTATCATATGCAGTGCGCAACCCAAAAGATAAGTAACTTTTATACTTAATCCTAAGTCACCTCAAATGGAAAAAGAAAATTACAACTATAAACATCTGCAAGGGCCATCAAATATATAATAAAAAAACACACACAAACCCAGGAAACCTTTCGATTTTTAACGTACGTCTTAGTTAATTTGAACACCATTTGATGCATAAAAAAAATAGGTGCAAGGTAATAAAAATCAAAGAAGAAGCCGGAACAATGATTCAAGCAACAACCCAAATGGAACAAAACGAGCGAGCTACATTTAATGGATAAGATCCATCTAAAACAACATAATTACAACTTTATCAAGTGCAGATATCCAACCCAAAAACCAAGGATAACTTATTCTAATTCCAAAAACATAAATAATTGTCTAAACCCACAATCAGATTTTGAAATTATTTCCAGGGTTTTATCCTATCTTTTGCTTCACGGATCACAGAAACAAAAAATCAAGACCAAAGAACAAGGGGAGTGAGGAAGAAGAAAGGCCGACACATAATGCAACAAGAAAAAACCTTTCTTTAGGGTTTCGATCTCAGCGCCAGAGCGGCGAGCAGCGTTGACAGCTTTCTCATCCTTCTTGGCGGCGGCGGTGGGTGCCTTCTTCCTGATAACCACGGGCTCCCAGTCCTGTGTGATGGGTCCTCCTGACATGGCGATTGGCGATTGGCGATCTGCTGAGGGGTTTGTGGTGTCGTTGTGGTTGGGTTTTCTGGGTTTCTAGGGATTTTGTTTTGGTTGCTATTAAACGTCTAATGGCTTAGGCTGCACGCCTGTCTTGTTTTTATAGCTCTGGCCTTTTCTGGCCCTCCGGGATTTTTTGTGTTAATCGTTTTGGTCAAAATTGTCAAAGTCGGTTTTGACATTTTGTAATCATTTTTCTTTGCGGGCAAGAATAATAACATACCTGTTATCTATCTATATATAGTATATAAAAAATGTAAAACGTTCAAAAATTCCAATAATGTCTACTATATTTTTAATTTGTCAAATAAAGTTTAATATTATTTTGCATTGTTTATGTAGGCAAATAATATTAGAATTATGCGGGCAGCTTACTGGAGTGCAAAAGAGATGAAGTAAAAGAGAAAACTAAGCCAATTGGTTGACCATCCAATTCATACTTGCAACAGAGCTCAAATAATTAGGTTTGCCACTTCACAATGATTTGGCTACAAGGTTTGATGAGAATCTCAGAACCAATCTTAACATGTCAGTTCCTAATTTCATGACATTGTTAAAGAAACATTACAATGTAGATATTACTATGAACCCGTGCTATAAGGAAAAACATTTGGAAAAAGAGAGGATTCAAGGAAGTATTGAATAAAAATATGCAAATTTGTGGGATTATTGTGAGGAGCTTCAGAGAAAAAACCTAGGGAGCACATTTTTAGTGAAGGGTTTTTTTGTTCCGGCAGCTACTGACGAGCCTGGGCCACTGTAAAGAGCCAAATGTGTGGAATTGCCCCTTGTGTCTGAGTTCAACGATCAGGCCCCAAGAATGCTTTGAAAGGATAGCTGAACCTTAGAAAGCACCTTGGTTACCTTCACCAACAAAACTAACAGTCGCTTACAGATAGATACTTAGCTTGGCATGAGAGACTTGTGGCATGGAAGCAAAGCATTCATGAGTTTAGCATTAAACAGAGAGAGAGCTGTGTTTTCCTATGAGAACCAGGGGTTTAAAGTGAGGGGAGAAGGAATTTTCAAAAGGATTTGTTGGAGAGAGAGAGAGAGAGAGAGAGAGAGAGAGAGAGAGAGAGAGATGAGGGAGGAAAAGTGGGTGGTTTGAGCAATTTCCGGCAGGTAGATGAAAGCTTTGCCAAGCTTTGGAATAGCTTGCCAAAAGAGAAAATGGGAGGAGATGGAGGAATGGAGCACGAAATTGCAGGGCTTCAGGGATGAGAGATAATGCTTGCTCTCTGGATGTAGGTTGTTCTGATGGGTAGGAAATGCCTCTTTTTATAGGCGCTGGAAGCTCCTTCTTCCCAAGAAACCCTAGATGGTTCCTCCCCAATCTGCCAAGTCTCTCCCTCCCTTTCTCTTCTCTTCCTTTGATTCATCCCTATTTTGTGAAATCTACCTTAGTCCAAGCACTCAAATACAAGATTTTTGGAGGCTCTAGAGCCTTCCCGAAGCTGTTCTAGTGGCAATCTCCTATCTTTGGTTACCATCTCTTCTTCTTTCCTCCCTTATTCATGGCAAGAGCTGGTATGAGAAAGAGATGGGTAACAACGTTGGTTTGAAGGGTGCAGCACACGCTAATATCCTTTGGTTCTTCGAATGGTCTACCTTGGGTTTGTTTCTTGGCCCTATGCTGGAGACTCCCAGTAGCCTACGTACATGAGTAACCCTTGACTTTTGTCGTGGTTTTGTCTCTAGCCATGTGCTGGAGACTTTCAGATATTTTGTTGGTCATTTGGGCCTTCCTAAGGTGATGGGTTAGTCTACTAAGGGAATTGGGCAACTTTCTAAAGTGATGGACTATTTTTACTAGGTGATGGGCCAATTTTCTAAGGTAATGGGCTAACTTTTTCTCTCTTTCATGCTTACCCACATATTTGGGCTCAAGAAATGGGTTCGAGTTTCGGGGCTCCCAAGCAGCCCCAAACTTCCACTTCTTTGCCCATCAATGGGCCTCGTGAATGCTCGTAACAATTCATATCACAACCTACTCAGCAAGCCCCAGGCATTTGCATGGCTTGGGCCCACTTAAGCTTGTAGCTAGGCTAGGTGTAAAATAATGGTTTTCCGCTTGGCATGGCATGCCGATTGACGTGCTCGTGCTCGAAGGCTATGACGCTTGATGGGATAATTAGCATGGGTTCATAGAGCCAGTGCATTTTATAGGCTCGTTTCAACTCTCAGCATGACGGATTACATATTTATTTGGCATGGCACGTGGATCATGACTCGTGCAAGCGTGTATGACGAATTTTCGCATGCCCACATCGGGTTTCTTTTCAATAAGGTATCGCACTGGGCTAAGAATTTATTTGGGCCCAACCCTGTATTTTTTGGGCCTCAACACCATCATTGCAGGGAGATGATCCAATTTTTTAGAGACTTTATATATGATTTTCTCAACTGAGGAAGGGGATTATTGAAGGGTGTAGAACCATAGTTGGTTTTGATGGGGTTTTCATCAAGGGACAACATCTAGGACAATTTTTAAGTATTGTTGGGATTGAGGCTAACAATGGCATGTTCCCAATAACACTTGTTGTTGTGGAGACAGAAAGCAGAGACACTTGGACATGGTTTTTATATATATTCTTCAACAATGTTAGGGTTGGAGGCATTGGAAATGGTTGAGTTTTTATCATAGACAAACAAAAAAGATTGGGGCAAGCAATTGAGGCTTTAAAGCCAGATGATGAAAATAGGCATTGTGTAAGGCATCTGCATAATAATTTCAAAACTATTGGGCATGATAGTTTGGCACTAAAATAAAGGCTATGAGTTAATGTTAGAAGTACAACATTTCCTTGGTGGGAAGCTAAAATAGGCAACATTATGGAAAAATCTAGAGCAGCTTATGCATGGTTTTTGGATAGCCCAACAATTAATTGGAGCATGTCACACTTTAGTACTCGGACCAAGTTTGGTATCCTTATGAATAATTTATGTGAATGTTTCAATTCAACAATATTGGAAGCAAGAGATAAACCAATAATCACCATGGTGGAAAGGATAATAACATATTAGATGTTGAGAGTTGCAAGACAAAAGGAAATGGAATGAACTTAAAGAATTGGGCCAAGGATATTTCATATTATTGAAAAGAATCTAAAAGATAGTGGCTCATGCATTGCACAGAATGCATGTAGAAATATGTTTCAAGTCACCCATATGCTTGTTGGGCAATATGCACTTGATTTGAATAGTCACTTATGCTCCTGTAGAAAATGGGATCTTTGTGGCATCCCGTGTTGCCATGCCAATGACTTATGTCAATGTTGTGTATAATAGAAAGGTTTATGATAGGGCTTATAGCAATTACATTTCACTAATGCCTAGCCAACAATTATGGAGAAAACAAGGTCATAGGCCAATTAAACCCCCATTGTATTGAAATGGATCAATTGATTATCCTTTAAATCCTAAAAGGTTGATTCCATTGATTATTCGTGCATTTGAATTGAGTAAATCCTAACTACTACTCAAAGCTCTCTCTCATTTAGAACTTTATGAATCATTAAACCTATGTGTTCGGTGGTCGGACACTCAACAACAATTGTTTTTGAATTTGCAAGAAGCCATGAAAGCCCTTTGCATAATTCATAATGGCAAGCTCCAAGTAAAACCCCTTGCAAAACAACTCATAAACCCAAACGGCTGCTTAATTTTGGCAAACGAAAGAGACACCAATTTATTTATTGCAAGTCGACTTAACTATTGCAAGTAAAAACCCCTCTCTAATTCAAGCAAAAAATTCTTCTTCAAGAACCTTGTTTGGGCCAAATGATTAAGACTTACATTCATGATGAGATGTATCATTTAGATTGAGAAGAGCTCTTAGCATTCTATAAAATTAGTCATTCAAATTATTGTTTTACCATTTTACTCCTATTATGTTAATTTGCAGTATTTTAGCACTTTGGTTAATCAAGGGTATGTTTTAGGTTTTTGAATGCTTTACCATTCTCTGCCTTTCCTTTATACTAGCCTCTCCGCACGCACTTTCGCGCTTGCGAGAGGCTTTTTTTAAAGGGCTTGTTCAATATAGGTCCCTAAAAATTCTATTTCCTAGACATATACCCATCACTTTATATATCTATTAGTAAAACCCAATTTCAAACTTAAATGACACGTAGGATATAAAAGGTCATAATTTTTCTATGTTTTTACATAGCTGCCACAAGACTTCAAAACACACAGACGGACGTTTCTATTCAGCAAAATATCACTTAGCCGACCGTTACATTCTCTTCAAAACAGTTTACCTCCATTCTAGCCTTGCTTCATGCCCATTATTGAAAACCAGAGATTCTGTAAGGTTTGATTCCCTCCATGTCTCTACCATTTAAAATTAGGGTTCGTAGGTACATTCAATTTTTCAGACTAGTTGCAAAGAGAAGACGACGCTGACTCTAACAAAAGATTTCGGCTCCGACGACTTAATTCCTGGTAGGTTTCCAACAACATCTTCGCTTCCTCTTTCAATTTCAAAGCCGCCCATAAATTTGATTACTTTTGTAATGAAGGCTGTGGCCAACTGGGCATGGATTGAAGATTTGATTTATTGGGTTTGTTTGGGTTTAAGGGTTTTCGATTGTTTGGATTCTGAGGTTGATTTTCTTTGTCAATATATAGAAGGACATCGAGAAACCATTGATGGGTATATATGATTTATGATAGTCTTTGATAATATAGGTTCGTAGGTACATTCAAATTTACAGTTTTTTAGTTATATTTTACTGTCTCTGTTATTATGAAAACCTGAGCTCAATTTACTATAGAACAGGTCATTTATGTTTTATTGTCTCTGTTTTTGTCAGCTTTTCATCTATCCCAAATTTTGCATTTTCATCTATCCCAACTCTAGCCTTCTTATTAGTACCGTTCATTACCTAGATTGTAGCAATCAGTTTCAATTCTTTTTCCAGTTATGTTTCTGTTTTCACATTGATAAATGTTGTTTTCTATATTGCATAGTCGGTTGTTTTTCTAGCAAAAAATTGGGTCTGTTTAAGTTGCACACCACGTGTTTGACGAAATTCCAATATGAGCTATGAGAACACAAGTGAAGTGTGATGTTATTATTCTATACGTAGAGGAAATGTAAGTAGATAAGATCCTTGTAGTTTCTACAAATGGGTACTAGTGAGTACATTATGGGATCATATTTGAATTGCATGTGCAATTTGAGGTAGGTAAATTATGTGCTTTGATTATGTGCTGTTGGCTCCTCCTGTGCTGTTTGGTATCATCCTTAGGGTAGGTAAATTATGCCTAATGTAATTAGGAGTTTGCTTTGCAGTAATTTACGTAGTGGGGATTTGATGCAAATGATATATCCATCAAAATGCAATTGGTCGTTTGCTGAAATTTATTTTGTCGCTTGCATAGTTAGTATTTTTTTTCCAGCACGAAGTTGGGTTTGTGTTTAATTTTTGCACATCATGTTTTTTACAAAAATACCAACTGTGTAGATAATATAGGAGATGTAAAAAGATGGGTTCAAATTAATTTGATACAAATGGATAAAGGTAGGTACATAATGCACAACAGATAAATGATGGGCAATGGCATGCAGGAGTATGCCAATATAAGCGAACCTAATGATTTACCTAATAATAGGCATCATGTTGAAGTTCTCTTTCTAATTTCGCTGCTACTAATTTTGATTATGTGCTGTTGGCTTCCTATGCTGTTTGGTATCATTCTTAGCGTAGGTAAATTACATGCATGTACATGAGTTTGATTTTCTGGGGTAGCTAAATTATGTGCTTTGATTATGTGCTGTTGGCTCTTCTTGTGCTGTTTGGTATCATCCTTAGGGTAGGTAAATTACGGCTGCATAATTAGTAGTTTGCTTTGCAGTAATTTACGTAGTGGGGATTTGATGCAAATGATATATCCATAAAAATACAATTGGTCGTTTGCTGAAATTTATTTTGTCGCTTGCATATTTAGTATTTTTTTTCCAGCACGAAGTTGGGTTTGCGTTTAATTTTTGCACATCATTTTTTTTACAAAAATACCAACTGTGTAGATAATATAGGAGATGTAAAAAGATGGGTTCAAATTAATTTGATACAAATGGATAAAGGTAGGTACATAATGCACAACAGATAAATGATGGGCAATGGCATGCAGGAGTATGCCAATATAAGCGAACCTAATGATCTACCTACTAATAGGCATCATGTAGAAGTTCTCTTTCTAATTCCGCTGCTACTAATTTTGATTATGTGTTGTTGGCTTCCTATGCTGTTTGGTATCATTCTTAGGGTAGGTAAATTACGTGCATGTACATGAGTTTGATTGTCTGGGGTAGGTAAATTACGTGCATGTACATGAGTTTGTTACATTCTGGGGTAGGTAAATTACGTGCCTATTTTAGGGGGGGTTTGATTTCTTGGGTAGGTAAATTACATGCTTTGTTTGTGTGCTGTTTGGTATTATTCTTTTCTAAGTGTTCGTACTCCTAATGCAGTTACTTTGGTTGTTTCTTTTTTCCATGCATAGTAATTTGATTGTTATGCATATTAAAGGAGTTTTTTTACTTGCTGTGCATATTTAGAAGTCTGTTTGTTTGTTTGTTTTTTTTTTTAATCTTTTTTTGGGTACACTAAATTAGGAAGAGCAGACTACAAAACCATCAATAATTAGGAATTTGAGATTAGGTAAAAATGTTTTAGAAAACCATTCAATTTTTTATTTTTGCTATAATTTTTTGTACTGTTCACGATTGTTGTTGAATTGTAGAAAATTTTGATATGAATAATGTTTTTGGCACATATGGGTATTATGTTTTTGTAGGTAAAATGAATTTGAACAGAAGAGAGTTTGGGAAAATGCAATACAGATCTGGTTTTGGGCCATTTTTTAATGTTTTTAATGGTTTGAGATTAAGTATTCAAAAAGAACACCGTGAGATTATGAGGGAGACACCCTTTTGGGGTATTTTCAGAGCTTTTGATGAAGGCTTGGTCAACGAAAACACATGCAAGAAATCATATATAGATATAATCAAAATCATTCAGTGTTTCGACGCTACGACTAGAGACTTCACACTTTGTGGTAGGCGTGAAAAATTCACTGGTTTTGATGTTGAGGAACTGCTTGGTTGAATCTGCAATGTGCAAGTTAGTTACATGTAATACCCAACAAGAACGTGAAGATTTTGTATGCCTTGTGTGCCTGCATTTCTGTATTACATTGTTGTTCTGCAATAGTGGCAACACTGTTTCTTGGAGCATAGTTTCACGTTGCCAAGATGTACGAGCAATGCCAAAATATAATTGGGCCAAGGCGACATCGGACTTTTTGGAAAGACAATTGGTGAAGGATTGCAAAACCCCAGCATTTGTCTCCGGATGTGTAGTTGCTTTACCGGTACGTATATTTAATTGGTTTGGTTGTTTATAATTTTGTTATTCGTTTACATCACAGTTTGCAATAATTAAATAAACATAGCTTTGGTTTTGCGAGAAAATGCATTTTATTGAGCCGTTAAGGGATAGAGTGGATGTACCTCCCAAGTTCGTTAAGTGGGATACACAACACCTGCATACAGCAATGACCAACTCAGATGTTTTTCGTGTGACACCAGTGTGTGCAAATATATTAATTCGTAAAGATGAGGTATTTTCCTTTTTTTTTTCTTTCAAAGATGAGGTATTTTTGCACATATGTTTGATTAATGAATTTTTATCAGGTGCTCGAAGATTTGCACAAGACACTGGATGCTGGAAACATGAGGCACAAATCTGGTAGTGTTGCACTTAAGCATGGAACTGAGACTAACGCTTCAAATTTAAGGTCGTCATCTGTGATCACTAGTGTTGCCTCTGAAAAGGTAGTGAGTATGTGTGCTGATATGATTGAGTCAATTGCCTTTTTAATTCTCATATGTTCTATGTGTCAAGATTTAAGTTTTTATTTTTATTTTTTATTTTTTTAATTTTAGAACATTGTTACTGAATTGGACCCTCCTAACATGTTCCAACTCATCCCCACACAAGACACTAGTTTTCATGGAGTTGTAAACGACTATGGTCATGATGGTTCCCCCAAAACACCTACAAAATCTGATTTTGATCTGGAGGGAAGGCTAAAGGAGTGTTTATTACTTTTAGAGAATGAGCGTTCAAATAATAGGTTGGTGAAGCAGCGATTTATTGACTTGGAAAACCTGGGTAGTGAAAATAAGGTAATGAAGGAAGAAATATCAAAATTGAAGGTAAAACTCGAGGAAGCACAGGTGCAGGCTGTGATGTACAATGAACTGTGCTGTAATGCCGAAGTCGTTGTGGCAGATGTGCACAAGCAGTATGATGAGTTGTCAAACGACCTCCAACAACTTCTTGAATTTATTCAAAAAGAGAAGATGGTAAAGAATAAGGAATCTACACCTGATTTGAAAACATGGGTTATAAGGCTTAAACAAAAACATAGGAAACCGAAATGCTTGCCTGGGTATGTGTACGATGAGATCAAGATATTAAGGGAACCAAGGAAGGCAAAGGTAGACGGCCATGGACATGTTGTGAGTACTGAAAAGAACAAGCCTTGCAAAGAAGCAGCGAATGTATCTACATTAGTCGTGCATGGTGATGAAAGCAAAAGGAAACAACAATTAGGTACAACAGTTGTTGGTGATAACAATGTTGGAGGGAGAAGACAGATATCTGCAACCATTGACCCTTCTTGCATGTCTGTGTGGATTTATCTATCAAATGAAGAACAAGACAGTCTACATCATTTTCTTATTTGCACTGATTCCGGGTGAGTCAAAGCATTGGGTTTAAATTATGCATAATATATCAGGATTTTAAGTCACATATATGAGTATATTAATGCAAATTTGTAATTGTAAAACAGGGTTCCGTTGTGGCAAGGATTGTACTCGGCTGTGTATAAGGATGATTTGAAGGACCTACTAACAGAAGCTGCAGTAACGTGTAACGTAAGTTGTCAATTATGAGTTTAAATTTTTTAAAGAGAAGGTCATAATGGTTACTCATTGCTGGTTATTGATTCGTTTGCGGAGATTTTACAAATTGAGAGAAGCAATAATCCAGCAGTGGGAACTAAATCGCACATGATGACAACGTTTTGCTGGGTATGTTTACCAAGATGAATCCCATTAAATTTTATCAAATCAGTTTCTCTAATATGTTAAGGATAACTATGATTGAAGTATATACTATTATTAGTTGTAGGTAAACCATTGTTTGATACATTAATAGTTGGTAAATTACTACATGCAGGTAAATTATTGCATTTGATATCACCTAGTTGATATCGGTTTTAGTGTTCATGTAATTTACCTACCTGTAGGTAAATTACAGAGTGATGGGTATTGTCACATATACCTATATATTAATATTACCTACCTGTACCTATATATTAATATTAATCAACCTTAGCCACATGTATTCTAGATCATAAACGAAGTATATACATAATTGTTTCTTGGCTCTGAAGATTATGAGATGGTGGGTGAAATTTCATATGGATGGAAGGCCTCATTTGAGTTTTAAATGTGGACAATGATATGTTGGGTCATTGTGGAATGTATATGCTAAAAATGATTACAATTTTTTACAGATTAATGTACCTCTTAATGCATTTTGGGTTTGTGCTTATTAGTATACTCTTCACAATTTTGTTTGATACATTAGGAGTTTCTGCAAAAGGGTGACGATAAGAACATCAGACTATTTCTACATGACCCGTTGTTAGAAGCATTAGCCGAGGCAGACTACATTCTTTTTCCAATGAGACACGCAAGTCAGTACCATTTCACATTGTTAGTGTTACACAAGGAAGAAGAACAATGGTTTCACTACGACTCAAGACATTCAGTTACAAAATCATCCATTGACCCTTGTTTTGCTAATGCGCAAAAGCTGGTTTGTAACATTCCATCACCAAGAATCTTCAATATTCGTTACTTTTGATTTTGGTTTTAGTTGAACTAATTACTTGGTATGACTTTCTGTAGCGTGATGCTGTTACAACATTTCTTCAATTTAATAGTTGCATAGCATCAAATGTATTAAACAATGGTCATCGAATGAGATTATCTGAAAGGATGGAGGGAAGGCAATCCAATCGCCATTAACGCATGGTGAGAAAAAAACACTACAATGGCTGAAGTCTACTGATTCTAATTATCCTTTATGGCCATCGACTATCTGCCCACGACAATTGGATGACTCGTAAGTATTTATTAAATATTCATTAAGGCATGCCATTTTTCGAGTTTGCTACTGTCTTCTTTATGTAGTTGGTGGAAACAAATTAGGTTTACATTAGGCATGCCATTATTTACTTAGTTGCTTAACACATTGCGATTAGTATGAAGAACCGAATCCTATAATATTTTTCCACAAAAGGATCTGATATTACCTTATTTTCTTTTTTTTGGCATTTCAGTGTTGATTGTGGGGTCATTGTGATGTACTTTATGTGGACAATCTCAAAAGGTCAAAACATGGTGCCTCAGTTTACAGAGAACACAATGAAGGAATATCGTGCGAAAATAATTAGCAAATTTATTAATGACGGGAAAAGTTGGAGAGGTGATTAACATATGTAGTTAGTCAAATCTGCCAATTATGTAATCTTTTTTATTTTTATTTTTTATAAATGCGAACCAATGTCATTTATTGTTGCAATGTGACACTAAGCTTTTTTATGAGTTTATGAGCCAAAAGCTCTCTGGCCGACTATGAAATGAAATAAGTATTTTAATACTATTTTGATTTATTGTGCATTTATTAATCATGTTTAATGCCATATCATATGGACGTTTTGTGTCCTGAGATTTATCTGGTAATATCATTTTTTGTACCTATTGTTGCTGTTAAAATGTAATTAGTATCTTATTTGATAATGACCAAAAAGATCATTCACATGTCTCATTCAGACAAAAAAGGACAAGTCTCACTCCTATATAAAACACTCCGAAAAGACAAGTGTCACTCATATTTATTCAATGTACCTCTTATTTAAAGACAACTACTAATGTTCCTAAAGTTGTACCTACACCTGTATCCCAAATTCACTTTGTAATTTACCAACAATGGAGGTGTACTGTTTGCTGATAATTTTACCAAGCTTAAATTAATAACAAGAACAAAGAGTTGAATGGAAGAATCATGAGCATGACCAAGATCAAATTTGGGTAGTGCATGTTTTTTTGTTGTGACGTCCTAGTTGTTCGCACCTGCTACATGTTAGTGGCCTTTTCTGTTCCCCTAAAGATTTGATCCACTTCACCCTAGGTCTTCCTGGAGGTTTCTTTGACACTGGCGGGTTCACCAGAAACTCTGGTGCGTTTTGTGTCTTGAGATTTATCTGGTAATATCATTTTTTTGTACCTATTGTTGCTGTTAAAATGTAATCAGTATCTTATTTGATAATGACCAAAAAGATCATTCACATGTCTCATTCAGACCAAAAAAGACAAGTCTCACTCCTATATGAAACACTCCGAAAAGACAAGTGTCACTCATATTTATTCAATGTACCTCTTATTTAAAGACAACTAATAATGTCTCTAAATTTGTACCTACACCTGTATTCCAATTTCAATTGGTAATTTACCTACACCTGTATTCCAATTTCACTAGGTAATTTAAGATCTACAACAGACTCTTTATGGGCCTTGGTAATTTACCTACACCTGTATTCCAATTTCATTAGGTAATTTAAGATCTACAACAGACTAGTTGTTTACCTACAACCATTGAGATAATATATACCCTGTGGACCCTTTTCCCAGTTGATACCTACAACTATTAGGCGTGTCTGGCTCTACACCAATTTCTTAGATATATACTCATAACTATACAATTTAACCAACGCTAATTTACCTACGATGGGGTAATTTATACCCCATTTATAGTTATTCGTAATAAATTAGGTAAATTATTCAATCTGAATGTATCTAAATATATAGGTATATGGATATGCAAGGCAAATTATTTCCATGAGTGTTAGATTGATACTAAGATAAAATCTGTAATTTATTAGCCAACACAGAAACAAGTGCACCAATAGGTGTAAAATTTAACCTGAGCGATTCATTTTTAAAAATAAAAATTGAAAAAATTGACCGACTTCAAGATTATACCTCAATAAGAATGATAATCCTGATTAAAAGACAATACCTTAACATGTGTGTATAAAAAGGAAACATGCTACATGTCTGCAGTAGGTGTACTGTTTGCTGATAATTTTACCAGGCTTAAATTAATAACAAGAACAAAGAGTTGAATGGAAGAATCATGAGCATGACCAAGATCAAATTTGGGTAGTGCATGTTTTTTTGTTGTGACGTCCTAGTTGTACACACCTGCTACATGTTAGTGGCCTTTTCTGTTCCCCTAAAGATTTGATCTGCTTCACCCTAGGTCTTCCTGGAGGTTTCTTTGACACTGGCGGGTTCACCAAAAACTCTTCACCTGCCTCTTGTGCATGCCTATCAATATCTGGAATTGGGAAAATAGGTATGTTGTAGCATTTCTTAAAATGCTCAACTGTGAAGTACTCTTCAACATACTCAAAAGGGTTCTTGTCGTTTTTAAGAATAGCAACAAGTGCATGCGAGCATGGAAACCCTTTGATTTGCCACATCCGACAACTACAAGTGCGGCTTTGAAGATCAACCATTACAGAGTCATCACCATGAACTTCGAACAAAAAATCACTTGAACGACTTACATCCCAATGACGCCCGCTTTCCAATGATTTCTCTAACTTCGTCTCCATTTCTGGGCAAAGCATAGTGTTCCATCCCTCAGCCACACGTCGCCTATGAGCATTCATCTCCATGATCTTGACCCTTATACCATCAAGCAATTGGAATATAGGCAAATGACGCTGATCTACAATCCAGGCATTAAAAGATTCTGCCACATTCGAACACATTTCACCATACTTCTGACCTGGTAAACCAAAATTACATCATAATGTGAACAAAAAACCTACAGTGGATAATGTATGCCTCAACACATAAGAAAAAAATATACATCAATCATTGGGTACAACCTAAGTTCAGGACAACCCAATATGCAGATCTCACTACTAGGCGTGACTGTCTCTACCCCAATTTCCTAGATATATACTCATCACTATATAATTTAATATGTTGGTAATTTATCTAAAACTTAGTTCTACAACTTAACCATAGTAATTTACCTACAATGGACATGGGATACATCTGATAAGTTCGGGGAAAAAACATATACATACTAGATACAAAAACAAAAAAGGAACTCATATGTACTAGCAAAAAAAACAAAAACAATCTATCACAACAAAAACAATGAACGCATATTCAACAACATGGAATGTGCCTACCAACAATACATAACCATATGTACAAATCAGCACAACATATATATTCTATTTTAATAATAAAAAATAATGAACGCATAATCTTACCTAGAAAGTAAGCAGCTGACCAATTCTCTTTTGGAAGATTTTTTAGGAACTCTCTAATTACAGCACCACCCTCATCTTTTAACGTCCTCATATGCATTTCAAATGCATCTTCTGTAGGAGCATATGCACACCTACCAAAAAGTTGAACAATCCAGTCGCGGTATGCCTTACCCAAAGAAGATGGGTACTTGGCAAGGATATTGTGCTTGAGGTGATGGAAACAAAAGGCATGTGGTGAATGAGGGAATACATATGGCAGTGCTTCAAGCAACCCTTTGTTACGATCAGATATAAATGTAATATTTCTTCCTTGGGGATTGACAACCTCTAATAGATTTTGGAGAAACCACGTCCAATTTTCTTCATTTTCAGAATCAACGACTGCAAAGGCTAAAGGATACATACCTGTTTCATTAATTATGTCAATGATATCAGCATTTTAATTAAAAAAATTATGTTATAGGCATTTGCATTTTGTCACCCATAAAACAAGAATTAGGATTTCATATTAGACATAATTTACCTAGTAAAAAAATATATAATTGGTGGAAATGGTGGTCAATAAATCTAGTTGGCAAGAGATATTAAGTTAATACAATTGAAACTAACATTTACCTTGGTTACCGTTTTTTCCTGTTGCAGCAAGCAAGTGACCTTTATATTTATTCTTGATAAACGTACCATCCAGAAATAACAATGGCCTGCAATATTTGAAGCCTTCTATGCAAGAATGGAAAGAAATAAAAATCCGTTTGAAGCGGGATGTCTCCGGGTCACACTCTAACATACAATGCGAACCATAATTTGAACTTAATACTGCTCCCACATACCAAGCTAGGTGTCTGTATGACATTGACTCATCACCGTGAACCCTTTTTCTAGCTAATTCCTTACCATACCAAGCACTATGATAAGAAATATCCAACCCATAATACTTTTTGAAATCCTTTACAATCTCAATCGGTTAAATTAATGGTTTGGAAGCAATTTGCTCAGCCAAAATGGACGACACAACTTTTGAGCACATCATCGTACTCTTCCGATCACGAATACGCCCGCTGCAAGTATGCTCATTATTCAGTGTCCGAATATAAAAAAATCCATTTGCAGGACATAGTGTTGCATGCACACGCCAGCTACAACCATCAAATGATTTTTTAGAGCACTCTGCAGTCACTCTCTCTTTCTCATTTTTTAGGTACACAGCCTTAAACCCTTTCTCAATAGCGTATTTGCACAGCTTGTCTCTAAACTCATGAACCCCACCAATGAATTTCTGGCCCACATGATTGATATAGTTTCTCCAAGTGTGAGATAAATATGCACGGTCAGCAGGTGCACCATATTTCCCAATGTAATTGTTCTCATCAGTGTGATTGTAACCCTCCGCAGCACGTGTGGAAGATCCAAATACATCATCAGCTCCATTGCCCTCATCAGGCAATTGACATTCCTTGACAGCAATGGTGACAATATTTTTCTTCTCGTTCAACAATGACAAATACATAACACGCACATCTAAATCGGACTCCAGTAAACATGGAGGATAGTCTGCTACAAGGTATGAGATCTCAAAAGCTCCAACCTCCAACTCATCAAACCTTGAGCAAACATCAGAACACAAACTCATATAAGTAGAGTCACTATACAGTGGAATTGTCACCATTTTGTTCTTAAAAACACATCTCCCAAATATAGAATGCTCCATTCGCTGCCAAAAAAAGAAAAGAGATGATAAGCACATATTTTCGTGTGGTGCATACAGATTGGTTGTAATTTATCATAACTAGAAATACAAAAGTTTGCAAAAACAGAATAACTATACCTAAAAACGAATATAGGAAAACCTATATACATGTTCATGCAGTACCTAGTGTACACGAAAGAAAAGAAGGTTCAAAGTAACTTCCAATATTAGTAGCAGCGAAATTAGAAAGAAAACTTCAACTATATAGGTGCATATAATTAAAAAAACAACTGAAGGAAGAAAACAACAACCAATATGCGAAGAGCAAATAACTGTACATGGAAAATAGTCCTTGGTTTCATCTGCACATTTATTGTACAGGGAAAAAAAAAAAAAAGGAACTTCCAAAATTAGTAGCAGCGAAATTAGAAGAGAAGTTTCACATGATGCATATTAGTAGGTAAATGCATTAGGAAAACCTATATACATGATGATGGAGTGCCTAGCGGTTGTATATAGGTGCATATATTTAACAAACAACTAAAGGAAAAAAGAAAATAACAAGTAATACGAAGAGCAAATAACTGTTCACGGAAATAGTCATTGGTTTGATCTGCATAATTAGTGTACACGAAAGAAAAGAAAAGAAAAAGTAACTTCCAAAATTAGTAGCAGCCAAATTAGAAAGAGAACTTCAACATGATGCATATTAGTAGGTAAATCATTAGGTTTGCTTATATTGGCATACTCCTGCAGGCCATTGCCCATCATTTACTTGTTGCGCATTATGTACCTACCTTTATCCATTTGTATCAAAATAAATTGAACCTATCTTCTTACATCTCCTACATTATCTGCACAGTTGGTATTTCATCAAACATGTGACGTGCAAAAATTAAACAGAAACCCAACTTCTTGCTGGGAAAAAAACATACTAACTATGCAACCGACAAAACAAATTTCAGCAAACGACTATTGATGTATATTACTGCAAAGCACAGTTCAGCAAACGATCAATCGTAATTTACCTATCTAAGAATCAACGACCAATCGTATATTATTGCAAAGCAAAGTTCAGCAAACGACCAAATTTCAGCAAACGACTATTGATATATATTACTGCAAAGCAAAGTTCAGCAAATGACCAAATTTCAGCAAACAACTATTGATGTATATTACTGCAAAGCAAAGTTCAGCAAACGACCCTATTTCAATTTTACCTATCTAAGAATCAACGACTACAAAGCAGACCACTGTGTTATGCAGGGCAACTCAATCCTCGTAATTTACCTACTAAGAAATCATATTTCTAAATATGCATAAATTACCTGTGTTATGCAGGGCAAACCACTAAAGATTTAAGTCGTCGGCACCGGAATAGTTTATCGCAGTTAGTGTTATCGGCGTCGGAATCCTGGATGCAACATGAACTCGTTTGAAGGAAAATCAGGGTTTTTCTTAGAAAAATAAAACCGATCAAACAAATCACTATCCCTATGAAAGATACCATTATGCAAATAAATTCATAATCAAAACTGATGCATAAAGAGGATTGAATTGCAGGCTAATTAGGTGGGAGGAAATCAAAACAATAAATTCAGGAACCAAAGCTTAATACACCTCCCACGTAACACGTTAAATTATAAATAAGGGTAGTTTTGGAATCCGAAAAATATAATAAATCAGATTTTAAGTTATAGTAGGTAATTGCTTAGTTGGATCCTAGTCATCGAGTATTTTTTGAAAAAATAGGGTATTTTAAATAGAAAAACAAAAGGATGGGCTGTAGATGATTTTAAATGAATTTTATGGGTGTAACCTCAATTTACTATTTTTTTAAAAATATTAAATTTATTTTAGAATTAAAAAAGATAATGGGTAGTTGTGTTCCATAAAAAGAGGATCCATTATCTGATTTTTCTTTACATTTTAATTTTTTATATTAAGAAGAGGAAACATTCAAAATACCAGAAAATGCCATTGGTTAATGCAAATATTAAGAATTGAAATTATTAATTAAATGAGGATAATATGGTAAATTCATACATTTTTATATTTTAAAAAAAAAAAATAAAAGAAAAATCAAATAATGGATCCTATTTTTAAGGAACACAACTACCCATTATTTTTTTTAATTCTAAAATAAATTTTAATTTTTTTTTTAAAAAGCCTTTCGCAAGCGCGTGCAGAGAGGCTCGTATAGATATATAGATAGAATCAAATTAGTGTTTTACAGTTTTACCCCTATTATATTAATTTGCAGTCTTACATCACTTTGTTTAATTAAGGGTATTTTTTAAGTTTTTAAATGTTTTATCATTCTTTGCCTTTTGATATACATATAAACTAGCCTCTCCGCATGCGCTTCCGCGCTTGCAAGAGGCCTTTTTTTTTTTTTTAATAACTTTTATTTTTAAAATTTAAAATTATTTTAGAATTAAAAAAGATAATAGGTAGTTGTGTTCCATAAAAAGAGGATCTATTATCTTATTTTTCTTTTAATTTTAAAATTTTTTAATATGAAAAAGTGTGAATTTACCATATTATCCTCATTTAATTAATAATTTCAATTCTTAATATTTGCATTAACCAATGGTATTTTATGGTATTTTGAATGTTTCACAATTTTCTGCATTTTGCCATTATTAAAAGAGAAAAAAGAACAAAAGCGAAAAAACGCGAGGGGTGCTTTTGTGAATATGTAGCAATATGGAGGCCAAAGTGGTGAAGAAGAGCCACACACGGAGACCCAAAAAGGCCGTGAAAGGAAATGACGTAGGCGAAGATCTTCCTTCGGCTTCTTCCTCCACTTCCCCTTTCCTCCTCTGTACTGGGGATCTCTCTGCTCTTTCATTCTCTATGTTTCATCTTCTACCTCTCACTTGTTCCAAAATTTTCGTCTATCTCTCCAAACCCAGGTACGGTAGCTTCAAATCCCATCTCAACCCATATTCTCTTTTCCTTATTGGATCTCATTTATGGCTTTTTCCAGTTTGGATCCAACGTGGGTCTTTCTTGTTCTTCTTATAATCATTGTAAATTTCAAATTCTCATCATTCTGTTGGTGTTGATATATAATTCCCTGATTTCGTTTGATAAATTTTGATCTTATTTGCTTTTAACTACTTGATAAATGGTGTATGTTTTGATTTTGATTTTGATTTTATTTTATTGGAGTATATGTATAAAGTTCTGCATGTTTTTCACTTTACCTTTTATTGGGTTGCTTAGAATTGGTTAAAAGAATGATAAAAAAGATAACTTTAGAATTGAATGAAACAAATCGCTTTGATTAGTTGCATATGTGTCATAAAAAGTACGAGATGCAAATTCATAATCTTTTCTTTTCGTGCATACTCTTAATGAAAATTTTATTAACACTGCCTTAATATGTATTCTTGTTGAGTAGGTGCTTATAGATAAGATTAGCAGAGAGGGATCGAAAAACTGCCATGGAGTTTCATTATTGTTTCTGTCGTTTGCAAAATGAGAGGTTTGATATGCTGAATAGAAGGCAATAAGGTTTCCTAATTTGGTTTTGGATTGGCATTGCAATCAATAAGCTTCTTGCGAAGACGTTATCAGCTTACTGATTTTTGGGGCTGTAGTCCGTTCAGTTAAGTTGGTACCGTCTTTGCATCATGCCATATTATATTCAGAGACTCTATAATGTTTGCAAAGCATCATTTTCGCCGAATGGACCTGTGTCAGAAGAAGCACTCGAAAAAGTTCGTGTTAAACTAGGTATGAAGAAATGGTCCTTTTATCTCCTGATATATCAGTCCAAACATGTTCAAATTGTGCTTGCGTTCTGCTGCTCCATGTTCTACTCTGCTAATTATATGTCATTGCCTGGTTGGAACATCGAAAAGACAGACAAAATTGTTGTTTTGAAGTGAATGTTAATTTTCGAAGCGAAGTTTTGTCTTGAAAATCCTAACAAATCAAATATACTAGTTTTTCCAGGGCAATTTCGGTGTTTATTTTAAACTCATCAACTGAAGTGCTCCCCACTAAGTCATAAACTGGAAAGGAGTTTCCCATTAGTTTAGTTAACTTGTTAATCCAGCTATGTAAGAAACCGAAGAGTACAAGGCAGCAATGAACTTTAAAACACATCAAGAAAATGTATAAAAAAAAAAAAAGATTAAACTTACTTCTACTAAACCTAAATTGTTCACACTTAGTAGTTATCAGACAAAAAAAATATTCAAAGCACTTGATAACATATAAGAAAAAAAAAGAGGTACCACCATCAGGGATTTCTGTTTGCTTTGAAAGCTTCCTCGTTCATTTTATACATTACGCTTGAACTTTGTTTTAAAATTATGGCTCTTCAGAACCTAAATTATGACTCATTGCAGTAAAAACATACTTGTGTACAGGGTTTTGGATGGTACACATGTAGGTGAGCTTGTCAAGTATGCTATAATATTAGGGAACTTGGCAACTTATCTTTTCTCTTTCTTTTTAGCATTATGTAAAGATGCTTCTACTAATACTTTCTTGGAGTTTAAGTGAATCGGATCATGTCTTCTCAGATATACTCTTTCTTTGTTGACTCCATGAGTTGATTTGAACTTGTTTTTTGTGGATTGCAGTTGATTGATTTTTCTTGTGGATTTGAATCTGAAATTGTTTTAACTTGATGTTGAATATCTCTTCAAGACGAAAGTCCAATAGGTCAGTAATTTATGGTTAAATTATCTGGAACAAGGAATCCAAGTCTCCGATATGTATGGCACATCCATCTTTAATATATGTATCATTTTCACTTCCTCAAAAAGGATTAAAGCTTGTTGGCCTTTCATGATGTTAGATGACTAACTTTCTTAAAATTCTAAAGAACAACCCCCATACCACCTTATCTTAAAAATGTCTACGCATGTTAGAAACCATCCTTTATGACATGGATATTTATTTTATGTGGCCTTCAGTGAATGGACATTTGATCGTAGGGTAATATTTCACAATATTTTCTGTGGCCATATTTATTTTTGTTTATTGTAGTCAAAGTTGCTTCTAATGGACCTTATTTTGTTGATTTTTCAATATCCCTGTGATAATGTTTTAAAAGTGGTTTGACTTTGTTTTTGTATTTTAATATTTTCTGCTTTCTGACATACTGGTTTTCTCTGGTTTCTTTAAAGTCTGTAAGTCTGTAGTCCCCTGAAGTATTAATGACCATCCGATATTTCCATTACCACTTAATCACTGATTGGCATGTTACATCCCTGCCTTTCTATGTATATGTTTCATTTCCTTGTGCACCACTAACTTGAAGCTGTAATCAGTTACATAAGAAAAAGGGACCTATGACAACCAAACTACCAAACATTGTTTGTGCATTCAGGTTTATGCATGTCTTTTTATTCTAATGTGTGATCAGTATGGCTCCATGCTTCAATTTGTCTTTTTATTTTTGAACTTGCCTGTCTATTATGTTCAGGCCACCATAATATTATGGTGTACAAGTCGACCCTAAACTTTAAACCTTAAACCCTTACTTGAATATGTCCATTGTCCAGACTAAAAGAAAAATTCTTAAAGTGGCATGCTCTTGTTGGCGAGACGAAAACCATTATTAGTAGCTTGTTAGACCACTAGCAACAAATTGGTGTCCTTGGTAGTTTGATCAAGTTTGATAGGTATCTGTAACAAATTTGGAATTAGGAAACAACAACAACACATTGAACCTTTTTTTATTTAGGACTTTCAGCATATTTAAGATATGCTGCTTGCTCCATATTTGTTGAGCACTCTATAGTTAAGACATATGTTACTTAATAATTTTTGGTTAGTTGCAGGGGAGTACGGCTAAGTCTTCCCACATATAAAGTAAAGCTGATGTAGTACAGCCCGTAGGTGTTAGATTAAGCACTTAAACAATAGAACAGAGAAGAATATAAGAGACCGAGGAGAAGAAATATAGATTGAAAAGACGAGATAAAGGGCAGAAACAGTAGAACAAAGAAGAATATCGGAGATCAAGGAGAAGAAATATAGATCGAAGGGACGAAATCAGAGAGGTCTAGGAAAAGGTTTACTCAACATTCAAATCGAATTTTAAAGAACTACATGGGGTTATTTATAGCAAACTAAAACCTAGAAATAATAGGATAAAAATCCCTTGCTTAAACAGAAATCATAACCCAAATGAAATAGGAAACTTAAAACTAGAAATATGGAAATCTGGAAAAGTAGAAATCCTACTAGTAATTGGAAAACTAGAGAATCTAAGAAGCAAACAACTACGTTAGGAAACTAATAAATTTAGGTTCTACGCATCCTGCATCAAAAGCTCAACCTCTTGAGTGCAAACCTCAAGGCTCGAGCTTTATTAGTTTCATAAGCCTTTCATGAGTTGGCTTCATGAGTTTCATAAGCCTTTCATGCCTTGAAAACTCTGTTTTTTATTTGTTTTTAATAGATGTGGGACTAGTGTAGTGGCTAGGCTTGTAAAGGCCCCTGGCCTAACGGCTGACCTGACCCAGGTTTGGCTTGAGGTTGGGCTTGATTCAGGCTTGCTTGGAGTTGGGCTTGGGCCTAGGTGCCACAGCCCCTCCTTGCCCCAATATTTATATTTTAGAAGTCTTATTATTTATATAAGTTTAAGATATTTTTATTTATTGGAGCTGTTATTCACACTCCAAAAAAGTCATCATGCACGCCTGAGTCTCATATTAAGAGAAGTTAGTTAGTTTCATACAAACCATAAGCATCACCACATGGGATGCATGTGCAGTATGATGCAAGTTGCAATAAGGAGAAAAAAGTTAAGGTGTGGGAGAGAGAAGGCGGTTGAGAGAAAGTGGAGTTTAATTACTATGTAAAAGGGCTGTCATTGAATTTTTTATATTATGATTGACAGAGGAAGTTTTCTTAATAGTAGTGTAGATAAATATTAATAACTTAGTTTTAGATGATTAATTGTAAATTAAAAAAAGGATAGGATGGGTACCGCCTGGTTCTGTCTGTAGCTCCTTCCCTCCTTTGGATCAAGGTTTGGGCCCGACCTTGTCTCTCTGTAGAATGGGTTGCCCTTCCCTTACCCAAAAGGTGATTGGGCTTTAGCATGAACTGTCCCACCTGATTTACAAGCCATCTAAGGCATTGAAAATTTTTGCTTGGTGCTGAAGGCCTACGTGGTAAACTTGAATAATTAGTACTACAAACTTCTGTAAGTAACTCCTTTCCTTTGTGATGAAGGATTACCTTTTACTAGAGCTAAATACTTATGATCATAATAAGAATTTAAGACATATTTTAAACTAGTATTGGATTTTTATACACTTAGATACAATAGCTTATTTCTTAGATTAAATGTTTGAGCTGGTCTCAAGCTTCTTCACAAGCTGTCAAGCTTTGTTCACAAGCCTTAACGAGTCTAGTTTTACCATTGCACAGGCTTCGCTTGTTTATTAAATGAGCTTGAAAGTTTGACTTCTGTTTGTTCTTTTATTAAATAAGTAAATATAAGTGAGCTTTGTTGAGCCAAGCTTCGTGCTGCTTGCCAACAGCTTGACTCGATTTTCAGCTCTAGTACTTGCATCTACACTGTTAATACACATATAAGTAGTGGTCATTGCCCTTAGCATCAGGATTAGCACCCTTTTGTAATACTATATGACATGCCTCATTTTGCTTTCTTTCTGCACATAATAGTGTGAAATCTTAAGGTAAACACTTCCTTTGTTATGTTTTTTTTGCACTTTTTGACCTTGTATATAATTTTGTTTCAGAGAAAATTAAGCCTGCTGATGTAGGTCTCGAACAGGAGGCACAATTGGTGCGTAATTGGTCAGGTTCTATGCTTGAGCGTAATGGGGATCAGCAGTCACTGCCACCAATCAAGTACTTGCACTTACATGAGTGCGATAGCTTCTCTGTGAGTACTGGGCGACAATTCATCAGTTAGTGATTGCAAATTGTTTTGGGTTCCATTTTGATTGTGAGATTTCAAATCTAGAGATTTTAGCTAATATTTAGAGTTAAATTGCTTGAGAATAATATTAACAATGCATAAAAGTTTGTATTCCTGTGGGATGAAATAGATATATATACGTGGATTTCATATGATTCATTATTGTACCTAGTCATCTTAAATTCATAATATTATGTAAAGTCTAGTTCTTTCAAATATATTGCATTGTATTTGTACAGTTCTTTTAAAAACTGTAAGCTTATTATTAATTCCGAATCCATTTATACAAATCTCTTCAACCAAATGGAGCCTTAGAGTTCTAAGACTAGAAATTTCTGCATACTCGCAACTGCACAATCAATGTTCACAGACAATTGGAAATCCAAGTATCATGGTATTTATCTATTGTTATTATTTTTGGCAGATGGGAATTTTTTGCATGCCCCCTTCCTCTATCATACCCCTTCATAATCATCCTGGAATGACTGTGTTGAGCAAGCTTATATATGGTACATTATGTGTTAATTCATATGACTGGCTTGATTTTCCTGGTCCGGCCGATCCATCAGAAGGTGTGCTTTTCCACAGTATCTCTCATCTACTATATAAATGTTAGTTAATGTTTTGTTTGCTTGATGTAATATCTCCTTTGCATGCTTCAACAATTAAACAGCATCCTGTTTGTGAATGTTTGTATCTCTATGCGGGAAGTGTTTTGATTCTTACGACAAGGAAATTACCTGTGGGATTGTGTTTCCCAAATCCTGTGAGCTCTGTCATCATTCTAGCATGTTCTTATTTCACATTTTGTACTTCTTTTAACAGTTTTTGGTGGTTGATTGTGGTGGGATTAGTTATATGTTTGTCTTGATACTAATACGTTGGTATATGAGCTGAGATAAGTATGAATACGTTTTTCAATTATTTAAATATATAAATTAAGCATGCCATGAAAACAACCAGCTTAGAAACATCGACAGCTTTCTATTTTACCTTTGTGCTTTGCTTTGAATGCTTGCTATATATATGTTTTTAGTTACGGTTCAACCAAAGATTTTAGGAACAGTTTTAGCCCCTTTTGAATGAAATTCATTTGGCTAATTACCTTCAGTTTTTTGTGTGTATGGTTTTCTTGGGGATTCATGTTGGATGACTTTCAGGACACGAGGTGGATATTTTGTGGGATAAAGTAGCTTTTGGACACCCCTCTGGGCGTCAGTTTCTTCAGAATTCCAGGAAATACCTTTTAATTCAATTTTTACAGATTGGAGGGCAGCTGTGATTTTTCCAGTAATGTAATTTAGGCTTTATAAGATTTGTTAGCTGCTAGATCTTGTCCTCTGCCACTGGTTGTGTATGTGCTTGTTATTTAATAAATTTTTGTTTCTCACCAAAAAAAAAAAAAGCAAAAAAGAATTTTGGTATAGTCTTTAGCTCGCTGAATAAGTAACTCTTCGCGTGGCCATAGTTGTGAAGGGGGCTATTATAATTTCATTATTATTTTTAAACTAGAAACCGTACTTTGTGATTTTTGCAGCTAAACCTGCAAAGCTGGTCAAAGATACTGAGATGACAGCACCATGCCCACCAACAGTTCTTTATCCAACAACTGGAGGCAATATCCATAGTTTTAGAGCTCTAACTCCTTGTGCCATCTTTGACATCCTTGCTCCGCCTTACTCCTCTGAAGATGGACGGCACTGCACTTATTTCCGGAAGTCCTCAAGAAAAGATATGCCTGGTAATGCAATTTGTCTACTTTGCTGGTTATTACAGTTGCAAAAATTCCATTTGGTCCTAGAATAAGGATAACTCATAACTGGTTGTAAAATTTGTCTCCCATGCTGATATTCGTAGTTTTTGTTTGTTTTGTTTGGGATGAAGGTTATCTTGAGTTTGAAGGAGTTACAGAGCCACAAGTGACTTGGTTAGAAGAGTTTCAACCTCCCGACAACTTTGTGATTCGCAGAGGGCTGTACAAGGGCCCTGTTATTAGAACTTGAGAATTCTTGTTTTTGGTTTATACATTTGTAGTTAAATTTGTGTTTTTCATGATAGGAAACATTGAGGGGGAGCTTTGGCAATAATTGATTTTTGGCTTATGTAAGTTGCGCATTTGGCTTGTACATAATAATACACCAATGTAGTCTGATTTACTGACCTCACATTAAACTAGTAGGGCAGCCATTGGAAGTTGGAAGAAAGAAATCATGGCCAATAACATTCTCGTTGGCATTTTGTTTGTTTTACGGTCATTGATCGTATTCGTATGGCGATTCTTCTTCCCTTGGTGGTATTTTCCCTAAAAGATAGTTTTTGCAATCAACCTATCTAGTAAGTGCATGGGTAGCTACCCAAGTGGTGTGCAATTAGGCCTGGCTTGCCTATACTGAGGTTTGTCAGGCAACGATTCTTTGTGCTGTCTTAATTTTTCAGATGTTAAATTTGATTGGCCTGCAGCAGCTGAATTCCAGTGCAGAATGTTTATTTCACCTGAATTCCATAAGGTGATGGAGATCCTTGCAGCAAGTCTTGGGCCTTGGTATGCTGAGTCCAAAAATCCCGAGGGCCTCTCCCTTTTGGGCTGTATTATTCATGGAGGATAGTAAACGGGGTCTGGGGGTGATAATTTTCTTTTATAAACTTATTTTTTCTTCAATTAAAAAAAATCATAATATAGCACATGAAAAATACAATCACTATACAAGTAATTCTCGACCCACTTGATGTATAATATATATGTAATTTACTTAAGATTTGATTTTTTATTTCTGTCGAAATCTTTGAGATTTAATTTATACTATGTAGCGATAATGTATAAGCCAATGGTACGCCAAACACTGAGTTTGAACAACACATTCATACAATAACGAATTTGACTACTAGTTCAAATCCAAAATTACATTTTCAAGTATATTGGAAATATTGAGTTCATCTTTATATATTTGGTCATAGTTATTGTTAACTTCTCATGAAAGTTAAAAAATCGCTTGATTTAACCTCACATAGCGATAGTTGGGACATCAAGTTCTCCATTTTAGCTTTCAAACACAACAGCTTCGGATTTTTTTATATATATAAAGTTTTGTTAGGTACCACGGGAATAGAAACTATGACTCCTCTCCTCTTAACTTAACTCTCACTAGTTTCATATAGACTGAGTTTAAGGATTTATCTCGTTTGGTGCCTAGGATTGGATATGATAACTCCCTATATTTAAAGTAGGTTTAAGGAATAAATGAATTTTTTTTTACCAAGTTGAAGGTAGAAGATGGATTGTTCATGAAGAAAACTTATCCCATCTAATATCCCCACAAAATAGTAGGATAATAACCCCCAAAATGGAAAATCATTTATCTTTACCTTCATTTCCTCATTCAACATACCTTAAATTTAATGACTTATCCAATTCAATTAAATTCTAGTCACCAAACGAGCCCTTGCTCTTGGAATATGGCAGGGGATGGATTAAAATGTATATGTATATGAATGTTTGAACAAACAATTATCCGTAAAGTATATTTAGAGTATGCCTCTTAATAATGACAGAATTTTTTGAGATTCTGAATTATTATAGTATTTAAAGAAGTGCTCAATTAAAGAGAATATCAAAATTATGATCAAACTGAACAAAATAAAACCCCGCACATAAGGATGAGCAAATGCATATATATATATATATATATATATGCACTTCAATGCTTTTGGGTTGGTGCTGGATATTCTGCCTACCTACCTAATACTATACTAGTTGCCAAATACATACAAAAATGGACTATTTGGCTTCACCTCTCCTTCCCTACCTCCGTAAAACAAGAACATGTGAATTTGAGCTCTCTCTCTCTCTCTCTCTCTCTCTCTCTCTCTCGATCCCATATGGTGCCTATGTTCGCGGCGACTCTTTATCCAACGCAGCCAAGAGACCACCACACACACAGCTAGTTTGATTCTTTCTCAGATATATATACATCTATCTCTCACCATGTTAAAAAAAAACAATAACCTCAGTTTTAAGTTGTGCAACTATCTACATTTATCATCCCGTAATCAAATTATGAGTAACATTTTTCTCAAGAGCTTGACATGTTATATTGTCAAATTGTCAATTTAATTAAGTCGTTAATTAAATGTCATATCACATATACAATGTGTAAATGTGACAAGGAAGCATTACTTACAGAAGTATATTTTATCAAAGGGATATCAAAGGCATTGACAGAATACATAACTATAAGGTCCCTATATATAGTTTCTTTTATTTATGCACTTCAATAATTTCTCTCAGTTTCAATCACTCATCTTGATTCATGCATTATGCATGGGAATATTGACCGTATACATATTCTTGTGGTACTAATTAAGCAGTCCCATTTGGGTTTTAAAAATATACAATTAAAGATGTCCCAAGAGCTGCATGAAAGTTGCATTTCTTTTGGTTATGGTTGTTGTGTAGTCAATGTAGGAATCATATATACTAGCACACAACGGTTGACAAGGTTTTAGTACAAGTGACAACCCTAGCTATGGTTGGCCTTCAGATAAACTAAGCACACCTTGTCAAACCCCAGAGAACAGTGCCCTTTGAGTTTTTGAAATTTTTTTGAGCCTCCCACTTTAAATGTACCTATCATGCCAAAGAAGATTAATTAATTAGGTCACGTGTAACATACAAGATATATGAGATTAATTCCCATCTCAACTCAACCCTAATTTCAGACAAACAAAAATAATATTCTCAATCCAAATGCCATAAAACCAAATGAAATACGAAAGTTAATTCAGATTGGGCAATAGGGACATAAAACCCAAGACCCATAGAAGAGTGTATCTTAGGGACTGACTGATACTTATGTAATCTACTAGTCAAGTAGCATAATCGTCTCGCACAAATGAACCATTCGGTCTTCGTACTAATTTGGTTTAGTGACATTAGTCTTTGTTCGTTGAAGGAGATGCTATATATGTTCAATCTTACAAGCGATAATTGTTGAGGAAAAAAGGCATGTTTCGAACCTCTCATACATTTTAAATGCATGTCCAAACAAATATTAATTATTAGGTCAAATGTAACATACAAATGAGATTAATCCTCATCCTCTATCTTCTTGGCCCTTCAATCGTCTTCCATCCCAACTCAACCCTAATTTCAAACCAAACAAAATAAAATAAAAATTTTCAGTCCATATGAAATAGAATAATTCTTTCAATCAAAATGAAATAACACCAATTAATGAATGGCAGTTAATCCAAATAGGTTAAAAGAGGGCATAAAACCCAAGAGAATTTCTTATTTTGTTAACCCACACGAGACCCGCGATCTCCTTCTCTCCCGCATACTCTTCCCCATTAAAACTCTTACTTTTTCGAATATTTGTCTTCACTTGACAGAATCTCTCTCTCTAGGTCTTCAAATATAGTACACACACCCCCTAAAGATCATGTCACACATTTCTAGTAAATTTTAGGTGTCTTTTAGCCAAACCTAATCCTTGAGATGATGCCTTTTCGCAACCTCTTGTCTTCCCAATTAATAAACAAATGGTATGATCTTATGTCATGACAACTTGTGGAAATTCTATTGTAAGATGCTTTGGAAAGTAAATACTTGGACATTAGGTAAAATGGCAAGAAAAAGAGACAACACTTTTTTTTTTAAATTTTTTGTGAAGAGACAATATTGGGGTGAAGTTTAATCTTATCAACTTAGTTTTCCTCATATTCCCCCAATTGCCAAATAGATTGGGGTAGGCAAGACTTTTTACGCTTATCAAATTTCAGCAATATTAGCAAAGTTTTAACCAAAAAAAATATATTAAAAAAATTTGACACGTGTCAAAACCATATTTGTTGTAAGGAGGAACTCCTCCTCAATTTGAAGGGGCGAAGCGTTTTCCCTTTTATTATTTCAAAGAATGAATGATGGCCGACAAGAATTTGATGACTTGGATGGTTATCGAGCTCACTATGAGTTATGTCCCCGGGTTACTATGAGATTCTTACTATACAACAAAAAAAAAAAACAATTAGTAATTACAAACACCCATAATTAGGGCTCGCAAGATTTGCTTTCAACCCTGTCGAACAATCAAACAACTTCAAATGAAGGCTCCCTAAAAGTTCTCTTTATAGTAATATTTGGGGTTACATGATTAGGAATAAGAATTCAATCAGGAATCAAATCACGACTATAGGAAATTTAAACAAGCAAACCTGCGGAGCATTCTAACCGGTCACCAGGATTGGGAGACCGATCGACCTCGAACTCACACTCCCGTACATTCTGACCCCCCGGCCGGTTTGGATGCCTTCTTTGGTGAATCATTCTCCACAGCTCAATAATTCGCAACTTTAGAATTATTCTATATGTATATATATATTAATTACACAGTGCAAGTTTCAAATAATCTCTCTCTCTTGAGATTCGAACTAGGCATGGCATGGTAGATCTGCCATGGTGCCTGACAATGACAAAAGAAAAGGGTGTGTGTAATTTACATCTTTATTCTTTAAAGAAAAGGGTACAAAATAGAAGACATAAATATACTGATTATATATATAATATATGGAAATTCTCCTATGCGGATATTCACATGTTATTATTGTGCAGACGCTATGTATTTTGTACTATCCCTCTCTGCTTTCCTCCCTGTTAATTATAGTGTCCACATGATAATAACGTACAGACATTCAGATGAGAGATTATATATTAAGAACTTTAAATGAAGAAAAAGAAAAAGAAAAGTCATATATTCACTTGTAATTAATCAAGCACTAGCTAGGGAACAGTTTACATATATAAAAGGAGTCCAATTTCGGCTGATCTGGGGTTGAACCACAAGTGGTGGTATTCCATGTGTTTTAATAAGAAATAAATAAAACCAAGTGTTTTGTTTTTATAAGTAAATTAATCTCAAGACACTTTCATGCAGAGTGTGATACTTGTCATATAATGCCTAGCCCAAGGACTTCTTGGAAGGCCAAGGCTGTTATATTCAACCATTTGAACAGTAGTGCAGATGAGGACAGATTAAATAAGATTGTTAAGAATATGTACAACAATAAACAAAACAGTGGGGAACAAAAATCAGAGAAGAAGAGGACAAATGATTGTTTAGAAAATATGGGGGCAAGAAAATTATGTGCATGCATGGCCAGGTTTACATCAATGATATGAGGACGACGGTTTACCTTTCCCACTGTATACTTGGACCGAGATTTGATTCATTTTGCAATAGAATAATTGGGTTGGAATAAAATTAACAATCTATACACAGCTTCACTGGAAGAATTTCTCAAATAAGTTTATTTGAGAGATTTTTCTATATTGTATTTTAATGATCCGAACCATCAGTTTTTTAGGTCCATCAAAAATATCTCTGTGAAAAATCACTTGAATCCGAAACCACTCAATCAAATGGTTGTCATTTTTCGTGTTTTCTTGAAGTTCGTTTATTTGGTGGTAATTACTAGATGTCTTAATAATCAATGAATGAAGAATCGAAAACTAGACAATGTGGATAGATTGAAATAAAATTTTACTGAACAATCAAATAAAATTATTATGGATCCCTCAATAGAATATATAACAATAAGGAGACAGAACTACTCACTAGCAGAGGTCAACTAATAAAGATTATCACGGATAGGTAGGCAGAGAGAGAAATGGACAACCTGTCAAATTAAGAACAATCGGTAAAGAGGAAAGGCTCGAGAAGTCACATGATTTTCAACAGTAGTGTTTTGCTGTAAAAATATAGATCAACTTCCTGTCCGAGTCCGACCATCGTCTTCTTATAATACAATATTTTGAATTATTAAATATTAATTATTGAAGTCTAAGAATAGATGAATGTAATGCAGCATAAAGCTTTATTTCCACATATTCTTCTATATCTAAGACATATAAATTCAACTTAGCTATATATATATTTCTCGATACCACAAGGAGCACATAGTAAATGCTCTCTCTCTCTCTCTCTCTCTCTCTCTCTCTCTCTCTCTCTCTCTCTCTCTCTCTCTCTGTGATTCGCATGTATGTACTGTTGGATCAACTGGGTTTGGTGTCAGCTGGTTACATGGTGGATTTATGATGAAGGTTCAGTTGAAGTGCAGTGCTTGATTTCTGTGTATGGATATTGTAAGTTTGAAATTATAACCCTCTATCTTGAATCTTCTTTCGAACATATGTATATATATATATGTAGCTGTTTATAGCTAGGTTTTGGATAAAATATTCGTCGTTTGAGGAAAACTTGATAAGCTTTATTTAGCCATAGGTTTGAATCTAATTGAAAGTCTTGTTAATTTTCATCACGATGACATTAGAATCTTGGAGAGAAGAAATGGAGGTGCTTGTTGATCACTAATGGGTTTGTGCTTACCTTGATCACTTTCACTCTCTCTCTTGTACTTTGGATTTCACAGTTATTTATCAGATTATTAGATTCATCTCAGATAATTATCAGATCAAAGAGTACTGAATTGAAACTTTCATAATTCATTATCTTAATTATCTTCTCTCTCTTACCGTTATTTAAAGCTACTATCATCATGAATTAAATTGAATCGCACAGCTGCAACCAAGTTCATCAATCTACTTGAGAAAAGGAATGAAAATGATCCATGTGGATTTTGCTGCTACACTCCAAACTACCACTCTAATTTACCCCCTTCTAGGGTTACGGGTTCGGCTCCCATAAGCAAGGACTAAAATGCAACACTTTGGAGTAGAACTATGTGCCTTAACTAAACTAGTTAGGATTTAGTTTTTCTAAATTTGTTAGAAGTTTCTCTAGATCTTGGTACCATACAAGAAGAATTAATGATTCACAGTCTGATAACAGAACAAGCTTACACGACTTGGCAAGACAATTTATCTATATATCATATATATGTATAGACAATTTATATATAAATGAACTACGCTTACTAAATTGTTTGACAACATAAGATACTTATAGACTAAATCTATACCAATATTGATCATCAAGTTCAGAAGTGATGAGGCATGCTAAGTGGAGGACCGAAAGAAATATATAGAAGAGATATGGCGCCCGAGAGAATTGAGATTTCAGATGAAGATGATCAAAGCAGTGATGCAAGTTACGAAATTCAAGCTAAAAATGACTGTTTACTCAGTTCTCAAAAGTGTTTGTTCTTTGACCTGAATGTGGAAGCAAGTACTGGTGATGATGATCAGGATGTCTCATCCAACGAAGGCACCCAAGCCGTATGGAGCAGAACATCTCCAGAAGGTAATTTAAGTTGTAATAACACAAGTGCTGAAGGAAAAGAACGGACAATTGCAGTAAGGCAATACGTTCGATCCAAGATGCCGAGGCTTCGTTGGACTCCTGATCTCCATCTAGCATTCGTCCATGCTGTTGAGAGGCTCGGCGGACAAGAAAGTAAGTTTTAATTTATTTACTAAGTAATTTAGGCTTTAGTCTCTTAAGTCAACACCATTGTTGGGTTCAGCTGATCATAATACAATTCAATGGTATGAACTTTCTAGTTTGAGTTTTCTTTAACAATGAAAGTATATATAGAATTTATTTTCTACGGTCTTACAATTTTGGCTTTTTTGATACAAACGATATTCTATTTTAATTTAATCTAAACTACGACGGAGAGAGAGATTCAAACTCAAGTGCAGAGTGGGGAGAACATCTGATCTAACCAACTTGGTTAAGCCCATGTCTGCGGTTTTACAAATTTGTTAGCTCACAAGAAAGTATAGTAGTAAGGATAACTTGAGAGGTTTCATTTACAAGGACTCAAACTCAGTATGCCCATTTTGAAATATATGTGATAAATTTTATTGATTTATATATCACTGTTGAAAGCTTGAGCCTTAAGTTACCTCTCAAGTTTTAAGCATGTGGATAGTCCAATTCATATATTGGTGTTGTTCTCTTTTAAATTTCTGTTTTGTAACTGAACTGAATATACAGGAGCAACTCCAAAATTAGTTCTTCAATTGATGAATGTGAGAGGACTTAGCATTGCCCACGTAAAGAGTCACTTGCAGGTAATTAACTTTTCACTGGTGCCCCTAACTGGATATGTTTAGTTTTTATTTTGTATCAATTAATTTTCAGTTCTATAGTTTCTTGAATCGTCATGAAATTCTTGAATCAGCAGATGTATCGAAGTAAGAAGCTGGACGAGTCAGGCCAAGGTAAAGTATCAAAACCCACCTTAAATTTTGGAACTAATTCCGCTATTGGTCCCGTAAATTTTTTATTTTTTATTTTGAGAGAGGAAACTGGAAACCCAAAGTGTTTACATGAAGCAGATGTGGATTAGGTCTGAGTTGATCGCTTTCCCCATAGATTAGAGTAGTTTTGACCAATTGGATTCTTATTGTACGCCATAAAGCAAAGCCTTTCTTCCAGAGAAAAGCTGACAAAAAGTTTGTATGCTTGTTCTGTTCAGTTATCTCTCAATCAAGTAGAGGAATGCAAGTAAAAGATCACATTCTGGAAGCCTACCGCAAATTCAATCCTTATGGGCACTTAAGACATGCTGATGACAACGGAAGCCATTTTTCTTCTCCACCGGTATTGAAACAGCAGCCATATGATGATTTCAACGCAAACTCTTCAAGGTAATTTAACAGTCAAACCTAAACAACTTGTATGCTTATTTACTAAATTAAGGGAGAAATGTTGGCTTGGTAGACATACGGATCACATGTTAAGTTGCGAAACTGTAAAATTGGACTATTTTCGGACATATAAATGGATTCAAGTTTGGATATATATGTAGTCCAGAATTCACAGTTTCACAACATAAAATGTAAGCCATTTGACGAAAAGAACATTCCCGGTATGAAAGGCTCTATACTTATATAGATAGATACCAACCTTCCTTGAGCTTTTCGTGATCCTTTTGTCAAGGTCGATTTCATTGTGGAGAGAAAATTCCGGGATAGACAACCATGGGAGCAATATAAGAAGCTCACACATCTTTCATGTAAGGGAAGCAATAACAAGAGATGGGCCTTTTAGACCCAGCCGATTTCTTGAAGAGAAGAGATGGCCTCCTTGTCAATTGATTGGAAACCACATGAAGGGTAGGAGACATTTGCTAAACTTTACTTGGGGTGATATCGATAATGTTCCACAACCTAATAACTTAGTATGGAGCGCCAAGGCAAGTACCATAAACCAACATCAACCCAATACATGCAGTCCAAAGTTCATCTCTAGTAGCTATGAACCCTTATCTCAGCTTGAGGTAACCACTTTTGCTTCAGTTATATAATTATTTGTAACATTTTTACTGGCTATACATATTCAAGATTCATTTTGATACGCAGGTTCAAAAACTTCAATGCACAAATGAAGAAATGTTTCAACCAAAAGTTGGCCCCAACATGAAAACGATGAGACAGAAGACATGGGTACCAGATTTACAGTTAAGTTTAAGTCACGATTTTAGCAATGGCAGTGTGGTAAATGATAGCCAAGAAAGCAAGAAAGATTTTGAATCAATGCTTTCTCTTTCGTTGTCCTCCGCTTCAGCCAGGCAACAAGAACAATCCACTACACCTACGTCAAGAATTCGATTCTCGGTTTCAAGGACTTAGGCGTTCTTGAAAAGAAAAAAAGAAAAAAAAAACATAAAGATATTACCCAAGTTGTAAATTGGGATCAACAAACAAATTGCACTAGAACTACTTATGGGCTAAGTACTTAGTACGATCTGACCGTGCATGTTGATAAGGCATGGGAGTGAGATCTTGTAAGTACTTATCTCAAAAGGTCATCTGCGTGGCCTTGAATAATATGGGTTTATAAAATTGAATAATTAGTTTCTAGTTATTTTTTTATTTTCCTTTTTTTGTCTGAAGAAAAAAACCTAGAAGGTTGCTTGCTCTTCACACATAGAAGGTGATGTGGATCATCTCGAGGATTTGCTAGTTGTATGTATAATGAAGCACACAGGACGATTCATAAGTTGATGAAAGTGTACGTAATTCTTGATTACCCCTTTCACTTTGAGGGTCACCTTTGCCAATTTTCTTGGTGACGATGCTGAAAGTGTAGCCGTTGAACTAAAAATATAAGGGAAAAAATATATATTTGGTTACTGGAGTTAGGGTAAAAAATGATTTTGGTCACCGTAATTTTAAATTTTCCAATTTCATTATACAGTAGTTGACAAATCAAGTCCATTCTAAGACTAGGAGCACAGACTTTGGTAGACATTTGAAGTGGTCGTCGTCCATGGACGATGGTTCTGGGTATACTCTGACGAAGATATGGGTCAATAGATGCCATCTTTTCTTAGGTCATGTTTGATATGGAGGATTAGATTGGTCTAACTTGGACTAGTAAAATGACTAAATTTTATGTGAATCAAGGAAGAATATGGATGGTGTTTTCTAACTTGAAGGATTAAGGTGGACATGAAATCTAGGCCTTATCAATAATTCATCCTAATTCATCCTAATCTCTTATCAATAATTCATCCTAATCTCTTATCAATAGTTCATCCTAATCCTCCAAGTTAGAAGACAATACCCATACTATTTCTTAATTGCACATGAAATCTAGGCCTTCTAGTAGCTAGTCAAGTCTACTCCTCCATATCAAACATGGCCTTATGGTTTTGCTTATTCCTGCGTTGATTAAAATGGATAAGGGAGAAGTTTAGATTAGGGTTAAGGTGGATTTGGGGTAGATCTGAGAGGGGAATTATTGGTTTGCAGAGATTTGAAAGAGGGTTTGCAGATTTTGAAGCAGCTATACAAAACAATACTATTAAACACCCTACCCCACTTCCCTATCTTCCATAGAATAGAGTCCAACCAAGGTGGTGCCGCATCAGTCCAAGGGAAACGGGTGCCTTCTTTCAAGCCATATTGAGCAAGAGCATGTGCCACACAATTGGCCTTTTGAGGTTGATACAAAACATCTGTCGCATCCCTATTGAATCTTCCACCACATTTCCTAATGTTGCCCCACCGGTCCATTCTACCATTAAGCATATACGGCTTCTTGGGAGTTAGTTGCAAGAATAAAGCGATTAAATCCCAATGAGCCCATTATCATTAAATCTTAGGTCATGGTTTTGAATAATTTAAAAAAAAAAAAATACAAGCGATATTAGGTGATAGATAATTCGAATCGTCTTTAATATTGGGATAACCACTTAGGGCTCGTTTGGTACACCGTATTAGACTTTGGATAGGAGTAAATAGTCTATGTCAGGTGTTTGGTGTCAACTTGTATTATTTAATTACCCGACTATTTTATACGGGTTGGGCTTTTAATACTCTCCTTACCTAACTAACTAATACAACCCACACACCCCGGATTAGATAATACACGCTTAATTATACGGCTAGGGAATAAGAACACGCGTTCTACGAAAAAAGTCAGACGCTCTTTTCATCTTCTTCTCCCTAGGGTTCTCTGCTATCTTCTCCACATGTTATTTTCTTCACTCTTCTCCAGGTATCCATCTCTCACTCTCTCTCTCTTTTTCATACTCTCTCCAATATGCTTCTTCTTTCTTCTTCTCTATTCTTTATATATTTCAATTTTTTATTAAATTTTTGTGGAAATTAGGTTATTAATTTTTCTTTTTTGACATTTTTTTAATCGAATGTTTTCTTTGTATGTGATATATTGATTCAACGTTGTGGGAATATTTAGATTGTTGGTATTAAACAGAGTAGTGGTAGTTTTCGTCCAAAAACAAACAACTGTGCTAGTGTTGGTAGTTTAGTTGAATACATACATCCATACTTGACGATTAGGTAGCAAAATTACAAAATTAAAATTGTATGAACTTGAATTCTAGGTACCATTTTTTTTTTCTGGGCGACCATGGGCCCTTTATGATGTTTTCCTCTTGAACCATTTTCTTGATTGACAAATTTTCTCTCTTCCTTTTCTTTTTACGATTCCCAAGCTTGTGGCCTTGGCTCTTTTGATTGCATTGCTTCTGTTTTGCTGCTACTTTCTCCTTCTTCTTGTTGGACATGGAAACTTTGATGTCCAATACAGACATATGCAGATCAATATTCATAATACAATTCTAATAGTTAAACCACATATATTTCTGTATATGCAATCAGGATGGTATTTTGTAGCCTTTTGTCATGTGTAGAATTCTACTTATTGTTGTATTATTCTAATTTCCAAAAAAAAATATGAATCTTATGGTATCTTGTCATATGAATCTTAACAAAAAAAAAAATTCATGTCATTTGAATCTCAATTTCCATTAAAATTATCAAAGATTTTTTATTTATTTTTAAAATAGTTTGATATGATGTTATCCGGAACATCACCAAACACAGTATAACTTAGTCAGACTATTTATCCGGAACAGAACCAAACGCCTTATAATATTATGGATAAATAGTCAGTACTCTCCGGAACAGATTAGTACTATCCGACGGAAATTAATCAGTACAGTCCGAAGTTACAAATTCCTTGCTTGAATAATCTTTTTATATGAATATATATAAGAACATTATTATTACAAGCTCTAAAGTCTTGTGTTTTTTTTAAAAAAAAATTATGATTTAAAAGTGAACTTTGAGGGGTTAAAAAAGTGGCCATTCTATCAACCTTTGATGACGGAAATTGTCAATTGTCCTCAAATTGTAAATGGTAGGGAATACACTGCCCAAAATGGGGAATTACGGATTATTGCATTTTTGTTGATAGAAATTTAAAGTGAATTTTAAATCGAGAATGACAAGCACTACCATGACAATTAATAAAAGACACTATCTGACCATCATATATACATGCATATACGAAGCTCCTTTAATATAACATAGCCTAGAATCCAATACCTTATTTTTTGGTTCAATCACAGTTGGAAAAAAAAAACAGAGATTACAAGAGTCAAAAAGGTCAATACATAGGAACAAAGAACAACAAGCATATGGGAGTTTAAACTAAAAACCATTATAGTCTAGCAAAATGAATCTTCCCCATCACAGAGCCAAAATAAAATACAAAACAAAAGCAAACAAAGCCACCGCCGCAGAGGGAACAGGGACTGCACCAACATAGCGATACACAAATCAGCACAGATACACAAAGAGACCCACCAATTTGCCGCCGAGAAACAAATTTCCCCAAATCACAAAAGTACATCCACACTAGAACATCTACCCGCCTAGGCCCGTTTAGGCCTATTTTTTTTAAAACTTAATTGATGCACTCGCTAATCTCAGTTTAGAGTTAATTGAAATAATATAATATGTAGAATGAATTAATAAACTTTTGATTTTTTTTCACATATGTTATGCATTAAGTCAATTTTTCAATGCTATCTAAAAATTTGTAACAAAAAGTTATAAAAGACAGTGAACTACAACCCCACATCTAAGTGCACTCTCTAACCTTATTTTAGATTTAATTGAAAAAATGTAATATATTAGATTAATTAATAAATTTTTTATTTTGTTTTCTAATATTTAATGTATGTTTGAATTTCTAAGTTAGTATCTTTGTTTAATATAACTATTTGGGTTAAACGTTATATGATATAAAGTTATGGTTCTCTATTAGTATTACCGCTAAAAAATATAAAAAATAAGCAATTTATTTATCATATGCCAAAGATGTAGACTCGAAATTTACAAAAATATGTTTACGAAAAGTAGAGAAATCAGCACAGCTTTAATTCCACAATCACAATACGAACCAAAAAGATATTAGATTATGTTGACAGAAATTTGTTTACCTCTCGCATGTGATACATAAGAAGCTCCATCAATATAACATATAGCTTACAAGCCAATATTAGTATCAACAAGAACAATTAAAAGAACGACAGGTTTTGTTGACATAAATTCCAACTTTTTTTTATTTTATGAAAACATAGTTATATATATCTTCCTAACAACCTCCACCACCATGGTGGTGCAGATGCTGCTGCACACTGCTAGCAGCAGCAGCAGCGTCTGCAGCATGTTGTGCAGCAGCAGCTGCACTCTGGTTTGCAGCTGCAGTTGCAAAATCATGGTCTCTGCGTCTTCCCTTTCTTGGTCCTTCATCATCACCACAAGCAAATATGACCATTGATATAAGTGAGAGAGACATAAGAATCATGCAGAGCAAAAGTATCCCCCCCGAGTTGTCTTGCATGATGCCTAGTTCCTCTGCGTGGCCACCACCTAGAACAACATATGCTCCTCTAGCCATTTTTTCGATGAGTTACAAGATTAGCTAATTGTTCGTTAATCCAAGCATATGTATATTTATAATGTAATGTCAACAAATGCCATGTGCAATTCCAAGTCCTGCTATTCAAAGTTTTAATTCGGTTGACGGTTCTTGCTGTGGAAAATTCATGAACACTTCATAGAAGCTTCGTTCTTCACAACCTGATGTTGAAAGGCTTGAAGAGAGACAGAAACTTGCGAAAATTTTCAAAGAGAAAGGGATAGCTAGCTAGATGCAATAATTGCTGCAATCCTTATGTTTTGCTTCGAAAATCAAATTGTTAAATGCTAAGAAGATCAGATGTGAGATTTTGTTTGTCTCTTCCTTAATTGTGTACAAGAAAAATACTTACGTCCACTCCAGATTCCATCTCCACCCCATTGACATTGACCAATGATATTTTTGTACATGTCTTTTCTTTTTAATTTTTGGGTTTTTATCACAATGGTCGACCTAAGGTTGGCGTAATTATCACATTTGATCCTTTATGTTTTTTTGACATTATTAGTCATTTATCAATTTGGTCATGCTATTAGGTTCTGTCAAAATTTCTTTTAAATTGATGACGTGACACATATGTGATGCCACATATTCAATGAGATAATCACACATGGCTTTAAATAAATAAAATAAATAGTTTAAAACTTCAAATCCTTTAAAAAAAGAAGAAAATTAAGTCTTTTTATAAATAAAAAAGATTAAAACAGAAACAAAAACAAAAATACATGCAACCATTCCCCTCTGCTTTCTCCCTCTGCCAACGGCCCCCACCTTCGTAGACCCACTCTTTGCCTCTGTCTCCCTCCTCTCTCAGCACAATAATTAGCATAGGTTCTGAATTACCGCAGGAGACAAAGATCTATTAGGTCGAGTCACCAAAATAGCAGGAACAGCCTTTGAGCTTTGCGAATCCGCCGACATCGATTCTCCGATTGCTTCTCCATGGACCGGAAAACGCCTTCTCCGCCGGCAATCGTGATGCCAAGACGAGCCATGGTCATCATCAATTGCTTCTCCGCCAGAAAACGCCTTCTCCTCTGGAAAACGACTGAAGACGCCTTCTCCGCCGTCGATCATCCTATTGCTTCTCTATAGGAAAAGGCCTTTCTCTAGCGCTTTGCAGTGACCTTCTTAGCCATTGTCGTTGTTGGTGGTGGTTGCGACCTCGTGCTCTCCGTTTGGGATGAATCCAAAAGCTGGGGTGTGATCTGGCTCCCGTATAAAATACAAAGGGTAAAAATGTTATTTCAAATACAAATTAAACAAGCTTAAAAAGTTATGGTTCTCTATTAGTATTGCCGCTAAAAAATATATAAAAGAACCAATTTATTTATCATATGCCAAAGATGTGAACTCGAAAATATGTTTACAAAAAGTACAGCTCTAATTCCAGAGAAATCAGAGAAATCAGCACAGCTCTAATTCCACAATCACAATCCAAACCAAAAAGATATATTAGATTCTGTTGACAGAAATTTGTTTACATCTCGCATAAGAAGCTCCATCAATATAACATATAAGCATACAAGCCAAGCCAATATTAGTATCAACAAGAACAATTAAAAGAACGACAGGTTTTGTTGACATAAATTCCAACTTCTTTTTATTTTATGAAAACATAGTTATATATATCTTCCTAACAACCCCCACCTCCACCTCCACCTCCACCTCCACCTCCACAACCGCCACCGCCACCGCCACCACAAGCTGCTGCACCATGGTGTGCACCATGATGTGCATGATGTGCACCATGATGTGCATGATGTGCACCATGATGTGCATGATGTGCAGTTGCTGCACCATGGTGTGCATGATGTGCAGTTGCTGCACCATGGTGTGCATGATGTGCAGCAAAGTCACTGTCATGGCCACCGCCCCCGTATCTTTTCTTGCTCGATCTTTCATCATCACCACAAGCAAATATGACCATTGCTATAAGTGAGAGAGACATAAGAATCATGCAGAGCAAAAGTATCCCCCCCGAGTTGTCTTGCATGATGCCTAGTTCCTCTGCGTGGCCACCGCCTAGAACAACATATGCTCCTCTAGCCATTTTTTCGATGAGTTACAAGATTAGCTAACTGTTCGTTAATCCAAGCATATATATATTTATAATGTAATGTCAACAAATGCCTTGTGCAATTCCAAGTCTGATGTTGACGATTCTAGCAGTGAAAAATTCATGAACACTTCCACCTTATGTTGGATAACAGCCGGTATCTCCACCTTATTTTTGAAAGTTGGATAACAGACGCTATCTCCACCTTATTTTTGAAAGTTGGATAAGAGACGCTATCTCCACCTTATGTTGCACCCCACGTGGATTGCATCTCACTAAGGCTTGCCCGTAATTATGTTCACATTAGACTATATGTTGTGAGGGTGGTCCAATGGACCGTCCACTTTGGCCAAATAAGAATATGCCCGTGAGAAAATGTAATCATGGCGCCCTGGGTTCTTTTGATCCTTGATAAAAATAAAAATAAAATAAAATAATCTGCAAAGAAAGAATGATCACAAATTTGTGTGATATCGATTAAAACAATTCCTAATGGATGGTGTAATATTTGTTGTACTTGTACTTGGAGTCTTTTCTTTAGTTCATTCGTTGTTTGGTTGAGTGATTAGTAAGGAATTTGCTTAATTTAATTTAAGAATGGAAGTATAGAGGTTTATCTATACTATATTTAAGAAAAAAAGGCACGGCCCATCTAGGCCCATGTTTGGCCCCTCCAGCCTAGGCTTGGCCCAGTGGGCTGGTCTGGGCTTAGACATTTAAAATCTTGGCTAGGCCCGACTCAGGCTGAAAAGATAAAATTGAGTTGGTGACTTGTGCCTTGTGTGTTGAGTGGCCCAAAGACGAACCCTAGACGAGATGATGGTTAGAGCTGGGTGGGCAACCAGGGAAATGCTTGATGTTGTGGGGACGGTTGCTAACTAAATCTATCTACTAGTAGTATTAGAATTTCCTATTTCGTTTAAGAGAGGGTCTAGTAGTATTGCCGCTAAAAAATTTAAAAAAGAAGCAATTTATTTATCATATGCCAAAGATGCGGACTCGAAACTTACAAAAATATGTTTACGAAAAGTACGTACTTGTAGCTATAAAGTTATAAACCAGAGAAATCAGCACAGCTCTAATTCCACAATCACAATACAAACCAAAAAGATATATTAGATTCTGTTGACAGAAATTTGTTTACATCTCGCATAAGAAGCTCCATCAATATAACATATAAGCTTACAACACTAGTAAAAAAAACCCCTTGCGCGACCAAACTTTGCGCGACGAAACACAATTCGTCGCACAAAGTGACTTTGCGCGACGAAAATTAAATTTCGTCGCTCAAAGTCTTACGCGACTATATTTTGCGCGACGAAAAACAATTCGTCGCACAAAGTCACTTTGCGCGACAAAAATTTGCGCGACGACAAAGTATCGTCACGAAAAGTAACTTTGCGCGACGAAACACTTAAATTCGGTGCACAAATTCTTGCGCGACGAATAGTTGTTCGTCTCGTAAAGTCTTTTCAAAAATAAATTAAATAAAAATTTATTTTAAAAAATCTATGCATGACTTTGCGCGACGAAACACTTAAATTCGGTGCACAAATTCTTGCGCGACGAAGTGTGGTTCGTCTCGTAAAGTCTTTTCAAAAATAAATTAAATAAAAATTTATTTTTAAAAATCTATGCATGACTTTGCGCGACGAAAAACAAAAATTCGTCGCACAAATTCTTGAGGGACGAATTCTCGTTCGTCTCGCAAAGTGTTTACAAAAATAAATAAAATAAAAAATTATTTTTAAAATTTTTTGGATGACTTTGCGCGACGAAAATCTTCGTCTCGCAAAGTCTTTACAAAAATTAAAAAAATTAAAAAATTTATTTTGTTAGAAAAATATATTATTGTAGTTCGGATTGGGTTTTTGTTAGAAAATATATATTTTAAATTGACGATCGAATTGGTTCATTGTATTCATATAGGGTCAAGGACTGTAGCTGTAAAAAACCATTAAAATCGAAATTGAAATAACCGTTAAATCATGATTTTTTGTTTATAACCGTCGAAAAGTTTTGTCCTATTACTTGATCTCTGAATGTTTATTTTTTTCCGATTTTTGGCGTATATAATCTCGAAGTATAAATAAACAAGTTTGACGGTTGGATCGTTGAAACTAGTTTCGTAGAATGCGTATGCCATCAAAACAATATATTCACTAATAATTAAGAGTTTATTTATACTTTCATTAAATACAACATAAGATTTTGTGGTATCCACTAGTGTAAATATTTTAAATTGAAGATCAAATTGAGTCATTGTATTCATATAGGGTCAAGGAGTGTAGCTGTAAAAAATCATCAAAATCGGAGTTAAAATAACCGTCAAATCATGATTTTTGTTTATAACCATCGAAAAGTTTTGTCCCATTACGTGATCTCGGAATGTTTATTTTTTCTGATTTTTGGGGTATATGATCTCGAAGTATAAACAAACAAATTTGACGGTTGGATCGTTGAAACTAGTTTCATAGAATACATATGCCATCAAAACAATATATTCACTAACAATTAAGAGTTTATTTATACTTTCATTAAATATAACATAAGATTTTGTGGTATCCAGTAGTGTAAATATTTTAAATTGACGATCAAATGGAGTCATTGTATTCATATAGGGTCAAGGAGTGTAGCTGTAAAAAATCATCAAAATCAGAGTTGAAATAACCGTTAAATCGTGATTTTTCGTTTATAACCGTCGAATAGTTTTGTCCTATTACTTTGTCTCTGAATGTTTATTTTTTCCGATTTTTGGCGTATATGATCTCGATGTGTAAACAAACAAGTTTGATGGTTGGATCGTTGAAACTAGTTTCGTAGAATGTGTATGCCATCAAAACAATATATTCACTAACAATTAAGAGTTTATTTATACTTTCATTAAATATAACATAAGATTTTGTGGTATCCACTAGTGTAAATATTTTCAATTGATGATCGAATGGAGTCATTGTATTCATATAGGGTTAAGGAGTGTAGCTGTAAAAAATCATCAAAATCAGAGTTGAAATAACCGTTAAATCTTGATTTTTCTTTTATAACCGTCGAAATGTTTTGTCCCATTACTTGATCTCTTAATGTTTATTTTTTCTGAATTTTGGTGTATATGATCTCGAAGTATAAACAAACAAGTTTGACGGTTGGATCGTTGAGTAGCTTTAAATTTGTTTATTTTGTACGTATAACACTTAAGAAATTGAATAGTATATATATTTATTAGTAGTTTTAAATTTTTTTAAGACTTTGCGCGACCAATATAATAATTCGTCGCGCAAAGTATACTCTAAAAATTTGGGCGGTACCAAAAATGGGAATTTAAAAAAAAAAAAAAAAATCACGACTTTGCGGGACCAATATAAAGTTCGTCGCGCAACGTTTTGCGGGGCCAATATAAAGTTCGTCGCGCAAAGTTTTGCGGGACCAATATATAGTCATTCGTCGCGCAAAGTATACCCGAAAAATTTGGGCGGTACCAAAAATGCGAATTTTTTTAAAAAAAAAATTTCCAACTTTGCGCGACCAATATACAGTTGTTCGTCGCGCAAAGTATACTCTAAAAATTTGGCGGGTACCAAAAATGGGAATTTTAAAAAAAAAATTTACGACTTTGCGGGACCAATATATAGTTCGTCGCGCAAAGTATACCCGAAAAATTTGGGCGGGTTCCAAAAATGGGAAGCGGGAATATTGTGGTCGCGCAAAACTTTGAGCGACCAAAATTTCGTCGCGCCAAACCCTAAAAATTTGGGCGCGCACCAAAAATTGGAATTTTTTTTAAAAAAAAAATTTTCGAGACTTTGCGCGACCAATATATTGTTTCGTCGCGCAAAGTGATACGGTTTTTAAAACCAAAATAACACCTCCACCATTTTCTCAATGTCTTCTACTCTTACCTCTCCTCTCTCTTTCCTTCTCCCCAAATCCTACCCTTTCTCTCACACTCACTCCTCTCACTTAATCTCTCATCTCTCTCTTCACTATCTATCACTCTCACTCACTCTCTTATCTCTCTTTTCATCATCTCTCACTCTCACTCACTCTTTCATCTCTCTCTCTCACTATCTTCTCTATTCTCTCACACTCACTTCTCCCTCTCATTCTCACTCACTCAAAATCTTGCCAAAAGGTATATTCTCTCCAAACTTTAATTTTTTTTTCATTAATATGTGTTTTTGGAGTTAGTTTTGAGTTTATTCCAATTTTTTGTTATTTTGTTGTTATTTGACAATATTTGTTTTTTTTTTTTGTAGGGAATCGTCGAGACTTTGACGGCTAAAGTTGAGGATTTGGACGCTATCGAAACATATCCTCCGCCACTATCACCACAATAGGCTTGTAGATTTTATTATTGTACTTTGTTAATTTATGTGTACATTTTGAATATTATATATATTGGATAATTTGACCACTATTTTTCATATGTAATTTTACTTGAATATTTCAATTTAAATTAAAGTAATTAAAAAAAATAAAATCATACAATTAAATTAAATTTAAAAAGTAAAAATTTGAAAAATTAATATAATGAAATTGATATAAGAGAAATAATAAAACAAAATGTCAAAAACCTTGGGTGACAAAATATTTCGTCGAGCAAATTATTAAACTAGTTTATTTTAATTAAAATTTTTTTAAAAAAGCAAAAATTTAAAAAAATTTAAAAAAATTGAATATTTCGTCGCGCAAAGATTTGCGCGACATTAGGATTCGTCGTGCAAAGATTTGCGCGACATTAAATTTCGTCGCGCAAAATAATATTATTCGTCGCGCAAAGTAGTTATAATTCGTCGCGCAAAGTATCTTTGAGCGACGTTAGTATTCGTCGCGCAAAGTTGTTATCGTTCGTCGCGCAAAGTATCTTTGCGAGACAAAAAAAAAATTTCGTCGCGCAAAACCTTTCTTTACGATATTTGCGCGACAGAACTTGCGCGACCAAAATTTCGTCGCGCAAACTTTGCGCGACGAAATTGTTCTTTGCGCAACAAAATTATTTCGTCGCGCAAAGTGTTTTTTGTAGTAGTGCAAGCCAAGCCAATATTAGTATCAACAAGAACAATTAAAAGAACGACAGGTTTTGTTGACATAAATTCCAACTTTTTTTATTTTATGAAAACATAGTTATATATATCTTCCTAAAAAGCCCCACCTCCACCTCCACCTCCACCTCCACAACCGCCACCGACACCGACACCGCCACCGCCACCACAAGCTGCTGCACCATGGTGTGCATCATGATGTGCAGTTGCTGCACCATGGTGTGCATGAAGTGCAGTTGCTGCACCATGATGTGCAGCAAAGCCATCGCCACCGCCACCGCCTCTGTGTCTTTTCTTGCTTGATCCTTCATCATCACCACAAGCAAATATGACCATTGATATAAGTGAGAGAGACATAAGAATCATGCAGAGCAAAAGTATCCCCCCTGAGTTGTCTTGCATGATGCCTAGTTCCTCTGCGTGGCCACCACCTAGAACAACATATGCTCCTCTAGCCATTTTTTCGATGAGTTACAAGATTAGCTAACTGTTCGTTGATCCAAGCATATATATATTTATAATGTAATGTCAACAAATGCCGTGTGCATTTCCAAGTCCTACAATTCAAAGTATTCGGTTGACGATTCTAGCTGTGGAAAATTCATGAACACTTCATAGAAGCTTCGTTTGAAAGGCTTGAAGACACAGACAAAAACTTGCGAAAATTTTTAAAGAGAAAGGGATAGCTAGCTTTATGTTTGACCCTAAGGTTGGCGAAATTATCACATTTAATTATTTATGTTTTTTTTGACATTATTAGTCATTTATCAATTTGGTCCTACCCGCATATCCAATAAGATAATGACACATGACTTTAAATAAAATATAATGATATATTTTAAATAGTTTAAAACTTCAAATCCTTTTTAAAAAGAAAATTAAGTCCTTTTATAAATAAAAAAAGATTTAAAACAAAAATACATGCAACCATCCCCCTCTGCGTTCTCCCTCTGCAAATGAGAAATTTTTGTAGGTACCCAGTACACCAGCCTGTTGTACCCACCAATAGGAATGAGACATGTGTAATAATTTATTTTTAGCCTTTTAACTATTTGTTCCATTAGCATTCTTCTATTAGCCTTTTTAGCATTCTTCTGTTAGCCTTTTAAATTTACTATATTGTATACTAGATGGGGCTACAGAGTACATGTCAATGCTGTCCTTATACTAGATGGGGCTACAGAGTACATGTCAATGCTGTCCTTTTTCGAATGTCAAATTTTGTGTACTAGATGGTATACAATGTCAATGCTGTTCTTTTAGTTTTTTTTTTCATTTTTTAGTGGGAATTTTTTGAGTTGGGCTCTTCTTAATTTTGGATTTAATAATTGGATCTAGCATAAATTTTAGATATAAATTCTTTCACTACTACAAAAAACGAAATAGACGACGGGAATCCACCGTCGTGTATAATGGTTTACAACCGACGAGAAATCAACCGCCGTCTTTTCACACATGAAATAACGACGGTAAATCACCGACGTGGTTAATATAGTACACGTCAGTAAACAAACTAAAACCGACGTAGATTTCATACTTCAAAGCATAAAAAGAGACATTTCGACTATAATAGACGACGGTTTTAGTAAAACACAGACGTTTAAATAATCTTAAATGTCAAAAACAACTAAAAAGCCGACGTAAATATATTTATCAACGTCTCTTAATCAAACAACACCGACGTGTACAACTTAGAAAGCGTCGTGGTTAATACATACTACGTTCACTAACTGAAAAAATTGACGTCTAAAACATATAACATGGCATATATCTACCTGAACTGACGTAAAAACTACATTAACCACGACCCTTTAGGTCACCACAGACGTTGAAAATTATTTTGACGGCTTGAACACAAAAAAACGACGTGGTTACTACATTACACGTCATAAAACAATTAAAACCGACGTCGTTTTGATACATAAAAGTACAAAAAGAGAGCTTTCGACTATAATAGACGACGGTGTTAGTAACAAACAGACGTTTAAATAATGTTAAATGTCAAAAACAACTACAAAACCGACGTATATATGTTTATCAACGTCTCTAAATCACACAAAACCGACGTGTAAAACTAAGAAACCGTCGTGGTTAATAAATACTACGTTCACTAAATAAAACAACTGATGTCTAAAACATATAACATGACATATATTTACTTGAACTGACGTAAAAACAGTAATAACCACGACCCTTTCGGTCACCACAGATGTTGAAAAATATTTTGACGGCTTGAACATAAAACTACCGACGTGGTTAATATATTACACGTCATAAATCAAACCAAAACCGACGTCGATTTGATACATAAAAGCATAAAAGAGAGCTTTCGACTATAATAGACGACGGTTTTAGTAACAAACAGACGTTTAAATAATGTTAAATGTCAAAAACAAATACAAAACCGACGTAAATATGTTTATCAACGTCTGTAAATAAAACAAAACCGTCGTGGTTAATAAATACTACGTTCACTAAACAAAAACACTGACGTCTAAAACATATAACATGGCATATATTTACTTGTACTGACGTAAAAACAATAATACCACAACCCTTTAGGTTACCACATACGTTGAAAATTATTTTGACGGCTTGAATACAAAAGAAACGACGTGGTTAATATATTACACGGCAAAAAAAAAACTAAAACCGACGTTGATTTGATACATAAAAGCATAAAAGGGAGCTTTCGACTATAATAGACGACGGTTTTAGTAAAACACAGACGTTTAAATAATTTTAAATGTCAAAAGCAAATACAAAACCGCCGTGTTAATAAATACTACGTTCACTAAATAAAAAAACTGACGTCTAAAACATATAACATGACATATATTTACTTGAACTGACGTAAAAACAACAATATTAACCGTTTTAAAATGAATTATAATTAACCGACGTGTTTTCTTTTTCAAATGGCGGTTTTTATTTCATTTTTGCGTTCTCATTCCACGTCGGTTGTGAAAACCCGACGTTGTTTGTTTTTTAGACGTCTCTGTTTGCGATTTTTGTAACTTGACCGTCGTATTTTCAGCTTTAACCGATTATTTTTAATTTTTGATTTGTCGTGCCCAAAGCTAGCAGAATGAAAATGTGATCGGAATTAAAATGATATACAGAGCTATGAATTAATGTCATACAATTAACTGCATAACTAATGTCATACATTACAACAATCAATCAATCCATATATCTTCACACCCATCTCTAATATTCTCACTCCCAAACTCACCCACTAGGTCATCAAATGTGTCAACATTTAGTATCCCTCTAGAAAATGGCTCACACTCAATTCTAATATCACCTAGCACATCATCACCAATAACATCATTATATTCTCTATTAGGCATTGATAACACTACCGACCAACCACGATGCATTGGGTCGTCAACATAAAATACTTGTTTGACTTGAGAAGCCATAACAAATTGGTCATTCCTATGTCCAATTTTACTCAGATCTACAAGGGTAAATCCAAGTTCGTCGACTACAAGGCCCGAAGTGTTATCTATCCAATCACACCTCAAGACTGGGATTCTAAACTTTTGGTAGTCAAGATCCCAAATTTCTTGAATAACCCCATAAAAACCCATATTGGAGACAATAGGGTTTTTATCCTTGGCACTAGCAACTTGCATAGTATGTGCAAGTAAATAAACTCCACTATTTTGGACAGTTCGCACATCATCTTGTGCCTTGGTGCTCAATTTGACACCATTAATAAGATAGCTCCTATATGATGGCACTACCATGCTTGGACCAGCTGCTAACCACCTCAAATTTTCTGATATGCCATTATAATCTTCCCCATTAAATTCACTTTGAACCTGCAAATTAAACATATATAGTAATTCAATCTAACATATATATAGAAAAAAAGAAAATTAAAATAAGTTCAATATGTCATTCAATAACATATATACCTTAAAACGTAGCCATTGAATGAAAGTGCTATTGTGCTTATCTTGTAGCCACTTTGTTCTCTTTCTAAATTTCGGATAAGTGGTCTTGATGTGGATCATATGTTCCCTACAATTGACACGAAAAAAACACGCATTACGGTCCCTTATATATAAGATAAACATAAGGAGTAATAATATTTAAAATGGCTACATATATATGAAAAATTAAACTCATACGTACTCGATATAAGGTAGGACTTCCTCCGTATTCTCCAAGACATATAGATGTGCCTGGTTCAACAAGTCCATATCAACTAAGCTCACTGTGCAACCTGATAATGGCTTTGAAACTCCCATATTTTGGCTTGAAGGCACTCCAACTGTACTAACATCAGATAAATGGTCGGTACAAAACTCTACAGCTTCTTCAGCTATATACCGCTCAGCAATGCAACCTTCGGGACGAGTACGATTCTGAACATACCCCTTTAGCACTTTCATATATCTTTCAAACGGATACATCCATCTAAAATATACTGGCCCACATAGACGAACTTCTCTGACAAGATGTACTACTAGATGAACCATGATATCAAAGAATGAAGGGGGAAAGTACTTCTCAAGCAAACACAAAGTAACTACTACATCTTCTTCCAACTTATCTAGCTTGGAAACATCTACCGTCTTTGCACATATAGCATTGAAGAAGAAGCACAATCGAGTTATTGCATACCTTGCAGGCTTCTCCAAAACAGAACGAATTGCCACAGGGAGCAATTGTTGCATCAAGGTATGGCAATCATGAGATTTAAGGCCAAGAAGTCTTGAATCTTTTAAAGATACAAGATTTTTTATATTTGAAGAATAACCTTCAGGAACCTTCATACCATAAAAAGAATTGCAAACCGCTCTCTTCTCTGCTCTTGACAAATTCTAAGGCCCTGGAGGCAAGCGAGTACGTCTTTCTCCATACTCGGGTTGCAAATCAATTTTTACCCCCATGTTCAATAAGTCTAACCGAGCAGCAATCCCATCTTTATTTTTTCCAGGGATCTCTAGCAATGTGCCAATGATACTATCGCAAACATTCTTCTCAATGTGCATAACATCTAGGGCATGCCTCACAGGGAGGTATTTCCAATACTCGAGATCAAAGAATTTTGATTTCTTCTTCCAACAAACTCTGTCACCATCCTTCTCACCAACACTTCCCCCATTTTTCGAGCCCCATATGTAATTAATATCTTCAACCATATGCAGCACTTCTTCTCCTGTTAATGGCTCGGGAGGCATGCCATATTCAGGTTTCCCATTAAAAGCTGCACGTTGCCTCCTATATGGATGATTGATTGGTAACCACTTTCTATGCCCAATGTAACAAATTTTGTGGCCATTTTTCAACCTGTGACTAGGTGTATCATCGCCGCATATTGGACAAGCTTTATATCCTTTAACAACACAACCAGATAAGTTTCCATAAGCGGGAAAATCATTAATTGTCCACAGTAATGCAGCTCTGAGTGTAAAGTATTCTCCTATGTGGGCATCATACACTCCTCTAATCCCATCCCACAGAGATTTCAAATCATCAATCAAAGGCTCTAAGTAGACGTCTATATCATTTCCGGGCTGTTTAGGACCGGAAATCAATATAGTCAACATCATGAACTTCCGCTTCATGCATAGCCATGGTGGGAGATTATATGTAACTAACATAACTGGCCAACAACTGTATCTGCTACTTAAAGAACTGTGGGGATTGAATCCATCAGATGAGAGAGCCAATCTCAAGTTTCTTGGCTCATTACCAAAGTCGGGCCATTTTTCATCAACAACTTTCCAAGACGGGGAATCCGCTGGATGAGACATATAACCGTCAACTGATTTTCTTGCAGCATGCCAAGTCAAACTCTTAGCTGTCTTATGTGATTGAAACATCCTTTTAAACCTTGGAATTGGAGGAAAATACCACACCACCTTCGCTGCCACACCCTCTTTCAAGAACCCATCCTTGGTTTCCTTCCACCTTGAGATACCACAAGTAGGACAATTAGTTGCATTCTCATACTCCTTCCGATACAAAATGCAGTCATTGGGACATGCGTGGATTTTCTCATAACTCATCCCTAAAGCAGACAAAGTCTTTTTTGCCTCGTACATAGAGGAAGGTAGTTTATTTCCTTCTGGAAGAAATTCTCCTTGAAGTATCAATAATTCTGTAAAGCAAACATCACTCATCCCATGTTTTGCTTTCAAATTATATAACTTCACCAAAGCCGACAACTTCGTGTACTTACTGCAACCAGGGTACAACGGTTCATCGCTATCCCCAATCACATTGGCAAACTCATAAGGATCAGATCCAATATTGGCAAAATCATTATCATCCATCCCTAAATCTTCAGAAACATAACTGAACCTACTTTGCTCATCTTCTTCCACATTTCTACTAGCATTGGTAGTCCATTCCCAAGGTTCTCCGTGCCATCTCCAAATCTTATAGCTTTGGTCAATTCCATTAAAGTATAAGTGTTCCCTTATAATTCCAACCCCAAACAATCGAATATTCCCACATTTAACACATGGACAACGAATCTCAGTTGTATTTCCAAGATTTTCTGACGCAAAATTCAAAAATCCTTCCACCCCTAACTCATATGCCTTCGATCTTCTATCCTCATGCATCCATGACTTATCCATCTCACACTCTATCAAATTCAGATAAATATATATATATATTAAAGTGGAAAGACCAGCAATGAAACACTACCTCATTCAAATAGCAGAGAACAAAATGAAAATTAAATATAAAACATGTACAAGACGACGGTTTAAAAACATAATCGTCGTTTAATATACATTCAGACGACGGCATCTATAGTCACCGTCGTCATTAAGATACCCAAACCCAGAAATTTGAACGGTGTTCTGGTAGCCTAAAGACGACGTTTAATGGAGAAACAGTCGTCTTTAGGCTACCAGTTGCGGCTTAAAACTCAGACGACGGGAGTAAATGAACAACCGACGTATAATAAACATTTGGACGACGGTTTGATCCTTCAACCGTCGTCGTAGTTAAAAAAAAACAGCTTAAATCTCCCATCCCCATTCCTTTTCCAAGAACCCATGGCCAAACAAACATAAAAGAACCCAAACAGAGAGCAATTATTACAAGATTGCAAACACCAAAACCCTAATATAGCTACCAACGAAAACATTTATGGATTTAAGAAGAGATTAGGGTTGTACTTACATGGATATTGAGAGAGAGCTGCGAGAATATATCAACTGCTTGAGAGAGAGCTTGGAGAATCTACGTACCCAATGCTTTGAGAGAGAGCTTGAAGAATCTACGTACCCAATGAGAGATCTTGGAGAATCTACGTACCCAATGCTTTGAGAGAGATCTTGGAGAATCTACGTACCCAATGCTTTGAGTGAGAGAATATAACAAAAGCTTGAGAGAGAGCTGAGAGAATTAGGATTAAAGGGACTAGAGTTGTACTTACATGGATATTGAGAGAGAGCTGGGAGAACGAAAACTTTCAGACAAATTTATGTTGAAGAGAGAGAATGAACTATTTGAGGGTTAAAGGGAAATTCTGAAAATTTTAGGTCGCGGTCAAAAATTTTAAAGTACCGCGTTTTTCAACGACGACGGTCAACACTTACACGGACGTCTATTTATTACTTACAACGGCGGTTTTTATAAATTAAAGGACGTCGCTATTTAATAACCGACGTTGTAAACATAAAGGACGTCGCTATTTAATAACCGACGTCGTAAACCGAATTCAATTAGTCTTTGTTAATGTAGTTGACCAAAAACAGCGGGAGAAAACCGGCGTCGTTTCAAAAAAACCCTAAACCCTAAACCCTAAACCCTAAATTTTTAATTAATTTTAAAAAAATACACAAGTACGAGAAAAATGAACCGAAAATTGCTATGGATTCCTTACAACATTGCCTTCTACAATAGTAGGCTAAAATATGGATTTCATAATTTTGAATTTATGGGCACCAATGGATCACATAAACCTTAGGGTTATGTTATGTAAAGTATAAGGAGTACCATGCTTTGTCTTTAAATTTGATTGAATTTTGTTAAATCAGTCAAACTTTGAAAACTAAAATTACATTTTTCAGGCCTTAACGGGCAAGATATTGTCTCAATTAGTGCATAGAATTTGCAGGTATATTTTTCGGATTTTGTTTTGAATATATTATTAATATTAGTAATTAAATACAATAAAAAAATATTTCCAAAATTATATTTTTTAAAGCTTTAGGATAGAGACAATATTCCAATGCTTGGTAGTTTTCAGTTTAATTTTTGGATTTAGTTTTGAATTTAATATGGAATTAAATAAAATATAAAAGTCAATAAAAATTAAATTAAAAATGACCTATCCGACGTTGTATCCCTTTACACTGACGTCGAAACTAATATACAACGACATCTTTTTATAACCGACGTTGTTTAAATATACAAAGGCAGATATTTAATAATATCCGCCTTTGTATAGTATTAAGACGCCGATAAGGTTATACGAACCGACGTAGTATATGAGTACAAATTCATTTATACAGGATGAATTAATTATACACCGTCGTTGTTATGACTATTAAACGTCATTTTAGTGTATATAACCGACGTCGTTTAAATATACAAAGGCGTATATTAAAGAATATCCGCCTTTGTATATTATTAACACGTCGATAAGGGTATAAGAACCGACGTAGTATATGAGTACAATTCATTTATACAGGATGAATTAATTATTAAACGTCGTTGTTCTGAATATTAAACATCATTTTCGTGTATAAAACCGACGTTGTTTAAATATACAAAGACAGATATTTAATAGTATCCGCCTTTGTATATTATTAAGACGTCGATAATATTATACTAACCGACGTTGTATATGAGTACAATTTCATTTTTCAGGATGAATTAATTATAAACCGTCGTTGTTATGGATATTACATGTCGTTTTTAAGAATTGCCGTCGATGTTATATTTCCAGTTGCTGCAAGACGACCATTGTGTACACGTATGAGACGTGTAAATTAGAATCAGACGTCGGTGCTTGATTACAACAAAATATTTATGTACATTTTAAATAAACTAAATTAAACCTAAACATTGTTCATAAATATTTATCTACATCAATTATCCTTCGGTAATTGCTTGTTCACGAATTCTGCCCATTCATGCCTAACTTCGTCAATATCCTCTTGTTTATACTGAAGTTTATCTTTTATCTTGTCAAACTGCAAAATAAACCAAAAAACCGACGTGTTATAAAGATACAAACGACGGTTATAAACTAAAATATGACGTAGTAAAATAAAGAAATTATATCTAAAATGTTGCGTTTTACCTTCTTCTCGAAATTTAGGTCTGGATCATGAATTATATCTCTCATGAATCGCATCACGTAATAGCCATACTCTACACTTGTTGGTTGTTCAGGAGTGCCGTGTAGATTTTTCCAAATGGCCTGCTGTTTACGTGAATTTTTATTTATATGAATGTTAAACATTTTAATTGACCTGTTACAAGAAAACAAAGGGTGTTAATGACAAAACAAAAATTTTAAATACAAATAGTAACCGTCGTGGTAAATCAGTCAAAAAGACGGAGTTTTTTAAACCAAGACGTGATATTTTGTTTAAAACGGCGGTAAAAACTAACTGTCGTTGTGTAACGTTATAACGTCGGTAAGAGTAAAACGTCGTATAACAAAAAATTGAGCAGAAAAAATTAAACGTTCTTAAATAAAACCCAAACGACGTGGTAGTTTAATTAAAACGACGTTTTAAAGAAAATACTGACGTGGTATTTAAATTAACACGTCGGTAATAACTTACCGTCGTTATATTTTAATTATAACGTCGGTATTTTTAAATACCGTCGTTTATTTAAATACTTTATAGGAAAAATCTTAAATCAGAAGAAATCAACTTACGTATTCACTATATTTCTCATGTCGTCGTCAACCATGCGTTTTGGCAGTGAATTCATGTAATAGGCAGTCTCCGTTAATGGTCTCACAATTACCATCACCCAATGACCCCTGCACATAATGATTCATATAGGTTAAATAGTACTACAAAGAAAAATATTAGAAGCTCAGGAAAATACTTTAAATGGTACTAACCCTGGATTATAAGGGACCAAGAAAAATTGATTCCCATCTGCTGTTTGCAGGCGGTTTGTCAGGTTTTTTATTCGGTCTGATATTGATCCAGCTCCAGAGCTCACTAGCCCAGGGTCCACGAGGCCAACAAGGTTTACCATATTTGCCATTTTTAAATAGTCAAATAGGAACCTAAATATATGAAAGTCAATTAAATGATATTTTAATTTAAAAGAAAGGAAAATGTAAAACAAAATGGGATTAGGGAGAATTACCTCATGTATACTGATATCACTGTGGTTCCAATTTCAACCATGGAACCAAATTGCAAAACATCTTCAGTGAAGAGGAAGGTATCGTGCTCAAAGCCAAACACTTCCTTAGGCATGTGAATTGTTAGAGCCTCGTTACCATTAGGCAACAACTTGGTCTGGAAATGTTGGCATAAGGCTAAAAGAGGAGGTGGCATGTCTAGCTTTGAGAGATCCTGTTACAAGAAATAAATAAAGAAATATAAGTTAGTTTGTGTGTGAACTAAAATAAACGACTCTAACTAAACTCAAAAAACCGACGTGGTATATAATATAAACGACGGTTTCTAGTAAATACTGACGTAGGAAAGGTTATACACGTCGGTAAATATATAACCGTCGTTGTGTTGAATTTATAACGTCGCTATACTATAGAAAGGTCGTCTAATATAAATACAGTTAATGAAATCATGAAATAGACGACGGTTTATAAAAGAGTTAGACGACGGCAGAAAACACAGACGTGGTATTTCAATAAACACGACGTGTCTTGTAAGAAACAGACGTATATACCGTCGTTATTTTAAATTTTAACGTCGGCTATTGAACGGAGCGACGTCTATTAAAAATTTAAAAAGCAGAAATAGAAAATAGCAGAGATTTTACCGTGTCCTCTTTCTCTTTTCTTGCAGTATCAGCTTCAGGCTTCGGATCTTCTAATTCCAAAGCTAGGGGTCTGATACCAGTGGCCCCAGAGCAGCTTGCCTTATCAGACATTGGATTTTTTGGGCTTTGACCTTGAGGGGGTAAAATAATTGGAGGAATTGGAGAAATTGGGGTTTGGAGCATCTGGCTGGGATCAAAAGTAGGAACTAGTTGACGGATATATGCCAACATAGCCTCCCTCTCTGCTCTGACTGCTTCCATTATAGTTTCCCTTGACTTCGCCTCAATCCTTAAGGTCTCTTCTCTGACTGCCTCCCTCACACTTTCCTTCAATTTGTCACCAAATTTCACTCTCTGCTGTTTCGGCAAATTGAAGAACTGAGTTGGGGTAACGCCAGCACCAGCTCCTCTGACTCTCCCACCATGCTCGGGGGTTCCCAAAGCCAGAGTCAAGATATCATTGCTCCCGGAGACAGTCAGAGTGCCTTCGGAGACTTGCTTTTGCAAATCATCCTAAAAGAGAGAAAGAGAGATTGTTAGAAACTGAGAAGGGTGTAAAACAGATAAATATACCGACGTTGTAAATAATAAACAACGACGGTTTTACTTAAATGACTGACGTGGTATTAATTTAAAACGTCTGTAGTTAAATACCGTCGTTGTTTATAATTTACAACGTCGGTATATAAAAATACGTCGTATATTCAAAATTAAACAGATTAAAACATAAATCAAAGACCGTCGTAGTATTCAAAGTAAGACGACGGATTATTAAACAAACAGACGTAGATGTCCAATTCCATACGGCTGCAAAAATTTACCGTCGTTGTATAAGAATTATAACGTCTAGATAAGATAAAACCGTCGTAAGTTTTAATGAAGAAGTGAAAAAACTCGATAGAAATATGCATTCTTTTCCAGAAATTGTGCACCACAAATTTCAGTGAAATAGACAGAGAGAGGGAGAGTGTGTGCGTGATTAAACTTAAAACAAAAATGCAGTTTATAGAATAATTTAATCCGTCCTATTAATTCTATCTAGACGTCTACTTTATTCAAAAACCGACGTCCTATTCATTTTTAAACGTCCGTAAATTAAGCCCGTCATGGTGTTCATTTTATAACGTCGCTTATTTAAAGATAAACGACGTCGATACCAAAACAAAACACTCTGTTTTTCAAATTTAGAACAGAGTTAGTGAGACTTACGATTATTTTTGCCTTCTCTGCAGTCTTTGGATCAGGGATGTTTCCTGTTTTATCTTCTCTTGCTTTCTTCCATAGAACAGCTCAATCGATTTCTTGAACTTCGGGCATGGTTTCTACCAATTGGTCCGCCAAACCAACATACCCTTTTCTAGACAACCTATGGTTGTACTCCAATTTCTCCCTCCTCTCCTTCTGCTCACCATGCTTAGCCTCAAAATCTGGGGTTAACCTTGAAGCTACGAAGGCATCCCATTGCGACTTCTCTATGAACTTATAAAGCAATGGGATTTCTTTTAATTTCTCCTTCTCATGTGCGAATGGAAGGATATATTGCTTAGTTACGTTATACTTGAAATCCTTCCATTTTTTGGCGGCAGACGACAAGACCAAGTTCTTGTAACTATCCCCAATAACATAGGACATTTGAACAGCTTCCCAAATCTGCTCCTTCACGTCCTTGGGTAATTGTTTCCATTTCTTGTCCACAAGAGGGACTCTGGTGCGTGCCAAAACACCAATGTAAGACTGCATCTCAACAGCAGCCTTGCCATGTGGTTTGCCATCTTTATTGAACTCAACCACAGGCTTAACCTTCTCAATTTTCCTCTTCACAACACGGCTCATAGTGCTGATACCGCGGCCAGATTTTGGCTCCTCAACAAATGTGGCTGTGCTCGAGTCTTTCTCTGAGGTTGAGGAAAATCTCATCCTCTTCGAGTGTTTGCTTTGAGTTGATTTTTCAACTTCCACTGAACCTGTTTTGGGTTCATCCCCTTGTGCCATTGAACCTGCTTTGGCCTTTGACGCTTCAGCTTCCTTGTTTTGAGATTTTGTCGAAACCATTTTTGATTATCTGCAAGGAAAACAACGTCGGTTAATAAAATTAAACGACGTAATAATGTAAAACAACGACGGTAATACTAAAAAAGTGACGTCCTATTAAACTGTCTCTTAGACCATGAATGGAAATAAGACGACGGTTTTATATATTTCATGACGTAAATGAGTATAAATTACGTCGTTTAGTAATCATAACCGACGTGGTTTACAATTTACAAAACGATTGTTCTACTCTCACTAGACGACGGTTTTATCTTGTTTCCAACGTATTAATTATCACACCATGACGGTTTTTAGCCACCGTCGTGCAGTTTGCATTACGGCCGTCGTGGTGTGTCCATTCTATCGTCGAAAACAAGACAGAACTGTCGTCTTTTGGCGTCGTGAGAGTATCTACTTATGTATTTAATCAAAACCAGTGAAAGATTTCTTCAATTTGACAGAATCTTGTTTCCAGACAACTACGGCATGCAAATGAAAATGTAAAAAAAGGAAGAGAGTGAGAAAAAACCTTTGGCGTGCAAAGAAAAGTTTCCTTCCGACGAAGACGAAGACGAAAATGGTGATTTGGAGATGAAGACGAAGATTCAGACGATGATGCTGCTTTTGGGAAATGAGAGGGAAACTACGATACTTTATCGGGAAGAGAAAACCGTAGAACATTAGGTCAGGTGACGAAAAGTTTATATATTTTCCCAGAGTTCAATACAACGACGTTGTTATTACAAAACCGCCGTATTATTTAGTTATAACGACGGTATATAATTCATAACTGACGTGGTTATCACAACTGCCGAAACACTTTTGGAATTCCGATGTGGTTATGACGGCCCTTTTTTTCTCTAAACTGACGTTGTACTTATAAATTAAACGACTGTGTACTTTAATTAACCGACGTGGTTACTTTGGGGTTCTGAAAACGACGTCGTTCTCTTTTTAATACGCGCCAAATGACTTTTGGATTTCCGATGCAATTATGACGGCGCTTTTTTTATCTTAACGGACGTTGTACTTAGAAATCCAACGACTGTGTATTTTAAGAAACCGACGTGGTTACTTTGGGGTTCTGAAAACGACGTCGTTCTATTTTTAATACGCGCCAAATGACTTTTGGATTTCCGATGTAGTTATGACGGCGCTTGTTTATCTAAACTGACGTTGATTATTAAAATATGACGTCGCTATGTATATTAGAACCGACGTTGTACTTCGATAATTTGTTTAAATGTGATTTTTTTCACGCGTTTTTTAACTCTCAGTTTTCAATTAGGGTTGCAGAATGATTCCTCACAAGAAATTGTCTTTCTGAAAGCAAATGGGTTTGCAGAATGATTCCTCACAAGACCAAGCATGGGTTTGCTACATCCTCCTGTGTAGCAAGGGTGAAACCAGCTTGAGAACCTGCATGGGTGTTCCTGATGCTCGCAGAGACGGACTCAGGTGGTGGCTGTAGCTGGGAGTGGGTTTGAGGTTCAGAATGAGTAGGTGGTGTCTATTCATTCTGAACCTCAAGCCCACTCCCAGCTTCACCCCAAAGGCACAACCCACAACAGGTTCTAAGGCTGGTTCCACCTTGCTACACAGGAGTTTTGAAGTTGATCACTGTGGAAAAGGGGACTACAATGTAACCAGGAATCGAGGAGTGAGGGTTCACACTTTGTTGATTTTGATTTTGATTTTGATTTTCAGGAATCGAGGCTGTGCAGGAGCTTGAGAACAAGAGGAAGGAGAGGGCCCAGCTTGCATATGAGAGGAAGAAACAGTTGAACATATATTTGCCACGATGTATTTGCCAAATTTGTGTACATATATTGTGTAAATATTTAACACGAAGAGATTTGCCTTTTAAGATGAAAATGTTGTTGAGGATTGAGAATTAAATTTTGTTTTGTGTTAAGAAAGATATTACCAAAATAAAAGAAAAATTAATTAATTTTAAAAAGCTATAAAAATAAGACGGCGGTTTACAGAGAAGGCAGACGTATAAATTGAAAAACTACGACGGTAATTTGAACTTAGGACGTGGTAAATAAAAACGACAGTAGTGTTGTAGGTACCGTCGTAGTATACGCCAAAATAATAAGTCGGCGGTTTACAGAGAATGCACCGTCGTAGTATACAGACGTGGATTCCATTATATTATACGACGCGGATTAAGAACAGTTGGTCGTGTTTAGTTAGGAGTTAACACGGCAGGTTTTTTGGTGAACTGTCGTCTTTATTTTCTACGTCGGTGGATTCACACCTGCTGTCGTTGTTTTTTGGTCAGATTTTAACTCTGAAGAAATCCTTTTTTAAAAACGACGCTTTTTTATTTGTATGCGTCGTCTTTTAAAAATATTGAACAGTAAATCACTTATCCACGACGGTTTTTTTTTAATACCGTCGTCGATTTAAATACAACGACGGTTTTATGTTATGCCGTCGTCTTTTTATGGTCGTCTTTTTCCATTTTTGTAGTAGTGTTTTTTTTATTATTTTGGTTTTGTAAAAGTTTAGGGGGAGATTAGCTACTCTTACTACCAGTGCCAGGGAAGACCCAACCTCGAGACGGGGCTACACAGTATATGGACCGTACCAATTGAACCAATACTTATTGGCAATTTTTTTTAATATCATAGATTCATAGTACGGTATGTATATAACTGAATTATATAAATTGAAGCCCTCCCAATTTAGATTTCCCAAATTAAAACTGAAGACTTCATTGAACCAAATCACCGTAATAGATTTCTATTTCTCAAGTGTTTGTGGTCCTGCAATCAACATTTTTGCTCATTTTCTTTTTCGAACGAAAAGATGAAATTTTATTTCACAGTAGAAAACTGTACAGAAACGTGGATAAGCAATCCACCAAGAATACAGGAGAGAAAAAACAATAATTCAAGCTACATCTAGTTTAACAAGTAGAAAACTAATCTCCATGATGATGAATTTAATATTTAATGGTTGCGACTGCTGAGACTAATGGCTCCCCAACTAAAAATCTCAGCTCCATAATGAAATTCAAACAAGCTGTACATTACCATTCCAATAATGAATCTGATCACATGTCTGCAATCTGCAACTCTACCCACTTCTGGAAATGAATCTGATCGCCTGGCATTGCTAGACTTCAAGAAAAGAATAACTCAAGATCCTCTCTATATCTCTGCGTTCTCCCTCTGCCAACGGCCCCCACCTTCGTTGACCCACTCTTTGCCTCTGTCTCCCTCCTCTTTTTCCCTTATTTTCCTCTCTCTCTCTCTCTCTCTCTCTCTCTCTCTATCTCTCTCTCTCTCTCTCTCTCTATTGAAATTTTGGTTAATTTCGTCCTTTCTCGGGTGGGGCTAGGATTCGGATAGAGGCTGGGGATGGGGATCGGGGTGGTTGTATGATGGCTCTAGGTAGTGGGGTCAGGTGGTGGCGTGAGAGCAACTCCAGCCTTCCACCCAAACCGGGCAGAAGGCCCCCCAAGCGAGCCCAAAACCCCTCCAACGCGAAAGGTCCAGCCCTGGCAAGAGCTGGGTCCCACGAGCCCAGGCAAGCCCAAGGGAAAATTCAGCCCGAGCTGCTGCCTGGGCAGAATGATGCAATGCTGATGTTATGACATCAGCAACCAAAAAAATTTGAAAAAAAAAGGAAAAAAAGGAAAAAGAATACCTTTTTTTAGTTTAATTCGATAAATGAAATACCTTTATTACCCATTTAGTATTAAATTAGTTTTTTTTGAAAAATTTTGGGCGCTCTCTCTCTCGTCTCTCTCCGTTTGCTCTTGTCTCTCTCCAGCGATCTTGATGCTTCGGCCACAGCCAGCCATGAGACCGGTCAGAAAAGGACCGACTAGGGCCAACGATCAAGTCTGGGCTAAAGCCCAGCCACATAAGTCACTCATGACTCCATTACGAGCTCGGAAAGGTCTATGGATTTTGAGTTTTCTGACATCGTTTCCGGCGACTCCGGCGATTGTTTCCGTCGATCAAGGTATGAAACTTCATTTACTTTTCGCGCTCTAGGTGTTTATGTATGTGGTTAGGATAGATTTTGGAGTTTTGGAAATTAATCAATACACCCTAGATTTTGGTGTTTATGTATGTGCAATTGTAGATCCAATTCTTCTTGATTTTATACGTTTATTTTTGTTATTGCCGATTTGGAGGTAAGCTGTTCGATTTTCTGATTTTGTTCTAATTTGTATTTAGATATTCGTTTGAGTTTTAAATTGTGATTTTAGTTTCTTTTTGTTTATAATTTGGATTGATTTCATATTCGGTTTGGTTGTGGATTTGCTCTTGTGTTTTGGTTTGAGCTGTGGTTACAAATTTGTGATATTTGATTCGGTTATCATATTAATTGAGGTATGTTTTTTCAATTGAATTTGACTATCTTCGTGTTTTTTCTATTTATGCACTACTGGTTTTTGAGTTGACTATAATTTGCTGTTAGGTGGCAGTGTTATTACCTTATATTGGAACTTTACAGACATGAATTAGAAATAGGATTTCATAGGAAACAAGCAGTGTTATTACCCTACATTGGAACTTTACAGTGGTAGACATGCATTATGAACCAGATTTTATAGGAAACTAGCAGTGTTATTACCCTATACTGGAACTTTACAGGGAGCAGACATTTATTAGAAGTAGGATTTCGAAGGAATCTAGCAGTGTTATTACCCTATACTAGAACTTTACAATGGTAGACATGCATTAGAAATAGGATTTCATAGGAAACAAGCAGAGGAATCTAGCAGTGTTATTACCCTATACTAGACCTTTACAATGGTAGACATGCATTAGAAATAGGATTTCATAGGAAACAAGCAGTGTTATTACCATGTACTGGAACTTTATAGTGGTAGATATGCATTCAAAATAGGATTTCATAGGAAACAAGCAGTGTTATTACCATATACTGGAACTTTATAGTGGTAGACATTCATTCGAAATAGGATTTCAAAGGAAACAAGCATGTTATTACCCTATACTGGAACTTTACAATCATTAATCAATATGACAGTAAACTAGCAGTGTTAAGAATGGGTATATGACTAAATATCTCTTTCTTTTTTGAGTTGCTGAAAATTGACTTTTTTATAGTCCTATGCAATCAGTTCAATAATGAAAATCCAATATAGTTTCAAGATTTTGTCCTAGATTCGAATCTAAAATACTGTTATTACCCTATACTGGAACTTTACAGTGGTAGATATGGATTAGAAATAGTATTTCATAGGAAACTAGGAGTGTTATTACCCTAGACTGAAACTTAACAGTAGTCGACAGGCATTAGAAATAGGATTCCATAGGAAACAAGCAGTGTTATTATCCTATACTGGAACTTTACAGCCATTAATCAACATGACAGTAAACTAGTAGTGTTAAGAATCTGTATGACTAAATATCTCTTTCTGTTTCGAGTTGCTGAAATCGACTATTTTATAGTCCTATGCAGTCAATCCAATAGTGAAAATCCAATATAGTTTCAAGATTTTGTCTTGGAGTCGAATCTAAAATACTGTTATTACCCTACACTGGAACTTTACAGCAATTAATCAACATTACAGTAAAGGTTTGGTTTTTAAATGTCTTACTTTTGAAGCCTTTTCTTGTTGAAATTGTTCTCTGAAATTTTATCTTTGTTTTGTAGCCGGAGGTTAGTGTGTGGTGTTGGTTTTTGAAAGTAGATCAAAATACTGTTATTACCCTAGACTGGAACTCTATAGCAATTAATCAAAATTACAGTATAGGTTTGGTTTGTAAATGTCTTGCCTTTGAAGTGTTTTCTTGTTGAAATTGTTCTCTGGAATTTTGTCTTGGTTTTGTAGGTGGAGGTCAATGTGTGGTGTTTGTTTTTGAAAGTAGATCAAGCTTGGTGGTGGTTATGGAGTTTCGGTTTTGAGAGATGATGAAGACGGTGACTGAAGGGACGTTTGGCAGAGATGGTTAATTGAAGTCGCGTGTTGGAAGTTACGGTTTTGTTTTCCATTTTTTTGAACGAAATTACGGTTTTCAAGATGGTAAAATCTTTGGGCTGGGGTTGTTTTGGGTGCTTTTTGAGTTTTTTGTTTTTTCTGTTGGGCTTGATAGTGGCATTGCTTGTAATTTATTGGAACTTCAACACTAATTTGTTATTTAATAAATGGGTTTTGGGTGTGTTTATAAAGTATTTTCCATATGGGTTTTTTTTTTATAATTTCAGCCCCCATTTTGGGTATATTAGTGAAGCTCCCTTATATTTTTGTACATGTCTTTTCTTTTTAATTTTTTGGTTTTTATCACAATGGTCCTTAAGGTTGGCGAAATTATCACATTTGGTTCTTTATGTTTTTTTTTGACATCATTGGTCATTTATGTTACAACTTACGCATCAATTTGGTTTTGCTATTAGGTTCGGTCAAAATTTCTGTTAAATTGCTGACATGACACGTATGTGGTGCCCACATATCGAATGAGATAATCACACATGGCTTTAAATAAAATATAATGATATATTTTAAATAGTTTAAAACTTCAAATCCTTTTTAAAAAGAAAATTAAGTCTTTTTATAAATAAAAAAATTAAAACAAAAACAAAAACAAAAATACATGCAACCATCCCCCTCTGCGTTCTCTCTCTGCCAACTGCCCCCACCTTCGTAGACCAACTCTTATGAATTAATTTGGTGAGAAAAGCAGCTGGAGAGGCAGTTTGAAATGTGAAAGAGAAAGTTTTTTTATATTCTTCAGCAGATTGTGGGTGGCAGGGGTCTCCTCTGCCTGCCCCTTTTATTCTGACGACAACCTCCGCCCATCCCTCTCCCATTTCCCAGAAATATCATCTGGGCGGAGGAATAGATCATACCCTCTTTTCTGAAATTTGAAAAAGAAAGCTTATGACTCTGCGAGGCGAGAGAGAGGTATAATTTAAGGGAGGAGGTCTTTGGTCATGTTCGCGGGGTCTTGCCTAAGAAGAAGAAAAGTAAAAGTCTATTTAACCCCAATGCAATTGATACTAAAAATTAATATTGTTAACACCAGTGCAATGCAACGGTTTTAATTATTTATGGTTGTGTAGGGATAGGTTGAAGTGGGTAGGCCCGATGGATCAAAGTCCAACTAGAGTTAATATTTAGGCCCGATCAGCTCGACTCGCTTAAGATTCGATTGGGCTTGTGATTGGAACCTTAGGCTAGCCTATGACCCAGCTTGTTTGAGCCCGTCTAGAACCAACCCAACTCGCTCTTAAATAAAATAAATAATAAATATAACAATACAGTTGATCAAATGGTGTAGAAACATGTCCATCCCACCGAAAAATAAAGCAAATGAGCCCGTTGGACTCCAACCCAATATTGTATTTAATATTCAAGTAGGCTAATGAAATACTAAAGCATAATGCAAGAAAAAGCGAGGAGGAACGCGATGAAGAATTGAAAAATATAAGATTAAGAAGATCGGGTCTTATGGTTGAAAGCGAAGGCGAAACCTAGTCATTGATAATTGGAGATTGAAGATCATTTATAATAAATTATTATTTTTTGTTTTATTTTATACCTTAAGATTGTAAAATACAAGTGATTGATAAGTGTGTAGGTGTCAACCTAATTGTAATGTATGCATCTTATAGTGATGCACTCCCTAACCTTATTTTAAACTTAAGTGTAGGGAGGAAGAGCCATTTTATTTGACGACGGAAATTCCCAATTTTCCTCAAATTGTACACGACAGAGAATGACACTGTACAAAATGGGAATTTACTGAATATTTCATTTTTGTTGATAGAAATTTAAAGTGAATTTTAAAAGAGAAAAACAAACACTAGTACACTACCCTCAAAATTAGTAAAGGCCAAAATCTGACCATCATATACATAAGAAGCTCCATCAATATAACATAGCTTGCAAGCCAATATTAGTATCAACAAGAACAATTAAAAGAACGACAGGTTTTGTTACCAAAAAAAAAGAACGACAGGTTTTGTTGACATAAATTACAACTTTTTTTTATTTTATGAAAACATAGTTATATATATCTTCCTAACAACCTCCACCTCCACAACCGCCACCTCCACCACCTCCACCACCTCCACAACCTCCACCGCCACCACAAGCTGCACCACCTTCACCGCCACCAGCTGCTGCAGCAGCAGCTGCACCACCGCCACCTCCACCACCTCCACCACCTCCACAACCTCCACCGCCACCACAAGCTGCACCACCTCCACCGCCACCAGCTGCTGCAGCAGCAGCTGCACCACCGCCACCGCCTCCGTATCTTTTCTTGCTTGATCCTTCATCATCACCACAAGCAAATATGACCATTGATATAAGTGAGAGAGACATAAGAATCATGCAAAGTAAAAGTATCCCCCCCGAGTTGTCTTGCATGATGCCTAGTTCCTCTGCGTGGCCACCACCTAGAACAACATATGCTCCTCTAGCCATTTTTTCGATGAGTTACAAGATTAGCTAACTTTTCGTTAATCCAAGCATATATATATTTATAATGTAATGTCAACAAATGCCGTGTGCAATTCCAAGTCCTGCTATTCAAAGTTTTAATTCAGTCGACGATTCTAGCTGTGGAAAATTCATGAATAGAAGCTTCTTTCTTCACAACCTGATGTTGAAAGGCTTGAAGAGACAAACAGAAACTTGCGGCAATTTTCAAAGTGAAAGGGATATGCTAGCTAGATGCAATAATTGCTGCAAGCCTTATGTTTTGCTTCGAAAATCAAATTGTTAAATGCTAAGAAGATCAGATGTGAGATTTTGTTTGTCTCTTGGCCTCTCTCTCTCTCTCTATTGAAATTTTGGTTAATTTCGTCCTTTCTCGGGTGGGGCTAGGATTCGGATAGAGGTTGGGGATGGGGATCGGGGTGGTTATATGATGGCTCTGGGTAGTGGGGTCAGGTGGTGGCGTGACTGGGAGGATGGTGTGAGGGAGAGAGAAAAAGAGAGGGTCAGAGACGGAAGGGGAAGGGGAGTTGCAGAGTTGCAGTTTTTCTTTTTCTTTTCTTTATTTTAGTTGCAGAGTTGCAATAAAAATGCCCAAGCATTGGTTAATACAACAAGGTCAATTTTACTTGAGCTGGCATGGCAATTTGGTCGAACAAACAAATTATCATATAGTCGGATCAGATTATATATATATTTCCAAAATTTATAAATGATTTGTTAAACCAATGAGTTTTTAGATTCGGATCATAAACAGATTATCATATTCAAATTACAAATTCACATCTATTAGTTGTTAATCAATATCAAATGAAGAACTATGAAGAACAATTTCTAGAGAGAGAGAGAATGAGATATCAGGAATAGAGAGAGAGAGATAGAAGAGAAAAAGAACTTTCTTTCTTAATGAATCAGTAATTCCGAATACACTACTATACGCAATCATCTTAACTAACTAACCATCACAACCTCTAATCTTATGCCAAGTGTCACAATCCTATCATACTCTAACATTAGTTACATTATTATGCTTGCTTGTAGCTTACATATAAATTTGGACTAGTTACCATTTCTTTCTAAACAATCTCAACCTCCACCTCCACCTCCGCCTCCACATCCTCCACCACCACCTCCACCTCCACAACCTCCGCCTCCACCTCCATCTCCTCCTCCGCCTCCATCTCCACCTCCATCTCCTCCTCCGCCTCCATCTCCACCTCCTCCTCCACATGGACCGCCTCCATCACCACAACAACAACCGGTGAAATCGCAGTCGCCACAATCAGCTTGGCGCTTTTTCTTCTTTGATCCTTTATCACTACAAGCAAATATGACCATTGATATAAGTGAGAGGGATACAAAAATCATGCACAACAAAAGTAGGCCTCCCGAGTTGTCTGGCATGAAACCTACTTCCTCTGCATGGACACCGGCTACAACAACAAATTTTCTAGCCATTTTTCCAATCTATGTGTTAAAAGATTATCTATATGACCTTCAAGCATATAATATATATATATGCTATTTTAATTTCTTTATATTATCATGTGCACAAATGCCGTGTTACAAGAATTGATGACTTGAAGCTTTCTTTTATTTTTCTTTAAGCCGTACCATTCAAATTACTTGGTTGACTATTCTGGTTGTCTAGAATTGATCAAGTCTTGGAAATTTCAACTACTTAGAATAATTTTTCTTTTCCTTTAAACCCTATTCTGGTTGACTATTCTGTGACACCACTAGATGGTATCACATGATTTGTGTGCAGCTTAATAAATTGAACAGGCTTATTAGGTTAAAATAACATCCTCAATCAATACTTATATGATCTTGCAAATTGGCCATGAGTAGCACCTAAAAAAAAAGCTATTAAAACTTTTTTTAAAAATAAAAGCGATAGTCTAAACTAAAAGGATGACGGGGATTTCTCACGCCATTGGTGTCATGGATGTTCAAACCTAAGACCACTAATCTGCAAGTCAATGTCCTTTTCCACTGGGCTAAATCAAAACCTGAAATATGAAAAACTGGAAATGCTATAACTAAATATACATGTGTTAACACCAATAAATGCTAAAACTGAGTTATTCTTCCATCCAAGAAAAATGTATGGATTTGGAGACATATCTTGGCCTTAACCCAACAAAATTGATGAGATGGTCAACGAAGATATAAGAAAACTGCTCTGCTTGTTATGCATGGCAGATAATGCACATGGCTTTAAGTACATCAGGTTCCTTTTATTTAAAAAATTTAAATAAGAAAAAGATATACAGCTATTGATTACCTTTACACAAGAATCCCAATAGAGGAACAAACTTTAAGTTCAGAAAGAAAAAAAAGAAGATGAGATGAGATTTACAAGAAAATTACAGGATAAAAAATGGGCTTGTTGATGTACAGTATCCAATATGTACCAAACTTCTGAGTAAAGTAACTTGTAAGGGGATACCTTGGAGAATAGAGGTTGTATTAAAGTGGAAAGTATATTTTTTGCACCTATATTCCCATCAAAAGAGTGGACATTTATTCCATCAAGGCAAATGTATAAACTGGTGAGCTTCAGACAAAGCTTCCGTACGTCTACGCTTCGGGTATAGGTGTCAGAAGCTCCTGATAAAATATTGAGTAACATAAACAACCCCTCAACAAACAGGTAAAACTAAGGTTGAGAATCGTGAAATAGTCTTTGATCATTTGCTTACAATTCCAGGGCTGATCTACAACATGTGTTGCTTTTATTCTTGCAATGTATAAAGAAGTTGGGATTTTTGTTTCCTATTTCCAACTCTATCCAAGTTACTGAATTCACTGTAAGTCATATTGCACTCAAGTAGTTTTCTTTTAACTTTCTTAACTGTGACTATATATGACATGGCTTTATTAAACTTGGTCGCATATTCATGATGCGTAAATGCTTAAGATTTTTTAGGATAACCAAACCCGCTTGCCAAGTTGGTGTAATGGCAAGGACGAAAAGCTCCCATTTTGCCAGGTCCTTGGTGAATATCGGATGGAACTGCCTGAATATAATACCATAGAGCCATACGCTAACATGAATGAGCACTACCCCTCCTTACCTCCTACTTACGACAGACCTCTACGATGCTAAATTCAAGTTCCACTAGATTTGTACCTCCCACTTAGGCATGTATTGACATTTACACTACACCAAATTGAAGCTTTTACGACTTGATATTTACAGTACACTTTTTGTGCGTGTCGTTAATAACTGACATTTACGGCATATGACAAAACACGCCTTAAAAAAATAGTAAAGCGTGCCGTTAATAACTAATATTTACAGCATATGAAAACAAGCCTTAAAAAAGGTAATTTTTGTGTCTTTTAACGGCGTGATTTTATATACGCCGTGAATGCAAATTTTTTTATTCATATTACGGCGTGCGACTGAGTATGTTGTAATTTGTAATTCTTCTTTTTTTTCCCGAAAACCCCCAATATATTTGCAATCCGCTAAAAACATAATTTCCCTCGTTTTATTTTTCATTCAACATTCTCTTCACTTCTCTCTCCATCTCTCTCTCTCTCTCTCTCTCTCTCTCTCTCTCTCTCTCTCTCTCTCAAGTTCTGGATTCTCTCTCAAAATTTCTGGATTCTCTCTCTACGTGTCTTTAATCAAGAGCTCCAGTTCCTCATTCGTGAGAAGACTATTGCTAGAGCCCTATTGCTTCAAAGCTGAATTCTCAGTGACATTCCAAAGGTGCGATTCTCTAAAGCCCTAACCCCCAATGCTTGATTATGAGTTTTCTTATAGCTTTAGAGTTGATTTGGATTCTAGATTTGCTTATCTTGATTTTATTGGGGTTATTTTTGTAGATTCTATGTGAATGTTTGATTATATTTGATTGAATTTGGTTTCCATTTGCATGTCTCAAGATTTCATGTGTATTTCTAATTTAATTTTGATTGAATTCAATTGAAATCAGCCTAGCTTAGGGTTTGTTGAGTTTTATAAAGTATAGAATTGGACTTCAACGTAGGATTAGTTATGGGTATATGATTAGTATGATTAGAGCTCTGTAGTATTATGGCACTGGTAGGTACTGTGGGAACTCTGGTTTTGGGAGGATTTGAATTTTCTTTTCTTCACACCCTTTCTATCTCCATTATCTTGATCACTCTAACTCAAATAGCTTACTCTGTTTTTTTCTTTTTCTGTAATCTCATGATCTTTGTATGATAGAATTATATCTTATCTTATAATTATGCGTTATAGTATAATTTGAGTTTTTAATGAGACGAGAGAGTAAGCTTGTCTATTTATGCAGAATAAATTAGCATTAGTTGCTTGTCTTAGCATTTCTTTCGTGTTTCTTCTTTTGCTTTTTGCTTGAGTGAAATATACTTGAGTAGTAATGACTGATAAAAACCAAAGTCATTGTCAGTAGCAATGACTGGTTTTTTGGTCCTTGAGTAGGTTTAAACAGGTTAAGTTAACAAGTTGTTCACTAGCAATGGATAAAGAATGGGCATACTTCCCAAGGTTATATTCTAAACTCTATTTTACTTAGATGTTAAGATGTCTTTGTGATCGTCCAAATAAAATTACTAGTTTTCATTTGTAGAAATTCACTAGTGTATCAAAATGGGGCACAAAGTTTTGTCAATACAATTCAAGCTAAGGAGGAGAATCCAGAAAAAATAATATGCCCTTGCTAGGATTGTCTAAACATGCGCTACCAAACTTCCAATGTAGTGTATGATCATTTAATTGAATTTGGATTTGACCCTACGTACAACAATTGGGTTTGGCATGGAGAAATGTCAAATTCATCTGTTGATCATGAAGATGTAGAAATGCCTGATATGTATATTGTTGGACAGATTTTACTCTATCTATTTCTCGCAAGTGCACGAACCAATTATAGTATAGGAATGCAAGCACGAGGTCGTCCCACAGAGACTTGGATGAAAGACACTTATTACTACTACTTAGACTCACAAATAATCCTAAGACTAAACAGAATTTAAATGAGGTTGTGTTGAGTTTGTTTGGAGTAACAACTACAAAAAGGGAAAGCAAATAGCAAGTGACTGAAAACTACAAAAAGGGAATGCAAAATAGCAAGTGACCAGCAAGTAGATGTTTAGAAAATTTAGAGACAAAGGAGACAAGCACTAGGGTTTCAACTTCACCATGACAATCCAATTTCAAGCAACAAGTTAACAATCACCTAAGTTGATTACAATTTCTGGAGTTCGTTCTTTCTTATGTATGATTATCCATATGGTGTTTGGTTTTAATCAAGTACTCAGGAAACACAACTTAGCTATGGTGTTTAGTCTAAGCTATGAATCTGAATCCATTAAGCTTAAGAAGAACACAAAGGAACCAAGTAAACATTTAAACATGGTGTTTGTCCTAAATGCATTACCCACTCATTCACTAATCGGTTCAAGAGTCATATGGTGTTTATGTAAACTTGAACTAGATAACCAACATGCATGTGTTCATAGTGGCCAGTTATTTAAACATGCATAAAGATTCAACTAAGAACAAGTGAATGAGACCAGAAAATTAGAAGTAATCAACAAAGGTTAACATTAACTTGAAAACATGAAATTGTCTTGTCAGGTTACATTGAAACCCTAGCTATGGTAATTAGTTACATTCCATTAATGGAAAATGCATTTGAATCATAATAAACATGGAGAGAGTAAGAAAAACCCGTGAAGAACGAATTATGTTGTTGTAGAGCTCCTCACAACTTCCACCATGTATGCTGCAGCAAGAGATGAAGAGTGGTGTGGATGGTATGGATTGTATGTATTGTGTTTGGGAGAAGTGTATGAGGCTGTGGTTGATGAATGTTGCAGAGGGGATTGTGCTGGGATGAGTGGTCTGCTAGGAATTGGAAGAGAGGGATTGTGAAATTCCAGGATGTGATTGATGAAAGTGTTTGGAATGGAAGTGGTATTTATAGGGAGAGGGAAATGAGAAATCTGAATTGAATATGGCTAATGCATACAACACTTGTATTAGAAAATCAGAATTGGTTGTTGCACTTCACCAATAAATCCCACCAGCAGCCATAGCTCATCATCAAGTCAGCATGACCAAGCTTCCATTCAGAAACCAATAGCTCATGCCTAGCTCACCATGATCAAGCATGCAATGAGCTCATCTTCCTGTCAGCATGATGAACAACTTCTTGGGCTTACGAATTGGACTTGGCTGAATCAAATGATGACTTTAAGATGTCCATTTCGAAGTTCAGAATGTCTCTGATCCAACCACACAAGAATTGGCCCAATCCAAGCTCAGATGAAGAAGCTAAGTCCGAAATGAATTTCTAACTCAGTCTCCAGTTTTTGCACGTTTTTGCACCATTTTGCTTCAAATGCCACAATTGGTACCTAGAGCTCAATGAACTGAATAACAAACACAAAATGGATTAAAAGTACAAGTTTTACCTAAAAACATAACCAAACAATAGGGTAGAGTGTTACAAAATGATACAGAATTATGCATTGATCATATATAATGTATAGAGATGCTTATTTCCAAGATGATGGTGTTGTGGAACCAACCCATGAAAGAGAAGAGCCAAGTTTTACAAGTTTGTTGGAAGATGCTGAAATTGCTTTATTTCTTGGTTGTATGAAGTAGACGAATATGTTTGCAGTTGTTGTCTTGTACAAGTTTAAAGCTATGCATGGTTTAACCGAAAATGCCTACAATGATATGCTTGAAATTTTACGTGACATGCTGCCAGATGGGAACACACTTCCTGATTCTTTGTATTCAACAAAAAAATTACTAAACACATTTGATCTAGGTTACGAAAAGATAGATGCATGTGTAAATGACTGTTGTTTATTTTGGAAGGACCTTGAGCATTTGGATACATGTCCGAAGTGTGATGCTTCAAGATGGAAAACTAATGAGCACACTAATAAGATTCACAAGGGAACCTCTGCTAAGGTCTTGCGCTATTTTCCTATAGTACCCAGACTTAAGAGGATGTTTAGATCACTTGAAAAGGCTGAACAATTACTATGGCATTCCAATCATAAAAGTCAGGATGGCAAGATGAGACATCCGGTTGATTCACTTGCATGGGAACAAATAGATTGTAAGTATCCTAGTTTTGCATCGGATCCACGCAATCTTGGATTGGTCCTTTCAACCGATGGGTTTAATCCCTTTGGTGATCTTAGTTCTAGATATATTTGTTGGCTGGTGATGCTAATTACTTACAATCTTCCCCCTTCGTTATGCATGTCGAAGGATAATATGATATTGTCATTATTAATCTTGGGCCCCAAGCAGCCAGGAAATGATATAGATGTATATTTAGAGCCATTAATTGATGATTTAAAAGAGCTTTGGAACAATGGGGTTGAGGTGTACGATTGATTTAGTAAATCCATGTTCAATTTGAAAGCTATTTTGATGTGGATCATAAGTGATTATCCCGCCTATGGAAACTTATCCGGGCATCCCACAAAGGGTAGATTAGCATGTCCAATATGTGGTGTTAACACATGTTCTCTATGGCTAGACTCTAGTCATAAGTTTGCATTCATGGGCCATAGACGGTTTCTTGCTCACAATCATCCTTTCCGAACAACTGAAGAATGGTATGATGGAAAGCCTAGAATGTTAAATGGTTTACAAGTTGTTGATGCTGTCAAGAATTGGGAGAATGATTGGGGAAAAGTAGGAAAAAAGAGAAAGCATGGAAAGAAAAGAAAGGAGAAGAATGCAAAAGCTATTTGGCCATGGAAAAAGAAATCAATCTTCTTTGATCTACCTTATTGGGAGGTTAGGAATTTCAAATAGCATTATTTACATGTCATATCTATTTTACTTTACCCTTTCATTTTTCAATGTGATTTCATATGTACTTATAAAACCTTTTTTTGTTTTAATATTTCAAACTTTACTTTTGCGTCACAATTTAGATGTGATGCACATAGAAAAAAATATATTTGTGAGAGCATAGTTGGGACACTTTTGAATACGAAGAAAAAAACAAAGGGTGGGGAAAATATCAATTTTCCTCCAGGACCACACATGTTAACAAAAGAAGAGAAGAAAGTGTTTTGTGAGAGACTGCTACAATTAAAATTACCTGATGGTTACAGCTCTAACATTTCAAGTCATGTTTCATTAGAAGATTGTAAGATTTTAGGCCTTAAGTCGCATGATTGTCACGTTTTATTACAACAATTACTACCAGTAGCATTAATGGGCCTTTTGTCAAATGAACCGAGGATTGCCATATTTTGGCTATGTTCATTTTTCAATGAATTTATTACTTATATTTCCATTCTATTACAATAACATCGAACAATTTATAACTTATATTTATAGGAGATAAGTGAGAGATTCAAGAAGATGAGGGCGAAGCAAACAATGCTACACACAATGAGTCGTAAAGGCAACGCTCGCCTTGAAGATGAGATGGTAAAATTAATTTTTTCTTAACAAGTACATCACCTGATTGCAGTATCTTATTGCTTGGTAATTGGTTTCTTTGTAGAGAAAAGCAAATACATTGCCTGATAGCAAAACAAGAGGAGATGTACGGATTCGCGGGCATACAAGGAAATCTGTTGGATTTTTAAACGAAGAAGTTGCAAATGCAGTGGTAATAGACAAATCAATTCCTTTGTAGTTCATTCCACTAGTTACTTGATTGAATTTGACATTCAAATTGCTCCATCAATATTTGGCTATTTCATTTCAGAAAAAAATAGAAGAAGAAAACAAGAATGCAACACCTGCTGAGAAATTCTCTTTTAAGTATGATGCTCTTGTCAAAGCACTTGGCCCTGAGCGTCAAGGCAGAGTAAGAGGACTTGGGTTTGGCGCAAAACCTTCACATGTGGGTACTCAGACATATACTCGTGATTGAGTTATTAAATTGGAAAAAGAGGTCGAAGAGTTGAAAAATATTGTCAATTCCTTACTAGCTGGATCTAAGAGGAAGCATGCTAATTCGGTAGGTACATTTTATTAAACTTTAAATTCTTTTTATATATTTATCGAGTTTGTTGTTTATTGTATATTTTCATGGCAACTCCCTTGTGTTAATGCAAATGCTCAAGGTTTTGTAAGCTTGGAAGCCAATTCTGCCAACCAAGCTAGTTATCCCAACATTCAAGTGAATTCTGCAAATTGTAAAGCTAAATCTGTCAACCTTCAATCCAAATCTAAATATGTCAACCATAAAGCTATTAAGAATGATGCTCTTGAAGCCTCTTTGGCCAACCATAAAGCTGAATTTGCCAACCTTCTATCCAAATCAGTTAACCTTGAGGCTTTTTCTACTCACCATCATGGTAATTCTGCTAATCTTCAAGGGAAAAAGTGCAAACTACTACATTAGACAGGAAGTGGAGAAGTTGTTGCACTTGCTGAAATTTCATCCACAAACCCTCAAGATAATGTGCACTTTGTGCCACTTGGACCGGATTGTTGGAAAGTTTGGATCCTTGAGGTACTTGTAGGAAGCCAACCCTTATTTCGGCCAACACGTGAATTTTTTCTTTTGAAGATGTAGTTCTCAGTACAACCACATGGCCAATCAAGTTCATCTCCTTCGACTAGCTCTTGATTGAGGTAACCATTATATTAATTTATAATGAGGTTTTTCCTTTGGCAAATTACAATGGTTAAGTTGCTAAAATGAGTTTTCAAACAAAATGTAAGTGGCAGATCAAGTGTCATTTTCATTCTTGTTAGATGATGTCTACTGCCAGTGCTATCATGAGGTTTTTACATAGGTTACGTTGTAGGTTTGGCAGCACTATTATGAGTGAATGAGTTAGAGGCTGTGTATAAGTTAATTGTAAATTTGGTGACACTATTATGTGTTTCTTTAATACTTTATAGAGTTTGTATTTGGAATCGATTATGATTAGTATAGTTTTCAATGAAATGGTTCTTTCTTTCAAGTTTGGTTGCAATACTACTTTTCGTTTTGTGAAATTTTGTATCCAGGGAAGTAATAGATGATATAAGTATGTTGTAAATGTGAAACAGGAGCAGGCAGGGAATTAATAATTTTATATAAAAAAATTAAAGTTAAACACGGCGTGCACTAAACGTCTTAATGAGAATTAATTACTCTTTTACTGCGCGCAAAGCAGGTTGTAATTGCTTTAACTGAATTACGGCTCATGGGGAACGCCGTCTTAAGTTTTTATTACGACGTTTACGCACGCTGTGATTGAGGAACACTATTTACGACGGGAGCTTTTACTGCTTGCGTGTTTCGCATCGTGAATGATAATTCACGACGTGCTTTGTGCACCGTAATAGATGTGTTCTGGTGTAGTGTTATCGAGTTGCATTTGTCTATTAAAAATTCGTAAAATTTATTGGTAAGCAATGGGCATTTTGAAGTTAAAAATTCTGCTCGTGTTTATTTCTTATTGCAGTTTTGGAAATGCATTGCATTTAATTACAATTGGATTTTTGCTTTTTCCTTGGCCTTCAACCTCACCAATTTGAAGAATAGAGGATACCCAGATGAGGAATTGGGTGGGCAAGAGAAGAGTAGAACTACCCAAGAGCAAGGCAACTCAAAATTGTACACTGCCCAGTGTAACATCCCGACCCAAAAATAGGATTAACCACTAATTAATTTAATTTAATTTAATATGAATTTGCCAATTTTGCCCTCGGGTAGGGGCAAAATGGTCATTTTTTTATATGGAGGGATTTTGGGACAACAAGTGGTATTTTTAAGAAGGTCGTATCGAGGTGAGTTTGTAGACACGCGGTGGGCTCGATTCGGAGTTATATCGAGAGAGTTACGACCTAAAAACCACCAATGGCACAATTGTAAATTTTTCGAAGTTTATTTTTGTTAAAATCAGAAAAAGCTCTCATTTTCTCTCTCTCTCTCTCTCTCTCTCTCTCTCTCTCTCTCTCTCTCTCTCTACGCGCACTACAGCCCCCTCCCCTTCACGATTTCTTCCAGCCGCCATAGCCACCACCTCCGACCACCAGAAGCTCTGGCACCGGTACCAAACTGACGAGCTCGACGCCTCCTTCGAACCTCAGTCCACCCCCAGCTGTTAGCCGTCGTCCTATCGCCGGAATTTGGAGAAATCAGGCTGGATTGTCAAGATTTTTCACGGCCTTCGATCTCCACCGTCCAGCCACCATTTCGGACGAGTGAGGTATGGAAATCCATCTACTCTTCGTACTCTAGCTGCCTATTGGGTAGGATTTGAGAGATTTCAAGGTTTGATAGGTTAATTTTCGAGTTAGGGTTTGACAGATTTTGAGAGCTCGGTTTCAGCCACTTCCGTCGATAATTTGGGGTGTGTCCAAGAATGAAAGTGACTCCAAATTAGGGGTTTTACCTAAGGTAGGAGTCTTGGGCCTTGATTCGAAGTTTTTCCGACCGCCAGTTTTTTATCAAGCCACCAACGCGCTGCCGGCATGTGGGGCGGCGCGTGGGCTGTAGGGTGAGGTCACATTTTATCCTAGAATGATCCTTGGTGCCAGGACGAGAGGTCGTGGTCGCGTTCAAAGATATGGACCAAATCCTCCACCTCCATCTCCGCCACCCTCTCCACCACCACCACCTTCACCATCTGTTGGAGAGCAAGCTGGAGAGAATATGCTGGATTTGCAACAAGTAATCAATCAGTTCACCAATCAATTCGCCTAAACTATGGCTACAGCCATGCAAGGGAGACGGGATACGGAAGGTTCTGACAGCAAGAGAGTTAAAGAGTTGGGAGCCAAAGAGTTCTATGGTAGCTCTGATCCTACGGAAGCCGAGGATTGGCTCACCGATATGGAACGAGTTTTTGAGGTTTTGCAATGTCCTGAAGGGGATAAAGTTGAATTAATTGTCACATCCCGGGATCGGCAAACTAACTTTATCCCCTTTAGCAGGAAGACAGCCAATCCAACTTTATTCCCTTCAGGACATTGCAAAACCTCAAAAACTCGTTCCATATCGGTGAGCCAAGCCTCGGCTTCCGTAGGATCAGAGCTACCGTAAAACTCTTTGGCTTCCAACTCTTTAACTCTCCTGATGTCAGAACCTTCCGTATCCCGTCTCCCTTGCATGGCTGTAGCCATAGTTTGGGCGAACTGATTGGTGAACTGGTTGATTACTTGTTGCAAATCCAACATATTCTCTCCAGCTTGCTCTCCAGCAGGTGGTGGAGATGGTGGAGGTGGAGGTGAAGGTGGTGGTGGTGGAAAGGGTGGCGGAGATGGAGGTGGAGGATTTGGTCCATATCTTTGAACGCGACCACGACCTCTCGTCCTGGCACCACGGGGATGTAACATCCCGACCCAAAAATAAGACTATTCACTAATTAATTTAATTAAATATGGAATTTCCAATTTTGCCCTTGAAGTGGGGGCAAACAGGTCAATTGTTATTCGGAGAGAGTTTGGAACAACAGATGATATTTTTAGGAAGCTTGTACTGAGCCGAGTCCGTAGACACGCGGTAGGCTCAATTCGGACTTGAAACGAAGAAGATACGATTGAAAAATCATCGAGGGCATAATTTGAAACTATTTTAAAAATTAATTTGGAATAAAATCAGATTTTCAGAAAAATCTCTCATTTCTCGCTCTTCAATCACGCACACAGCTCTCTCTCCTTTCTCTCTCCCCGACTCTGTCACTCTCACTCTCTCTCTTCGAAACGCCGGCCACGCTGCACCACCGGCCACGAGACCGGACTCGATCGAACCGCCTCCTCCTCCTCTCTCTTCCCCAGCCAGCGCTGCCCTTGGAGCCGGTGGGATTCGCAAGAAAAAGCAGAAACGTCGCCGGAAATTTCAGTAACTTTGAGGCCTTCGTTCTCCTTCAATTCTCAACCAAATTCGACGAGTGAGGTATGTTTTCTCGATTGATTTTCGTGCTCTAGCTTCCTGTTGGGTAGGTTTTGGCTGATTTTTAGTTTTGGAAACTCGAATTCGAACCCTAAGTTGCTGCCGGTTTTCAGTTGGAATTTTCGGCCACTTCCGGCCACTTTTTTGCCTTTACTCAAGAACAAAAGTGGCTCCAAATTAGGTGTTTAACCTAGGTTAGGTGTTTGGAGCCAAGATGCTAAGATTTTCCGGTCACCTGAACAGTGACCAAGCCACCACGCGCTGCCGGCGCGTGGGGCGGCGCGTGGGCAGTCCGGCAGAGGTCCCATTTTATCCTAGAATGATCCTTACGTTGTCACGAGCGCGTAGGAGTTTACGGATCTCAATTTGGATATCGTTTGGACCTCGAACCAATTATACCTAATTTGTGATTTTTGGGTTTGGTGTGTTTGGACCGTTGGATCAAACCCAAATTTCACGTATGTTGTTCCTGGCATTCCTAGGATCGTATAGAAATTCGCGGATCGTGAATCGGAGCCCCGGATGTTCCGATTCATCAACGTAAAGTTTTGACAGTTCAGTTGACCGAGTGTCTTCCGAGACTTTTCCAGCGTTTGGAAACCCTTAGATTGGACCTTAGGGACGTCTCGTCCCTCATATTTAAGAGAAACCCGGGAAATTAGGATTTTACTTTAAAGTCTCATTTTTGAAGAGTTGGATTTTAATGTCATGTTCGTATTTTGAAATAGGTAATCCGACTCCGCCTTCAGAGCAGGCAGGACCCTCTCGGGGTCACGCAGCTTGGGATTACTTGTGAGTGGATTTTGTTTTCAAGTAAATTGCATGGTTTTATAATGAACTTTCTATGCATGAAGATTTAAATGGTTTTATGCAAACCCATCCTTTCGTATCCATTTATTCATATGTTGAATATGTTATGTTATAAAGATATTTGCAATTTATATGGGTTTTGACATATAAAGTATCTTGAAGCATATAAGTATTTTATTGGGAAAGTGTTGGCTTGTTGAAATTGTGTGAGGTACTTTGGGGTGTTATGAGATGAGGAAAAGTATGAGTTTAGAATGTCAGTTTGGAGTGCTACAAGCACTACCCTGTGTACCTCCCCTGTTTTGGATTGTGGATATAGAATTGTGAGATACTTGGAAATGTCGGAACCCGGGGCATACCTTAACGGGGTGCCGCTGTAGACCCTTAATTGGGTAGTCTGCGCGCGTAGGATTGTTTACAGGCGTACGAGTCTTGATTCTTCGTCCGTACGTGCTGGCTGAGAGTTAGTCCCCCAGTTGGACGGCTTGTCCCTAGCCACATAGTCCGTTTGAGGGCTGATAATTGTGAGCTAGTCAACAATCCCCTGTTGGATTGTTTCCCTAGTACAATTAGGTGTATCATATATATATATATATATAGAGTATATCTCTTATATGATATACTCTATATAAGAGTATAATCTATGCAATTGTTCAGGTGACCGGAAAATCTTAGCATCTTGGCTCCAAACTCCTAACCTAGGTTAAACACCTAATTTGGAGCCACTTTTGTTCTTGAGTAAAGGCCAAAAAGTGGCCGGAAGTGGTCGGAAATTCCAACTGAAAACCGGCAGCAACTTAGGGTTCGAATTCGAGTTTCCAAAACTAAAAATCAGCCAAAACCTACCCAACAGGCAGCTAGAGCACGAAAATCAATCGAGAAAACATACCTCACTCGTCGAATTTGGTTGAGAATTGAAGGAGAACGAAGGCCTCAAAGTTACTGAAATTTCCGGCGACGTTTCTGCGTTTTCCTGCGAATCCCGCCGGCTCCAAAGGCTGGGGAAGAGAGAGGAGGAGGAGGCGGTTCGATCGAGTCCGGTCTCGTGGCCGGTGGTGCAGTGTGGCCGGAGTTTCAAAGGGAGAGAGTGAGAGTGACAGAGTCGGGGAGAGAGAAAGGAGAGAGAGCTGTGCGCGTGAGAGAAGAGAGAGAAATGAGAGATTTTTCTGAAAATCTGATTTTATTCCAAATTAATTTTTAAAATAGTTTCAAATTATGCCCTCGATGATTTTTCAATCGTATCTTCTTCATTTCAAGTCCGAATTGAGCCTACCGTGTGTCTACGAACTCGGCTCAGTACAAGCTTCCTAAAAATATCACCCGTTGTTCCAAACTCTCTCCGGATAACAATTGACCTTTTTGCCCCCACTTCAAGGGCAAAATTGGAAATTCCATATTTAATTAAATTAATTAGTGAATAGTCTTATTTTTGGGTCGGGATGTTACAATTGGTAGGAGTCAGAGGGGATGCATGATTCTAAACAAAGAAAATAGATAATCATTATTACCAACACGCAAAAGAAGCATGAAAGTCAAGGAAAAGAAACCTAATGCTCTGATACCAAGCTGTCACATCCCGGGATCGACTCCGTCGTAGCACGATATTGTCCGTTTTGGGCCCCCCTCTCTGCCCTCATGGTTTTGTTTTTGAGAGCTCACGAGCAACTTCCCAGTGGGTCACCCATCCTAGGATTGCTCTAGCCCCCAACTCACTTAACTTCGGAGTTCCCAGGACTCCAAAGCCAGTGAGCTCCCAAAAGGTCTCGTGATAGATGGATGTAGGCATGTACATATAAGGCACATCAACCCCCTCTCTGTTGGTCAATGTGGGATCTTACAATCCACCCCCCTTAGGGCTCGACGTCCTCGTCGGCACACTCGCACCACACGGCAGAGTGGCTCTGATACCAAATTGAGATCCGAGCGCGCGTACGCGCTCGTGAAAACCCAATGATCATTCTATGATAAAATGTGACCTCACCCTACAGCCTACGCACCGCCCCACGTGCCGGCAGCGCGTGGGTGGCTTGATCAAAAACTGACGGTCGGAAATACTTCGAATCACGGCCCAAGACTCCTACCCTAGGTAAAACCCCTAATTTGGAGTCACTTTCGTTCTTGGACACACCCCAAATTATCGACGAAAGTGGCTGAAACCGAGCTCTCAAAATCTATCAAACCCTAACTCGAAAATTAACCTATCAAACCTTGAAATCTCTCAAATCCTACCCAACAACAGCTAAAGTACGAAGAGTAGATGGATTTCCATACCTCACTCATCGAAAATGGCTGTCGGACGACGGAGATCGAAGGCCGTGAAAAATCGCGACAATTCCGGCCTGTGTTCTCCAGATTCCGACGATAGGACGACGGCTAACGGCTAGGGGTGGCCTGGGGTTCGAAGGCGGCATCGAGCTCGTTAGTATGGTACCGGTGTCGGAGCTTCTGGTGGTCGGAGGTGGTGGCTATGGCGGCTGGAAGAAATCGCGAAGGGGAGGGGGCTGTCGCACGCGCAGAAGGAGAGAGAGAGAGAAATAGAGAAAAATGAGAGCCTTTTTTGATTTTAACAGAAATAAACTTCAAAAAATTTACAATTGTGCCACTCGGGGTTTTTAGGTCGTAACTCTCTCGATTTAACTTCGAATCGAGCCCACTCGTGTCTACAAACTCACCTCAGTACGACCTTCCTAAAAATACCACTTGTTGTCCCAAAATAAAAAATTTGGACCATTTCTCGATTTATGCGTGTCATCCTTGCGCAGGGGCCATGCTAATCTTCTCTGTATCGTTCCAATTTTATCGAATGTCCCCGAAGAGGGGGTTGATGTGCCTTATATGTACATGCCCACATCCATCTAGCACGAGGCCTTTTTGGGAGCTCACGAGCAACTTCCCAGTGGGTCACCCATCCTGAGATTGCTCTAGCCCCCAACACGCTTAACTTCGGAGTTCCTATGACTCCGAAGCCAATGAGCTCCCAAAAGGCCTCGTGCTAGATGGATGCGGGCATTACATATAAGGCACATCAACCCCCTCTCCGTTGGTCGATGTTATGAAGCTCTTCTCAAAGGTGGTGACCAAGTCACTTCTATTCTTGAAGAGATGATCACCCTTGTAAGTTTTTGCTCATCTCTCTCTCTCTCTCTCTCTCTGTAGATTGGTTGCTGAGAAATTGGTAGAGAAGGAAATGATGGATAATTTGGTATAAGGCTTAGTTGAGTCAAATTTTGTATTAATTTTAGTTCATTTAAATACCTATTGTAAATGTGGAATTCATATGGTTTTCATCAACTATTTACTATCTGGAGGTTGATTGCATTTCATCTGCATATATCTCTTTTTGCTCTTCGTAGAAAACGGAAACTGCAAGGCAGAAAACGGAAACTGCAATGCAGAAAAAGGAAACTGCATTGCGAAAAACGGAAACTGCATTGCAGAAAACGGAAACTGCATTGCAGAAAACAGAACCTGCAATGCAGAAAACAGAAACATGAATAACCTATTTTACATTCTAGGTGGTCTTCAGTCTGATTCCCCCTCCCCCAACATTGTCTTGAATAAAAAAAATATTGTTTTGTTTTGTTTACCTCTAGAGCTGAGCATTTTTGCCCAAACTCAGCATTGCAGTTTCCATTTTTGTATTGCAGTTTCCGTTTATGCATTGCAGTTTCCGCTTCTACATTGCAGTTTCCGTTTTTGCATCGCAGTTTCCATTTTAGTACTTTCATCTTGGTTCCTCCATTTTGCTTCTATAAAATTAATTTTGTTTTTGTTGCTGTTTTTGTTTTTGTTTTTTTTTTAACATAATTGATATCTACATTGCATTTTTGTTGCAGTTTCTGTTTTTATTTGCAGTTTTTGTGTGAATATGTATTGAAATTGTTTTTTTTTTTTTTTATAAACCGTTGATTGTTTATATAAATATTGTATAACTGAATAAATATTACAAAATCATGTTTGGTGTAGTGGTTTGTGAGTGAGCCCTCGTCCTTTGAGGGTCAAGGTTCGAGTCCCTTCAATGACACAAAATCTTTTTTTCTTAAAGGTGAATAAAGGGCAACGGAGTTGGTCCCCTGCATCCGATGGCAAGCCGGCGATGGTGGTTGGCAAGGGGCGGCGGGTGGCCAGTGGTGGCGGTTGGCTGGATGTGGACATGTGGCATAGTATGCTTGCCTTAGAAGGAGTGGCATTGTGTGTAATTTTGATATTTTTTAATGATATTTTTGTAAAATTAAGTACTATATTTTGGTCTTTGGCCTTATGCTAATTAGATGAAATTGTATTCCTATCTTCCAAAATGAAAAACCTCAAGCAAAGCATAATTACCTTTGTCCCCAGCCGCTTGTTGAGAGCTTCATTTCCACGTATTTGCAGCATAAGCAGGCTGCATCCTGGTCCATATAGACATGACAGAAACAACCTGAAAACATGAGCTGCCAATTAGGATAGAAAACTTAATAACCAAAACCAAGTATGCTCCATCTAAAAAAACATATACGTACATACATTTATACATGCATGTGTGGGGAGATGAAACGCAGGATGAAATTCGTGCATGCATGCTGGTGAAATAACACTATAAACTAACAACCGACACAATGATACCTTGCCTCCAAATCCTCTTCTGCCCATTTTTGAAGTTGAAAATTCTGCTCAGTGTTTATTTCTTATTGCCTCTTGAAGTAACAATCACAAGGAGTGCTTGAGTTCATTAGATTCTAGAGTCTTGTAACTTGTAAGCCTTGTGCTCATGTGTGTTAGCCTTAGATATTGGGCTAAAACTACAAATCTTACCTTTAAAAGGTGGGGAAGGATAACAAGAAAGGTTCGGATACTTGTATTGCATGTTGTTGTTAGTAGTACTCATCTATGGAATGACAGGGAGGAGATGGCCTGTGATGAAGCTGAGCTTGGAGCAGATGAATTTGCGGAAAGGATGCATAGTCAAGAAAAATTATAGGAGCAGGTAATATCTGTTCAAATATAACAACTATAATGGTAAAGGTGGATGTTTCTAAAGCACCAGAAGTAAATATTTTTCAGCAACTGGGGATGCTAAAGCACATTAGAAATTTCCCCTGGATGATCAATCTGCAATCCTAGCTACCACTCTAATACATTCATAAACGAACTCAAAACACAACAAAGCAGCCACAGTTCAAATCTCAAAACAACACCACCGAAATTAAACAAAAAAAATCTCAAGAAAAGCCCATTTCCAAGTAATTCAATCGCATAACCTAAAAATTAGACCACATCAGATTCAAAAACAGCACAATAATTAGCATAGGTTCTGAATTACCGCAGGAGACAAAGATCTATTAGGTTGAGTCACCGAAATAGCAGGAACAGCCTTTGAGCTTTGCAAATCCGCCGACATCGATTCTCCGATTGCTTCTCCATGGACCGGAAAACGCCTTCTCCTCCGGCAATCGTGATGCCAAGACGAGCCATGGGCATCATCAATTGCTTCTCCGCTAGAAAACGCCTTCTCCTCTGGAAAACGACTGAAGACGCCTTCTCCGCCGTCGATCATCCTATTGCTTCTCTGCAGGAAAAGGCCTTTCTCTAGCGCTTTGCAGTGACCTTCTTAGCCATTGTCGTTGTTGGTGGTGGTTGCGACCTCGTGCTCTCCGTTTGGGATGAGTCCAAAAGCTGGGGTGTGATCTGGCTCCCATATAAAATACAAAGGGTAAAAATGTTATTTCAAATACAAATTAAACAAGCTTAAAAAGCACATGGTAGGGTCATTGGCTTTTAACAAAATAAAATTTAAAACTCATCCACCATATCCAAAATAAAAATAAATAATGTATCATATGCTAATTACTAAATTTTTTTGTTACTATACACTAATTTTTCTAAGAAAAAAAGGCACGGCCCATCTAGGCCCATGTTTGGCCCCTCCAGCCTAGGCTTGGCCCAGTGGGCTAGTCTGGGCTTAGACATTTAAAATCTTGGCTAGGCCCGACTCAGGCTGAAAAGACAAAATTGAGTTGTTGAGTGGCCCAAAATCGAACCCCAGACGAGATGATGGTTAGAGCTGGGTGGGCAACCACGGAAAGGGCTGGGCTCTATTGATACCACTAAGTGAGAACTTTATGTGAGGAATTAATCTCAGCCACCGATCTGATCTGAACGGCTAGAGAGAAAGAAACAAGCTTACAATAGAATCGGGTACCCTGCAGTTCCCCTTAACCCCACATGTCCTGGCGCGCCTTTTCTAGTCCCGCCTTTCTTCCTTCCAATCGCACCTTTTTTTTATTGGTTTCATTTTTTTCACACTTCCTAGTTTCTTTGGTCAGAATCAATACCTTTCTCTGGAACTCCCTCTCTCTTTCCCTGCCCCCTCAGTTTCCCTCCTTCTCTCTCTCTCTCTCCATCTCTGTCTTGCTCTATAAGTTTCTCTGCGTCAATCTCCCTCACCGTCGTCCTCTCTCTCTCTCTCTCTCTCTCTCTCTCTCCATATCACAATTCAAAAATCGAGATCTATTTGAGAGGGTACTATATTTTCAAACTTTGATCTTATGTTTTGCATTTTCTATTGCATTCCTTAATGTTTAATTTTGTTTAGGATTTTAGGGCTTTGATTTTCTCGGTTTACACATATGGACTCCTCCTCCCTCTCTGTGCAGGTAAGACTACTCTTTCTCCATACTAGTTGTGTTTGCCAAAATATAAATTGGCTTCAGTTGCTTAATTTTCTGGTTTAATTTGTTGGTGAGTAGGCATTATGATTCTGCTTGGGGTTGAAGTTTTTAAAAGTATATGTTTCTCTGAAACCCAAAAGTTCAAGAAACTGCTGCCTCTTTCTGGGTCTTACCTCTCCTGGTTACTAGCTCCAAAGGCAAGGCAACGTCATATTTGGTTTATTTGTAAAGAAAATAAAAAAAATTCTATTGGGTTTCCTAGATAAATGATTTCTAGTATGAAATGAGGAAACTTGTGATTGTTATTTTATTTATTTCCTTTAATGTTATAGTTTGTGGAATCATTGAAGAGTGACAGTATTGCCTGTTGTTTGGTCTTCGAGCCAATGAAGTGAGTGAAGAAAATTTCTATTTCCCCGTTGTTTTCATTAAATGTCCAGTTTAATTTTTATTTACGGTTAAGATTTCATGATTTCGACTTTGGGAATATTTTGTGTCGACTCTGTGGGCATATCTTTTTCCCTTTTGTTTCGACCATATGGGTATCTTTTGTTTCAACTTAATCCACCACAAAACAAGCAAAGATTTGAAGGAATTGTATTGTCCAGATTAGGTTCTTTGCTAAGTGGTACAGAATTCCTGAAATTGAAAAGGAAAAACAGAAATAATTCATGTTACAACCTAAATGGTTACCATTTTGTTGTTAATTGGAAAGTTAAATTGTTAGATTTAATATATATTAAGTTTTGTATTGGACATAATACGTATATAGTCCCAAGCATAAGAACTCACTAGGTTCAAACCAATGGTAATTTTTTTCCTAATGCGCTTGGTTTCTAGTTTTGTTCAACACCAAATATCTTTCATAATTTTTTCATGTACCCTGATTTTTATTTTTATTTCATAAACTATACGAGTTTCTGTGGCTGTATTCATACGCTAAGTGGCCATAGTTCCCTTTCCTTCTTTTAATCCTAGAATTGCAGGTGACAAAAAGACCTAAAAGAAATTTGCAGCAATGAAAAAGAACCCTACACAGAAGCTTACAACAAGGAAATTTACAGAGACATTGCAGATATGGTAGTGCCATTTCTGCTTCTAGGATAAATGAGCACTTTCCATCCTTCCTAGCATGTATAAATGTTATTATGGATGAGCTGTAGCATGGAGTTTGCATTTTGACATAATATTTTTTTAGCTTTAGTACTGAGCATGTGCCTAAAGTTTGCTTAGTCTATCACATTATTGAGTGATGCAGACATCATGTTGAGGTTTATATATTTTGTTATATCTTATAATTAAAGTCATACTTGCAAATTATTGGAATCAATTCGCATAATCTGCTGGATGAGGAAATAGACGATCTTGCTACTTTACTTTCAAGGTTGGAAGCTATTGTTTTGAGTCCAAATAGAAGGGATATCAGGAGTTGGAGATTGGAACCTTCAGGACGTTTCTCTTGCAAGTCTTTCTCCAAGCATCTGATGGATATCAGGAGTTCATACTTTAGTTTTAAATATTGCCTAAATAAGACCATGAATCGTAGCTTGGTCATGCTTATTCTGCATTGCTAAATTTGTATGTCTTTATGTTACTCTTGTCTTTCATGTTGTTTTACTTATTTGGAAGTTTGATTAATATGTTGTACTTTTCTTTGCTTTTTCTTTTTTATGCAGGCAAGTTATCCAATTTCAAACATGCCATTTAGTTCAGCTGCCTTTGATGCATGTGCTCACAAAGATTTAACAGTCGATTATGTGTTTTGAGTCCATAAACTTCACCCTTGTTTTTTTTCTTGCTTAAACGTGTTTCTCGGAAACGCATCAAAATGATTCACTAGAGCTTCAACATTACTTGATTTACTATTCACTAAAGCTTTGCAAATATTATTTTTCTTTTTTAACTGAGAAGTCTTCATTAGTATTTTTATGAATTTTTTCAGATAAACTCAAAATATGTTTCCTAAATGATTCAATAGAGCTTCAACATCGCTTGATTTACTATTCACTAAAGCTTCGCAAATATTATTTTTCTTTTTTAACCGAGAAGTCTTCATTAGTATTTTTATGAATTTTTTCAAATAAACTCAAAATATGTTTCCTAAATGATTCAATAGAGCTTCAACATTGCTTGATTTACTATTCACTAAAGCTTCATAATTTTATTTTATTTTACTCCAAAGTCTTCATTAGTATTTTTATGAAATATGTTTCCTAAACGATTCAATAGAGCTTCAACATTGCTTGATTTACTATTCACTAAAGCTTCATAATTTTTTTTTAACTCGTAAGTCTTCATTAGTATTTTTATGAATTTTTTCAGATAAACTCAAAATATGAAGAAAAAAAAATTTGTCACAAGGAGGTTGGGGTATTTTTGTGTGTATTTTTCTAATTTTTTTTTTATGAATTTATTATGATTTTTGAAACTAGTAATAAATGGAAGAGGGGTACATTTCTGTCTTAGCTTTCACAAGCGCTGCAACATCCTAGTGAACATTTACTCAATTGACAACATCCTAGTGAATATTTACTCAATTGAAAAAAGATTATAAATTTTACAAGTAATGTAATAAAATAATAGAGAAATGAGAAGTAAGGATCCCAATGTGTTAGCATCACTTGTTTGCCATAAAAATATGTTTCATAAACGCTTCAAAAGGATTCAATAGAGCTTCAACATTGCTTTATTACTATCCACTAAAGCTTCATAATTGTTATTTTTATTTTTTGACTAAGTCTTCATTTGTATTTTTACAACAACAAAAAAATCAGATAAACCCAAAAGAACTAGAAAGTGTCACAAGAAGTTTCTAATTTTTTTTTTGTCTATATTGTTTTTCTACCTAATGAATTATTATGATTTTTGGAAGTAAAACCATTCAAAAATAATAATAAACGGAAGAGAATGACAAGTGGCAGCACTTGAATGGTGCTTCTAGCGCGTTTCATTATTGTGCATCATCACATTTCATTATTTAAATTGTTTACATGTCAAAATTATATTTTAAACATTAAAATATGAAGAAAATGAGATAAGGAGTTTGTGAGATTTTTTGGTGATTTTTTCAAATTTTTATGAATTTATTTTGATTTTTGGAACTTAAAGCATTGGAAAATAGTAGTAAATAGAAGAGAATGACACATGGCAATGCCAGATTGGTGAGTCATCAGAGTTTCTGACACATGTCAGTATCGTGTAGTGCCACGTGTCATAAAATGTTATTTTTGTATCTTAAACTTAAACAATTCACAACAAATGAATAAAAAAATTCAGAAAAATGCACCGAAAATTTCTAAAATTCCCTTGCGATATTATCTTCAACTAAGATGTGTGAAAACAAAATTTTGACTTTTGGAAATTTGAAGTAATAATTAGAGGAAGAGTTGTTGTAAAGGAGAGTAATGATGTTCAACATAGTATTATTGTAAGTATATAAATAAACTTAACTTTGAGAAATTATTTGAATTTTGTGCATGTCAAAATTATATTTTAAAGCTTCAAAGGTGAAGGAAAAGTGATAAGAAGTTCGTGGGAATTTTTGTTGATTTTTTCTGACTTGTTATGAATTTATTATGACTTTTGGAACTTAAAGCATTGGAAATTAGTAATAAATGAAAGAGTATAACACATGGCAGCACCAGATAGGTGCATCATCAGAGTTTCCGACATGTGTCAGTATCGTGTAGTGCCACGTGTCATAAAAGGTTATTTTTGTATCTTAAACTTAAACAATTCACAAAAAATGAATAAAAAAATTAGAAAAATGCACCGAAAATTTCTAAAATTCCCTTGCGATATTATCTTCAACTAAGATGTGTGAAAACAAAATTTTGACTTTTGGGAATTTGAAGTAATAATTAGAGGAATAGTTGTTGCAAAGGAGAATAATGATGTTCAACATAGTATTATTGTAAGTATATAAATAAACTTAACTTTGAGAAATTATTTGAATTTTGTGCATGTCAAAATTATATTTTAAAGCTTCAAAGATGAAGGAAAAGTGATAAGAAGTTCGTGGGAATTTTTGTTGATTTTTTCTGATTTGTTATGAATTTATTATGATTTTTGGAACTTAAAGCATTGGAAAATAGTAATAAATGAAAGAGAATAACACATGGCAGCGCCAGATTGGTGCATCATCAGAGTTTCCGACATGTGTCAGTATCGTGTAGTGCCACGTGTCATAAAAGGTTATTTTTGTATCTTAAACTTAAACAATTCACAAAAAATGAATAAAAAATCAGAAAAATGCACTGAAAATTTCTAAAATTCCCTTGTGATATTATCTTCAACTAAGATGTGTGAAAACAAAAATTTGACTTTGGAAAATTTGAAGTAATAATTGGAGGAAGATTTGTTGTAAAGGAGAATAATAATGTTCAACATAGTATTATTGTTAGTATAGAAACAAACTTCACTTCGAGAAATTATTTGAATTTTTTTAAATGTCAAAATTATGTTTTATACTAACAATAATTTCTCAAAAGTTTGTTTCTATACTAACAATAATAGTTGAAGACTTCCTCTAATTATTACTTCAAATTTCCAAAAGTCAAAATTTTGTTTTCACACATCATAGTTGAAGACTTTCCCTATTCACTGAGAAACTCTTTTTTATCCTGACATCATTGTGTATCATACTTGTATGATATTTCAGGCTATCTATGGGGATTATGTATCATCATGGTTATCGTTATGCACCCTACAACACATATTCAGCATCTCTGTTGAATCAAAACATTGTTTAGAAGATTGGATTTTCCGAAGAGCAAAGAAGAAGGCGGAGAAGAAGAGGAGTGGGAGAGATTTGTGTGGGGTGGGAGAGATTTGTGTGGGGTTTTAGGACCCAAAAAAGAAAAGAAAGAGATTATGAATTTTTAATATGAAAACAAATATAATCATATCATATTACACGTGGCACAACCAGAGAATAAAACCAAATAAAATCAAATCAGGTCCCTTGCTTTGAGAATCTAATGACAAATTCTGCAGCAAATCTGCAACTTCTATAGAAACCCTGAGGGTCAAGGAAATACGAGCACAACTTCCCCTAATCATATAATTTAAACTAACATAAATTTCGAAGATCTACCAACGATTAAAAGTAGAAGGAAATTAAAGAAATATAAAATCTCATATCAAAGTTTCCATTCAGAACTTTTTTGGAAGCTAACAACCAAGGTAATCTAGTCAACAGTCGAAGCCTGAAATCCGGCCTTCATCTGGAACACGAAAGAAAAGAGAATACTGGTATGACAAAGTATTCTTAGATCTGGCCTTCATAAGACACAACTGAATATCAACAATGCAACCAAATCGTGATTTATGTGATCCCCATCTTCCCTCCATTTCCCCTGAACCCACATGAATTTTCTTCTCTTATGTCGATGGGGGTGGGGTTGGGAGCCAATGCCACAAGCATAACGTGTGTCTTCCCCTCTGAATTTTCTCAGATCAGCTCGGTTAGGAGCTATGGTGTTTTAGTTTAGTCACAAACCTCCACCACCACGCCATCGTCTTCGCCAACAGCATAACGTCGAATTGGGTTCCCAAATTTCACTTTCGAACCAGAAAAAAAGAAAAAAAATGAGAGTGGTAGATGTGCTATTCAAGAAAGAGAGTATCTTGCTTTGAATGTTGAAAGGTGTCTACTTTGCCGGTGAGAGTGAGAGAGTGAGAGAGAGAGAGACAGAGATAGAGCGAGAGTTGAAGATAGCTAGAGAGTTCAGAGGGTTAAGAATGTAAGAAAATATCAAACCAGAAAAAAATATTGTGTTCTTCAAGAAAGAAAGAGAATAGATGACAAAAAAAGAAAGAAAGAAGGAGAACAGCTGTTTTGGAAGGAGGGAGGAGAGAACACGCGCAAGTTGATGGCCTCGTTCCAGTGCAATTGTTTAACTTACAATTGCTTTTTCAAATAGCCATTAAATTATATCCAACGGTGTTCTTATATTAGGTCCTCACTTAGAAATACTTGCTAGAGAACGACCCACCAGGGAAATGCTTGATGTTGTGGGAATAGAGTTGCTATCTAAATCTATCTACTAGTAGTATTAGAATTTCCTATTTTGTTTATGAGAGGGTCTAAATATATGGTCAACAATATATTTTCTGGAGTATCTAAACTATTGTTTTCTAATATTTAATGCATGTTTGAATTTCTAGGTTATTATATTTGTTTAATATAACTATTTTGGTTAAATGTTATATGATATAAAAAGTTATGGTTCTCTATTAGTATTGCCGCTAAAAAATATAAAAAAGAACCAATTTATTTATCATATGCCAAAGATGTGAACTCGAAAATATGTTTACAAAAAGTACAGCTCTAATTCCAGAGAAATCAGAGAAATCAGCACAGCTCTAATTCCACAATCACAATACAAACCAAAAAGATATATTAGATTCTGTTGACAGAAATTTGTTTACCTCTCGCATAAGAAGCTCCATCAATATAACATATAAGCTTACAAGCCAATATTAGTATCAACAACAACAATTAAAGGAACGACAGGTTTTGTTGACATAAATTCCAACTTTTTTTTATTTTATGAAAACATAGTTATATATATCTTCCTAACAACCTCCACCTCCACCTCCACCTCCACAACCACCACCTCCACCACCTCCACCACCTCCACCGCCACCACAAGCTGCACCACCAGCTGCTGCACCACCAGCAGCTGCACCACCATGACGGCCACCGCCTCTGTGTCTTCTCTTTCTTGGTCCTTCATCATCACCACAAGCAAATATGACCATTGATATAAGTGAGAGAGACACAAGAATCATGCAGAGCAAAAGTATCCACCCCGAGTTGTCTTGCATGATGCCTAGTTCCTCTGCGTGGCCACCACCTAGAACAACATATGCTCCTCTAGTCATTTTTTCGATGAGTTACAAGATTAGCTAACTGTTCGTTAATCCAAGCATATATATATTTATAATGTGAGATTTTGTTATTCTCTTCCTTTTTAATTGCGTACAAGAAAAATACTTGGGTCCACTCCACTCCAGATTCCATCTCCAACCCATTGACATTAACCAATGATATTTTTGTACATGTCTTTTCTTTTTAATTTTTGGAAAATTCATATGAACACTTCCTAGAAACTTCGTTCTTCACAACCTGATGTTGAATATATATGCTATTTTAATTTCTTTATATTATCATGTGCACAAATTTCGTGTTACAAGAATTGATGACTTGAAACTTTCTTTTATTTTTCTTTTAGTCGAACCATTCAAATTACTTGGTTGACTATTCTGGTTGTCGAAAATTGATCAAGTCTTGGAAATTTCAAGTACTTCGAATAATTTTTCTTTTCCTCTCTTGTTTGGCTAGAAGAGGTAAGAATTCCAACTCCAATTATCTCAACTACTCACATTAAGATCTAAGGAGTGAGAAAGACCCTGTCTGGTTGCAGGAAGGCCCTAGAAGGAAAGAGAGAGATAAACAGATTCTATGGATTGAAATAGAAATGGTCAAGATACATGAGCTGGCAATAAAGTTCATTTCTGACTTAGGAAACACCACTAGATGGTATCGCATGATTTGGGTGCAGCTTAATAAATTGAACAGGCTTATTAGGTTAAAATAAAATCCTCAATCAATACTTATATGATCTTGCAAATTGGCCATGAGTAGCTCCCAAAAATAAAGACTATTAAAACATTTTTTCTTTTTTAATACAAGTGATAATCAAAACTAAAAGGACGCGGGGGGTTTCTCACACTATTGGTGTCATGGATGTTCAAACCTAAGACTACTAGTCTGCAAGTAAAGGTTCTTTTTCACTAGGCTAGACCCTATTGGTAGGGCTATCACAACCTGATAAATGAAAAACAGGAAATGCTATAACTAAATATACATGTGTTAACACCAATAAATGCTAAAACTGAGTTATTCTTCCATCCAAGAAAAATGTATGGATTTGGAGACATATCTTGGCCTTAACTCAACAAAATTGATGAGATGGTCAACGAAGATATAAGAAAACTGCTCTGCTTGTTATGCATGGCAGATAATGCACATGGCTTTAAGTACATCAGGTTCCTTTTATTTAAAAATTTTAAATAAGAAAAAGATATACAGCTATTGATTACCTTTACACAAGAATCCCAATAGAGGAACAAACTTTAAGTTCAGAAAGAAAAAAAAGAAGATGAGATGAGATTTACAAGAAAATTACAGGATAAGAAATGGGCTTGTTGATGTACAGTATCCAATATGTACCAAACTTCTGAGTAAAGTAACTTGTAAGGGGATACCTTGGAGAATAGAGGTTGTATTAAAGTGAAAAGTACATTTTTTGCACCTATATTCCCATCAAAAGAGTGGACATTATTCCATCAAGGCAAATGTATAAACTGGTGAGCTTCAGACAAAGCTTCCGTACGTCTAAGCTTCCGGTATAGGTGTCAGAAGCTCCTGATAAAATATTGAGTAACATAAACAACCCCTCAACAAACAGGTAAAACTAAAGCCAGGAAGGTTTAGAGTTGAGAACTACCTCTGAAAACCGCAAATGTCCATGGTGCGGTTTAGAAGTTTTAACAATTGTCTCCCACTTGGGATCAAGAGAGGATGTCTTGGAAGCCTGACTGCTAGTATAACTCCGTGAACCAAGAGAAGACTGTGAAGATGAACTCCTGGAGGAAATACTAGGTAAGGTACGCTTTAGCCAAGACTCTGATGGAGATTTTGGTAAAGGGGGTCCAAGAGGCAGTGGTACTTTGTTTCCCCGGGGACTTTCTTGGTTACCAAGTTTCACAAGCTGGTGACTTTCTAAATCAATCTTCCCCCTATTGGCCACTTTCGAGCTGGTCAATGCAACTGAATTCTGAACATGGCCATGAGAAATGTCTTCTCTACCTGATTGCCTAGACTGTTGGCTTTCTAAACCAATCTTTTTCTCACGGGCCAGTTTTGTGCTTGTCAATGTAGTACAATCCGGAGTAAGGCCAACAAAATTTTCCCTATCACCTGATTTCACTAGCTGTTTGCTTTCTAAATTTAACTTCTCTTGATCAGCACCTTTTGAGCTTGTCACTTTGCTAAAATGTTGAATACGATCCTGATTTGGTATATAACCAATTCTAATGTCGGTTTGCACATCATCACTGGATCTGCCAGAAGAAGATAGAAAGCCGGAGTCAGGAAACTCCAAACTCTTATGCCGCACTATTGCCTTTTCATTCCCATCACCCAATTGCTCAGTATCTTGGAATGAAGACTCTACCAAATGGGTTATTTCTTCCACTTTATCACTTTTCTCACGAATTTCAAAACCATTCCCTCTGTAATCAATAATACGGCCCTTTGTATCTGAGGAACATGATTTTGAATTTGGAGATTTTGCAGTTTGTACTGAATCAATATACAGAGTCTTCTCAACCACAGGACTCCCTGGGCCCATTTCCAACTCGGCAACATTCTCAGCAGCCAATAATTCCTGAAAATTGTTGTGGCATTTTCGATATTTGCCAGAGCTAATAGCTTCTCTGGAATTCTTAGCTCTTTCAGGAATACCAAGAAAACCTTTTTCTTCATGCTGAGAACATTCATTTCGGTAGGGTGATATGCCACTACCCTGTAGACGCCTGTACATAGGTGACCCATCTAATTTCTGACAATCACTTCTGTTGGTGATCTGATTGGATTCATGTATCAAATCGTTCTTATCCTCAGGCACCCTAGCTTCCGGATGTCCATTCATTAATCTTTTTTCACATGAATCACCCCCAGAATGCTAGAGAAATAAATAGCAGATGTTCAACAAGGATTCTTGGCATGATGATGACAAAAGGAAAACCAGGAACAAAAAAAAGGAAACGAAAAAGGAGAAGGATAAATACCTCTTTTTTAGCTTCTCTGTACGAAATGGCATAAGAAGATTTAGCCCGCACTCTCCTAACTGAAGAAATGGGTAATTGCGCTTGCACTCTCATACCTAGAACAGGATTCAAAAGGCAAAAGGAATTTTTTAAGAATAAATCAAGTAAATACCCAACAAACGTTAGCTAATACATTTTTGTTATAATCACCTTCATCCTCACTTTTGTCCCCAGCTATATCTTGAACATAATGTGGCAAATCCTTTGGCCTATGTTGATTAAGCGGAAGTTGCTTATCCAAACTTACTACCTTCTTCATCCCACTTGGTTTCTCTTGCAAAAGTGGTTGCTCTCGGGCAACTGGTTGCTTCCTGCTAGCATATTGAGGTGTTTCTGAAGCCATAGCTTTTGCTGCAGGCAAGAACCGGCCCATCATGAAATCCCGAGTCTGTGGATCTGTTGAGAAGGTTCCAGATGGTTTGATATCTAGACCATCCAGTCCACTCAAACCACTTACACTACAGTTCATAAAGAATGATTCACTCCTAGAAAGTGCATCTAAATAGGTCTCATCACCATCGTCTGAACCAGCAATACCCTTATCCTCCATCTCCACTTTAGAGCTGTCATATTTAGTAACTTCTTTTGTATCCAAGGTTGAAACATTTTGAGAATTCGAAAGTACATTTCCAGTTGGTGATTGAGCAGCAGTTGTACATTTAGAACCTTTATCCGTTGCTTGCTTCTTAACCTTTGAAACCCTTCCAGGCGGAAGCTTTGGTGCAGTGGGAAGCCGTTCAAGAGCCTGATTTGGTGATTTTCTTTCATCCTTGGGTCTTCCTGGGATTTGCTCCCATACAAAAGGAACAGTTCCTGGGTTCCTCACGGGACCTGATTTCAACTCTGATTTGTAAACGGGAAGGGGAGGTAGTTTGGGTAGGGACTTTTCAGTCTTCCTTTTTTCATCAGCTTCTGAGGAGACCACTGTCGCTGAAAATCGTCTCACAGATAGAAGTGGCTGATTGAAGTTCAACTGCTTCTCTTCCATCAGATTCTTTAGCATCATGTATTTTCTTTACTTTCCTGCAAAGTACCTCTTTGTAATCAAATTGCAGTCCAAAGAAGAAAAAGCAAGGAACCAGACTCGCAACACATGAGAGATTCTCATATAAAGTAATCTTGTCTGTGACGGTGTGCAATACGAAGGCAACTAAAAAACTAACTATACCAAAACAAAGATAACTATGAACCTACAACTGATAAATAAACCGTCCAGTTCTGGCCAAAACGAGAGTGCAAATTCCAACTGAAAGTTGATTCAAGTATAACAAAACATCCTGACTTGGAAACTTCGGACCCTCTTTTTGAGCATCCAAGCTGTTGAGATTTCTAATAAACCTTCCTAAATTTTTCGTTTTGATATCAAACTTTCTATGAGTGCTAAACATTTCAACCCTTCAGGATAACAGAAATCATTTAGTTTTCATAGGATTTGAGATGAATCCACTGTTTCGTTACATGTAAACGATTCTTTTGCATTTTTTGCATCAGAAAGAAAATTTAGACAAACAAAAAAATTAGAAGTTTAGGTTCTACAAGAAAAACCATATCTATTTTAATGTACTGGCAACTTGGGGATTGTTTTACCTTTTCCTCCCAAACTACCAACTTGTGTTTGAAAATAAAAAATTCCCTCAAGTGATGCAGATGTGCTAACCTACTAAACATTTAACAAACTCAAGTTAAAATCACATACTGGTTGAGATCCACAATTTCGTCAAGCCGAATAATAGTTATCAATGTGGCGTAACACTCATTTGACAGGCCAGGGAACCCAAAAAAGCATAAAGCAATTGAACTTGAATTTTCACTATTTACCAATGAAATAGAAAGTCAATGCAACAGCAACCAACACAATTCTTTGATTTAATTAAGGTGAGATTCACAAAATTTAATAAGTAGGACGAATTATAATGAACGGCAGGTTTGAATTTTACTTCCTTTCCTTTTCTTCATTTTCTTAGCAACCAAACAGAAAGGTATTGTACTCTCTGAAAGTGACTAGTCCTTTTCTTTTTGTTCAAATGGCCACAGAAAAAGACTCTGCTTAAATGGGTTACAGCACCGCAACAACAATTTCAAATTATTAATTTTTACCTACAATTTTAAAACTAGCAACACAATCTTTAATCCTCCATCCATAAAATCAAAACCCATTTTAGCCCACATTACAATGTTATGAAATCAAACCTAGAAAACCAAAAATACAAAATTCTGAATCTTTATTAAAGCAACAACCGTCAAGAAATCTAAAAGAACGCATTAACTGATGAAATTAGATTTCACATATTAGAAGAAGTCGCAGCAAGAAGGTACAAGTCAACCCACAAATCCATGCTCAGCTTTCTTTCAGATAAATCAAATTCAGGAAGAAAAAAAAAAAGAAGAAGAAGAAGAAGAAGAAACATGCAGTGTTGAGTTAAAGAAACACTGACCCTGAAAGACGAAGAGAGAGAAGCTTGGATATGAGGCCGACCCAGAAACCGACTGGGCTTGGAGCTTGGAAAGAGAAGCAAATGAGAGCTCCAGAAGTCACAGAAACGAAGACAGAGAGCTTGTAATGTATAGTATGAGAATCAATACCTAATCATACACTAAAAATTGAAAGAAATGTGACGGGGAAAGAATAGAATAAAGGGGGAGAGAGAGGAGAGATAAACTGCTCTGTACGTTTCTGCTAATACTTGGCTGCAGAGCAGAGCTTACCCGCGGATGATGAAAAGCCAAATTTAAAAACGGATATGAAATAATAATTATACCCAAAAAAAATAAACTAATAAAGTGGACCCTTTTAGAGACGGAATCTTCTTCATTTTTTTTTAAGTGGGCCAACTTTAGAGAGTCACTTCCTTTTTTTTTTTTTTTTTTAAATAAAAATATCATGATTAATTTTAGATTGTAGTTCAGTAATCCGAATTGTCTTTTTTGGGTAATTGAATTGGTTCTTTCTTACCAAATTTTATGTAAACATTTGATTGTGTCATTGTACACCGGAAACACTATGTTCGTCTATTTATTTGATCATTTGGCTATCTTAATAATATTTTTAATTTGACGAAATTTTATGTAAGAATGAAAATCAATTGAGAGCATGAAAAATAGATTGTTTAAATTTTAAATTACAATGCAAAATGAGTCCCACAAAGAATCCTCAATAAGCTTATCCAAAAAAAAAAAAAAAAACACCTCATTTTTATTATATTATCCATTTAAAAAAAATAAGACTCAACCATTTTAATCACTAGAGGCAAAAATGGAGTGAATTAACCTTACCTTTGAATTTAGGAAAAATCTCTTATCTTCAAGGTTCTCTCAAAGGACTAATAGAGTGTTAGTCGGATTGCCCTGGACTTTCATTTGCTACTTTTGAACTTTGGCAAAAAACACCAAAAAAATTCGCCTGAGGAAAAAAAAAATTGTGACAACAAGTTTTAGATTTAATTAATTTGGTACTTTTGAACTTCTAAATTCATTCAAAAATATATAGAGATTTAATAAATCGTTTGTAGCTCAAATAATTAAGTGAATGAGAAATATAACCAGGAATCGTGTTACATCATCCAAATTGTTTGTAAAGAAAAATATAACCATGTCCATTTTGGTATACCTAATTCGAAAAGATTTTTTTTTGGATTAATATTATTATCAATAGTATTAATAAAGTAGATAATTATAAGCTAATGATGATTGATTATTATAATATGAACACTAATAAAAGTGAATGAGAAATTGTAGGTTACTTTGTTGTTTGTTGGATTTGTTTATGGGTCACTTGGCTTGGATCATGTGAGGACAATGAATGTTGATTTAAAAACAGAGGGTAAAGGTCGTCTTTGTATGACTGGACCGACGCATAGGACTCTTTTAGACTTATTATATTATAAGACACGAACATCATTAAATTTTACTCATTGGAAAATGTGAATTTCTGTGTGAAAAGTTGTTAGGGGAGGCAACTGATGGAGAAGAACGTAAATGAAACGGGAGAGCATTGTTTTGTTATCCCGATCAATTATGATATTCTACATGAAAAAGTTATCACATGTAATATAACGTAATTAGTTGAGAATTGTAAAACAGTGTTATCCCCACTTGGCCTATCTCTTTCTTTGCCCCGTTTGATTACAAATGTGCTTCTCCGACTGATGAGGCCTATCTCTTTCTTTGCCCCATTTGTTTATATACTTTATGTGCTGGCATTTCATTTGCCTTTATCAATTATTGGTGGTATGATGTGTGAAATATCTACTTTGAATTTTGATACTAACTTAGCATTGTCATCCAACACACAGTGATGGGGTGGTGTTGTCTTCACAGTTGGAAACTCTTTATTTTTATGAGAACTTCAATTTTGTTAGTAGTTTTATAATACTTAAACTTATTTTTTTGGTCAAAGTTAGGAAGAGAGAGGGAAGTTTTTCAACACACACACGCTACTAAGGTGTCATGGGAGTTCGAACTTGAGACCAGTCGTCTACAAGTCCGATGCCCTTTTTTAACTGGGCTGACCACGTCGGCAATTATAAACTATTTTCTAAATTGTCTCTCCTTTCTTCCTCACTTGCATGGTTCGTCTTCTTCGCACTTTCCTATCACTCTTCCTTGCATTACGAAACTGGTTCGAAGATTTTATTTTGAATTCAGTAACATTACTTTGACAAGAACACTAATAATTTTATTTTGAATTCAGATTAAAAAAAGTTGATATATATATATTAAATCAACAAAATGACAATGGAACAGTTGAGGATTCAGCATCGCTAAAGGGTGGATATAACTCAGGGCAAGTAAATGATGTAGTTAATTAATAATAATTGACATGTTTTAATATTTTAATGAAGGGATGCAGCACTGCATTAATTCTCTGTTTGCAGAAAATCCCTGCCAAGAAACTTGTCTGGTCTTCAATGCCCTACTGGATAGTGCAGAAGGTACTGCCATATAGATTCCTCGTGCAAGGAAAGGAGTGAAATGAAAATAATTAATAACCCTAAGGTACGTACTTGATCTCATTTAGCCAAAATAAAATACAAAAATACTCCTACATTACTAACTTGCAAGCATAGTTAATAAAATAATAGGGAACATGAAAAATACAAACAATATATGTATGTATATCAATTGGTAAAATTTTAAACAAAAATCTGGCCATTATAGAGTATTAGTATTAATTATTCAATAATATGTATAAAATACGTGTTTTTATATGTTTTTATCAAAATTGTAAAAAAGTATGCATATTCAATATGAACAGTGGTGGAGCCAAGAATCTTATCACAAGGGGTCTTAGTGTAAAAGTTCCAAAAACAATTTAGGATGGAAACAAACACGATGACGGCAGTAGCACCTCGACGACATCAGCAAAGGAAGACATGGGGTTAAGAGTTTGGGGGGAGATTGTGTTAGGAACTTAGGGTTGGAGGAGAAAACAAATTTTTTTTTGGGAGTTTTAGGTGTGAAGTATTGAGTGGTAGGTTTGTGGGGATATGCTGTGACAGGACCCGACCTGAATTCCCCTTGGAATCATTGCCAAATCCTGCTATCCTTCCGACACCCATAGGATGCTGGGCCCATTTACTAAATAACCCATTTTTACCCCGCTTTAGAAACATAAAAGGGTCAAGAATTCTACCAAAATTTTGGCAAAGTCTCCCCTATAAAACGAACAATTCCAAAATTTACACCTGCAGTAAAAACACAGATAAAGTTCTCAAGCACCAGCACACACAATTTAAAGTACACACAGTTTACAAATGGCCTATGGCCACAAAACCAACCATACATGGGTGTATTCAAAGCATACTACGAATTTAGTTAGTTTACAAGCCGAAAGCATAAGAAAAGTCACGAAATGAAAATCCTACGGTGGCGACGGTCGTGTGGAGAACGACATTCTGGTCTTGATTGTAAGTTTCTTCAAGTCACGGCCTGCGGGGGGCGCAAAACCGTATAAGATGTGAGCGGACGAAAAGTAAGTTTAAACATAAGTAAAACAAAAATACTAACCCCACCTTTTGAAAACATTAGCCCGAAAGCCATGCATGTAAAACCTTTTAACACGTGCTTGATTTGAAAAACCTGTTTGATCTCAAAAATCCCTTTTATACAAATAAACGCACGCACATCCATAGCTATGTACCAGGGAAAAACAATCCAACGCGGGGATTGTTTTACTAGACCACATGGCAGAATCCTCAATGCACATGTGGCTAGGGAATGAGCAGTCCAACCGGGGGACTATTGCTCCCCAGACACGCAAGGTAGAATCCTCAATACACGTGTGGCTAAAATATGTCATGCGCGCGCTGACAGCCCATCAAGGCCTTCGGTACACCCTGTCAGTGGTGCTCGATTCCCGACACGCCTCCAAAGAGTTACCTCGTGTCAAAAATATAAATGTATAAAGAATAACAGTAATGGGGGAGGTACACACTATGGTAATGGGGGAGGTACGTGATCAGGGCAACTAGGAGAGTAACTTTTATAACTAGGCTGACCTCCAATTTGGCCGGGAAGTGGCCGGAAAACGCTGCCAAAGTTGGATAAAACCTAAGTTTCTAATCGAACACTCATGGCTTCAAAATTGATCCAAACCAACTATCAAAACTGCTAGAACACGAAAAATGGATGAAGAAGCATACCTCACTCGTCAGATTCCGTTGCCAGAATTGTCAGAAACGGCGACGGAAAAATCGTGATTTGTTCCCTCGTTTCAATCGCTTCACGGTTACAAATCAAGTCTAGAAAATCAGTGGATCGTGTAGAGGAGGTGGAGAGGAGTGTTTTGCAAGTTGTGGTGTCGAATTTGGTGGCTGGAATCACCATCAAAAGCGGTGGTGTCGCGCTGGAGAGAGAGAGAGAGAGAGGAGAGAGAAAGTCAGGAGGGAGAGAGAAAGTGCGTGAGGAAGAGAGAGAAAATCAGATTTTTAAAACCCAACTTCAACAAATTTACAGTTGTGCCACTGTACTTTCGTTATCCACAACTTCTTTGTTAAAACTCGGATTTGGGCCCACTACGTGTCTACGAACTTGTGAGAGCGAGCTCTATGCAATGGCACAACTCAATTCCCCAAAATCCTTTCCAAATTAAAAGTGACCAATTTACCTTTACCCTTACCCTTAAGGGTAAAAATATAATTTCTCAGTATTATTTTTCATTTATAATTATTTTAGATCGGGATGTTACAACCTACCCCCTACAGAAATTTCGTCCTCAAAATTACGTACTTGTTCTTGAAAAGGTGAGAATAGTGGGCCCGCATATGCTCCTTGGGTTCCCATGTAGCTTCTTCAACAGTTTGACTCCTCTATAAAACCTTCACCACAGGAATGGACTTGAAGCGCAACACTTGCTCTTTCTGATCTAGGATTTGCACAGGTTGCTCCATGTAAGTGAGATATTCTCTCAGCTCCGCTGGTTGTTGTTCCACAATATGGGAAGGGTCGGGTACGTACTCCCGTAACATAGACATATGGAACACGTCGTGAATTCGGGATAGTTCAGATGGCAAAGCAAGCCTGTAAGCCACGGGTCCGATTCGTTCTATGATCTCATAAGGTCTGATGTAGCGAGGGCTTAACTTCCCTCATTTCTCGAACCTCACCACGCCTTTCCATGGCAACAACGTTAAGAATACCCAATCCCCAACTGTAAACTCAAGATCCTTGACTCAATTGTCAGCATAACTCTTCTGTCGATCTTGTGCAATTTTGAGCTTTTCTCTAATTACCCTCACATCCTTCATTGTCCTTTGCATGAAATCCAACTTCTCCAATTTGTTATCCCCAACCTCTCCCCAACACACAGGAATCCTACACTACCTTCCATAGAAAGCTTCATAAGGAGCCATATCAATGCTCGAGTGATTACTGTTTGTTGGCACTAAAACTTGAGCAGATAGAGATGAGTGCAACTTACAATAGATGTGGACGATCTAGGAGATCGATTGAGTGATAGATGGAGATTCTTCCTGTCTTCGGATGCTGATCCTGAATAGAAGGAAGCTAGGACTCGTGAGGTCTATGGAACCGGTGTGGAACCAGCCTAAGACCCTCCGATGCCAAAGTAAGACTGTTTTCTAAGAGCTTTTGCTGTTGACAATATAATAGTATAAAAGTCAAGCTGAAAAGTCTTACCCCTGTATTGTAGTGAAGGGGGCTATTTATAAAGGGAGTTTTGGATGCTCTTAGTACTCACTTTCGATGTGGGACTCGTGGAAGGGCCCTATGAGGTTGACACGAGTCCTTAGATATTTCGGGCGGGTGCTTCGAGGTTGATTCTGCAGAATCGGTAGGGAGTACCGATTGTATACTGTGTTGGGCCTGTAGCGGCTGTTTGCTGCTTTGAGACAATGCCATCGGTAGCCGATGCCGATTGTTCGAGGCCTTGGGTGCTTGGGTGAGTTTCTAAGATCCACGTGTCGTTGAATGAGTGGAGGGTCAGATATGGTACAAACAGTAGTCCCCCAAGTTGCCGATTGAGAAGCTTCTCGGTTGGGGACTTGAATCTGTCCTCGGCATTCTGATCCGAACACGACGGTCTCATTGTTGCCGATGGTGGTATGTAGTCCCCCAAGTGCCCGAGCGAGTGAGTTTGGAAAAGCGACGGCATCAGGTACCGAATGGTTGGAGGGGTCAGTGTAGGTGAGTGGAGACTCATCGATGTGCGCCTGTCGTTCGGCACGAGAGGTGATTGAGAAATCATCCAATGTGCGCCTACCGTTCGGCACGAGAGGTGATTGAGAAATCATCCAATGTGCGCCTACCGTTCGGCACGAGAGGAGATTGAGAAATCATCCAACGTGCGCCTACCGTTCGGCACGAGAGGTGATTGAGAAATCATCCAATATGCGCCTACCGTTCGGCACGAGAGGTGATTGAGAAATCATCCAACGTGCGCCTACCGTTCGGCACGAGAGGTGATTGAGAAATCATCCAACGTGCGCCTACCGTTCGGCACGAGAGGTGATTGAGAAATCATCCAATGTGCGCTTACCGTTCGGCACGAGAGGTGATTGAGAAATCATCCAATGTGCGCCTACCGTTCGGAACGAGAGGAGATTGAGAACTCATCCAACGTGCGCCTACCGTTCGGCACGAGAGGTGATTGAGAAATCATCCAATGTGCGCCTACCGTTCGCTGTTGGAGTTGTGCTCGAAGGTGGCTAGATCTGCCATGTTCGGGAAGTTGAAGCGTCTCTGAGGATTTGAAACGTTTCAACTGACAATGTCTGGGCATCTCCATGCATGCGTGACACGTGTCGGCATGGCTGTGAAGGGTCGCGTCGTTTCGTATCCCGATGCATCGCTTCATTTCCCGATGCTAGATCGGCTTTATAAATATGAGGAGTGGACGAGGGTTTGAATATTTGGAGTTTTTTGAGAGCAAAGAGAGCTTGTGAGAGGCAATTTCCGGCAACCGTGCGAAGGCTGAGCAGGCGATTTCCGGTGAGCGTGAACTAGGCGGAGGCGATTTCCGACGACTTTGAACCACCGTGCAAACAAGGTATGTTGACGTGTTTTTGTAGTTTTCAGAATCAAAGTGTTGAATTCCAAAAAATTTGGTTTGAATAAAGCATGAGCAAGTATGAACATAGGTGTTTGGGTGGTAGAGTAGGATTTTGATTCTAGCATAGCACTTAGTTTCCCTTCGTTTGTGTTTGTAGATGTCAGATACCGAATCCGAGGGTAGGCGTAGTCCGAGGGCTTTTGAGGACGAATCGTCCTCGGGGAGTTCATCCGAGGGGAGTGAGAGTGCCGATTCTGGGAGCTCTTCAGGCTGTGAGATAGTGGAAGGTGCAGGAGTGCGCACCGAGGTTGGGGGCACTTCAACGAGAGGTTTTGAAGGTGGTGAGCCTTCGACGTCGGGTCGTGAGGCCGAAGAGGGTGCTGTGTCCGTTGCCGCCCCAGGAGAGGGGGTGCTGAGGGTTGTGAAGGGTAAGCAACGGATTCCGATGGCGAAGCCCACGGAACCCTTGTTCGGAGTAGATGAGTTAGAGCCGAACACACTGACCGAGGCTGAGCTAGCGAGGATTCGGGCTGAGTTTAATATTCCGGAATCGGTAGGGATGCGAATTCCGGGGCCCTTGGAGTCGCTCAGTGACAATGACAAGGGAGTAGTCTTCTTCACCGACGTGTTTAAGCATGGGCTTCGGCTACCGCTGAGACATTCGGTGCAGAAGATTTTGGCTACGATCGGGTACGCACCAGGGCAGTACAATCCAAACTTTTGGATTATGTTGCTTGGGACGATCACAGCGTTCAGCCTGGCTGGCGAGGGGGAGCCGAGCTATGAACAGTTTGCCCAACTGTATAGTGTTACGAGGGCAAAGAGTGCTGATAATGGGGGGTGGGTGCAGTCCAACTGTCTATCGGCAGGGCAGCGTGGGCACTTTGTGGTTGGGGTGCCGAGCTCTCAAAAGACCTGGCGAAAGCGTCGGGTGATTGTCTCTGGTGACTGGGAATCGGCACCAGGGGTAATCGTCGAGAGGCGAATCCCCACAACCTTCCAGACAGTCGGTAGGATAGGACTTGCCGTTCGGCAGGGGTGTTTGCCTTTTTTTTCTTTTTTATTTATTTATTTATTTATTTATTTTTTTACTGATTGTGTGCATTCTGGTTTCAGTGTCCTTGAAACGGCCGGCCGCACCGATCCGAGAGGTAGAGGCGATAGAGCGGGTGCGAGCAAAGATTGCCGAAGAAGACCGCTTTTTTAAAGAGCTGCTCTACTTCCGGAATTTGTTCAAGGCAGGCCTGATCAGTAGGGCCGAACACGATCGGAGGGTGAGGGAGGAAGAGGAAGAAGAAGCAAGGGAGAGTAAGAGATGCCGTTCGGCAGGTTTAACTTTTCTTTTTGCTTAACTACCGTTTCCTTTCTGACGTGGGTGTATTGCAGTGGCAGGTGGGCGCCCGATGAGTGAGGCGACAAGGAGGCGGTTAGAGGGGCAGGGGGCGCCGAAGCAGAAGAAGGGTCAGTCCCCAAGGCCGAAGAAGAAGGCGGCGGCGGCGGATGACCAGACGGTGGCTGATCGCCGCCGGGAGAAGAAGGCGGCCGAAGCCGAAGCCGTTCGGGAGGTCCATCTCCAAATGACGGGCAAAAGAATGATTGAAGGCGCTCTGGACGTAACGCCATTGCCGAAGAGGCCGAGGGGGCCGGATGAAGGGACATCGGTGTTGATTCCCGATGATGAGGTGGAGGGGGAGGGGCCAGTGAACGTGGCCTGCCCTCGGAAGGCCGTGCCGTTCATCAACAGTATGATCGATGGCGCTCAAATGGAGTTGTCAGAGATTGAGCAACTGTCGATGAAGACGTTGCGTGAGCAGACCGGACGTGCTTTCCGGCTTCAGGCTGCAGTAAGTGTGTAGAGTTGTTTTGTTATGAAGTGTCTCTTGATTCGGTAGGTATTAATCTGTCTGCCGTTGTTTTGCAGGCTGATATGGAAATGTGGCTTTGCGTCAAGCGGGCTGTGAACGCTGCCGAACGGTACCAAAAGAAGTTTGACGAGGGCCGTTCGAAGATCGCTGAGGCCGGAAAGCTCATCCAAGAGGCCGATCGGCGAGCCGAAGAGAATGCTGCGAAGATTGCAAAGCTGTCTTCGAAAGTGGCGGCAACGGAGTTGGAGCTGGTTGCGGCGCAGGAGGCGAAGGCTGCGGTGGAGGCGGTGTTGGTTGCGGCCGAACGGTCACATGCCAAGGAGCTGGAAGAGGCGAAGGCGAAAGCCGTCGCCGAATACCGTTCCACGGAGGAGTTCACGCTGATGCTGGACAAAGAGGTCATGGAGCAGTGTGATGACCTGCTGTACCGATTCAAGCGGTACAACGCCGATAAGAAGCTGAACATGAACTTCCTCCGGGACCCGCCGCCGTTGCCGGAAGGGGTGACCGAAGAAATGGTGGAGGCGTACAAGGGCGAGGATTCCGAGTCCGAGGAAGCCAATGAGACCGAATCTAGCAGCGAGGAGGATGAGGGCCATCCTGTACCGAAGGTAACAATCGCGCCGATCGCCGAAGCGTCGACCGTTGCCGAGTCTGCTTCTGCCGTTCTTGATGCTGAAGAAACAGCGGCCGATCCGCCAGTAGCTTAGATCTGTTTACTTCTAGTTGCATATTTTGGGAATGTAAAAACAGTATTTTTGAAATATGCCGAACGACATTTTGTTGATACAGTGTGCCCTTTCGTGGCAAATTTATGCTATGTTGATTTGCGTTCGGTTTAAATATAACTCCTATATTCGTATATGTGTGCATGCTGTTGGTAATATATTTAGAGTACAATACCGTTTATTTTTGGCAAAGCAGTATGTATGGAATAGGATTGTATTGAAATAAACCGATTACAAAAATAACGATCGAAGACGACAACCGAAGGCTCGATCACTTGTACAAAGGTGATGACCGAAGGTGAAGACCGAAGGTGCGATCACTTGTACAAAGGTGATGACCGAAGGTGATGACCGAAGGTGCGATCACTTGTAGTAGTATTTGAGATGCTCTATGTTCCAAGGGTGGCCGAGGGTTTGACCATCGGTACTGCGCAATCGGTAAGTGCCGGGTCGGCAGACGGTAACGACCTCGTAAGGGCCTTCCCAGGAAGGGCCAAGGGTGCCTTCGTTGGGGCCCTTGGTAGCGAGAGAGACTTTGCGTAAGACCCAGTCCCCCACTTTGAGCGATCGGCGTCTGACGCGCGAGTCGTAGTAGCGAGAAGTCCTTTGTTTGTAGAAAGTGTTCCGAAGCTGGGCCTGGGAACGGTGTTCATCAATGAGGTCCAGGTTGAGTGTGAGCAAGGTTTCGTTTTGCTCTGGCTTGTAAGATGCCGTTCGGCACGAGGGTGTGTTGACTTCAACTGGGACAACAGCTTCGGTACCGAAAGCGAGGGAAAAGGGGGTTTCGCCAGTTGACCGTCAGTAGGAGGTGTTGATGGCCCATAACGCTTCTGGGAGCAAATCGGGCCAGGCCCCCTTTGCTGCCCCAAGCTTCTTCTTCAGTGTCTTCTTGATGATCTTGTTAATGGCCTCTACCTGGCCGTTCGATTGTGGATGTGCTGGAGATGCGAAGAACAAGTTGATGCCGAATCGGTGGCAGAGGTGCCGTTACTGAGAGGAGTCGAACTGTTTTCCGTTGTCGGTGATGATTGCGTTCGGGAGACCGAATCGACAAATGATGTTCTTCCAAACGAAACGCTCAACTCTTGCTGCAGTGATAGTTGCCAAGGCTTCGGCTTCGGTCCATTTTGTAAAATAGTCGACAGCGACAATGGCGTACTTGAGCTGTCCCGTTGCTTGGGGCATGGGGCCGATGAGATCTAAACCCCATTGAGCGAAGGGCCATGGGCTGACAATCGGAGTAAGTGGTTCGGCAGGTAGTTTTGGAACAGAGCCGAAACGTTGGCATTGATCACACTTCCGGACGAGCGTGGTGGCATCAGTATGGAGGGTCGGCCAATAGTACCCCTGCCGAATGGTTTTGAAGGCCAGAGATCGAGCGCCAGAATGGTCTCCACAAGCTCCTTCGTGAATCTCTCGTAAGACGTAGTTTCCCTGCTGCGGGGTCATGCACCGAAGCAATGGCAAGGAATGGCCACGCCGATAGAGGATTTGATTCAAGATTAAGTAGCGTGCCGATCGGCGACGGAGAGTCTTGGCCTCAGTTTTGTCGGTTGGTAGCGTGCCACTTGTGAGGTAGGCGAGGATTGGATCTATCCAACTTGGATCCTGTCGAACGGCATGTATCTCAGCTTCGGCGGTGCTGCGCCGAGCGAGGATTTCGATTGGTACGTGGCGACCGACGTTGTCGTCGATTGCTGAGGCCAATCGTGATAGGGCATCGGCATGGCTGTTCTCGGATCTGGGGATCTGCTGAACCTGATACGCGTCAAAGTGGTGTAGCAATCGGCGGGCATGCGTCAAGTAGGCAGCCATCGAAGTATCCTTGGCTTCGAATTCAGTCAGTATCTGATTAACGACGAGTTGTGAGTCGCTGCATATTTTCAGCTGTTGAGCGCCCATTCCCTTGGCGAGCCGAAGGCCTGCCAGGAGAGCTTCATATTCGGCTTCGTTGTTGGAAGCTCGGAATTGGAATCGGATAGCATACCCGATGGTTGTCTGATCAGGGGCTTTTAGTACTAGTCCGGCTCCGCTGCCCTGTCGGTTAGACGAGCCATCCACGTAGAGAGTCCAGACGGGAATCGACGGACTGAAGGGCCCTTCGGTCGGATGAGCGACTGTGGATGCCGAAGATGATGTCTGGGCGATGTCGTCCAGACGTTCCTCCTCGGACGTGGTCATTTCAGAGATGAAGTCAGCTACGGCTTGGCCCTTCTTGGCAGGCCGAGGGTGATAGCGGATGTCGAATTCACCGAGTTCAATGGCCCACTTCACCAGCCGACCGGATGTCTCTGGTTTTTGTAGTATTTGGCGTAGGGGCTGGTTGGTGAGATCAACAATACTGTGAGCTTGGAAATACGGCCGAAGCTTGCGAGCTGAGAGAACGAGAGCGTAGGCGAGCTTTTCCAACTCAAGGTACCGAATCTCGGCGTCCTGCAGGGCGTGGCTAGTATAGAAAATTGGAAGCTCGATGCCGTTCGGCTTGCGAATGAGTACAAAACTTAATGCCGTTGCCGAGACTGATAAGTAGAGAATTAATTCTTTGCCGGGAAGAGGAGTGGATAATAACGGCGCTCTGCTCATGTAGGCCTTGAGGTCTTGAAAGGCTCGATCACATTCGACAGTCCAGACGATCTGCCGTTTGCTTCCCTTGAGGGCTTTGAAGAATGGGGCACACCGATCGGTAGCCTTGGATATGAATCGGGCCAGGGCGGCGACACGCCCTGTCAGGCTTTGAATATCCTTCTGCGTCTTCGGTGTCTGCATGTCGAGCAATGCCTTGATTTTTTCAGGGTTGGCCTCAATTCCCCGTTGGCTGATCATAAAGCCAAGAAATTTACCCGAGGAGACGCCGAAGGCACACTTGCTTGGGTTCAGACGCATGTGGTACTTCTTTAAGACATCGAACATGAGGGAGAGGTTATGGAGATGAGAATCGGCTGTTTTGCTTTTGACCAGCATGTCGTCCACATAAACCTCCATCGATGTGCCGATGAGTTCAGAGAAGATTTTGTTGACCAAGCGCTGGTAGGTTGCCCCAGCATTCTTCAGGCCGAACGGCATGACATTGTAGCAGTAAAGGCCTTTGTCGGTGATAAATGCCGTATGTTCGCGATCGGCAGGGCTCATAAATATCTGGTTGTACCCGGAGTATGCGTCCATGAAGCTGAGAAGTTCATGGCCTGCCGTTGCGTCTACCATCTGATCGATCCTTGGCAGAGGAAAGCTGTCTTTGGGGCAGGCTTTGTTAAGATCGGTATAGTCCTGACACATTCGCCAGGCGACGCTTGATTTCTTGACCAGGACCGAATTTGCCAACCAGATTGGGTAGGTGACCTCCCGGATGAAGCCGATTGTTCGTAGTTTCTCCACTTCAACTCTCATAGCCTCGTACCGTTCGGCATCATAGGCTCGGTGTTTCTGCCTGATGGGTTTGAAGGTGGGACAGATGCTGAGTTTGTGGCTGATGACGCTTGGGTCGATGCCAGGCATGTCATCGTATGACCAGGCAAAGACTTATGTGTTGGCGCGCAAGAAGGCTATGAAATCGGTACGCAGGGCCGAAGTCAAAGTGGTGCCGATTCGGACCTGGCGGTCAGGCTGTGCTTCGGAGAGAGCGACCGATTCCAAATCCTCGACGGGTTGTGCCTGTGGGGTGACGGCCTCATCCCTGGGATCATCCGGTTTGTCTGTCCCCCTGCCGTTCGGTACTGTCGTCCTGGTAGAAATAGAGTATGCTTCGCGAAGCGTAGCTTTTGCCGATTCCTTGGTTGCCGAAACGTAACAAGTCCGTGCACTCAATTGATCCCCCCGCACTTGGCCGACACCAGCGTGCATGGGGAACTTGAGGAGGAGCATGTGTGGTGACAGCATGGCCTTCATCCTTGTGAGCGCCGTTCGGCCGATTATGGCGTTATATGCCGTTGGGCAGTCGACTACCAGGAAATGGGTGTAGATGATCGTTCGTCTGGGGATGGTGCCGATGGCGAACGGGAGCTGGATACTGCCAATTGGTTGAATGACGTCGCCCGAGAAACTTAGGAGGGGGGTGATCTCTCTGTTCAGATGTTGAGGGTCTATACCGAGGGCGGTAAAGGCATCGGCAAAGAGCACATTAACCGAACTGCCAGTGTCGATGAGGATTCGACCCACGTCAAAATCTGAAATATCGGCCCGTATGATCATGGGATCGGAGTGAGGGAAGATGATGCCTCGTTCTTCCTCTTCAGAGAAGGTGATAGGTTCCCAGCCGTTTCGCTGAAACTTGTCGTTACGTCCTCCCGCTACACTGAGGATCTGGGGATGCTGAACGGCACGAACGTAATTCTTGGCGGATCGGTTGCTGGCTTCGGCAATGGGAGCCCCTCCACTGATCATATTGATCTGCCGATTCGCCGATTTGTCCGATGCCGGTTTGGTGCTTAAATAATGATTCAGCTCGCCCTCGTTGATGAGGCGTTCGACAATTTTTCGAAGGGCAATACAGGATTCGGTGTCGTGGCCGTTGTATTGGTGGTATCGGCAGAAGACGCCTGTGTCCTTCTCGTTCTGTCGAGGAAGCTTCCGGTTGCTTGGCTTCAGTATTATTTCACCTTCGGTCATGAGGACATGTTCATAAGTGGCGTTGAGCAAAGTGAAAATTTCCTCTGGCCGATTCTTCTTCGGATCCCCGAAGGCGTTTCGCCTGCCGGAGTCCTTCCCCTTTTTGTTGCTGTCCTGCCGATCCCGGAAGTGGTCCTTTCGTTTGTTTCGGGGCTCGTAAGGAGCAGATTCAGAGAGTGCCGTTCGGTAGGGGGCTGGATTCGTAGTCCGATTCGCTGGGAACCGGTCATAGCCTTGTGCCGAAGGCCTATCGGTTGTTGCCGCTTTGTTTGGTAGGGCTAAATCTGATCCCTTGGAGTTGAAATGTTCGGCCTTGGCGTGGATGGCTGCCTGTTTCATTAATTCGGAGTAGGTTGTCCAGTTGCTGCTGTGGACCAGATACCGAAATTGGGACGACCGAAGGCCGCTTTTGAAGGCACCGAAGGCTGCCCTATCATCAGTTTCGGGACATCGGGAATATTCATGGCTGAACCTAGCCGTGAACTCTCGTAGTGGCTCATCGTCTTGCTGCCGAACGGTGTAGAGATCATCGGCAGAGTATAGGCAATCGGTCTGAATCATAAAATGGTTGAGGAATGTCTGCTTCAACTAATCGAATGAGTCAACCGTACCTGGCTCCATTCGGTAAAACCAATTCAGTGCAGCTCCGGTCAGGGTGGAGGGGAACAGTAAGCATTGGCCTTCATCTGTCAGTCATTTGCAACCCAAAGCTGATTGGAAGGTATGAATGTGAGTGACAGGATCTTCCACCCCGGAGTAGAACGATATTCGGAGGGCCTGAACCTCCTTTTCGTGTCTGAAAGTTCGGATGCGATTGGTGAACGGCCCTGGCTGTACCGTCCCCCAAGTTGGTGTCCGAGCCTGATTCTGTTCTTCCTCGATGCGGTTCATCTTCTGGAGGAGGAGACGGATGGTAGGATCGGTAGAGGGGAGATCGTTACCGAAAGGCTCCCTTGTTTCTTTCTCCGTACGCCGACCAGTGTGGTGGCCCTGAGTCTCCTAACCTGCCGTTCGGCTTGGGCTCCTCTGGTAACCTCCGGCATGCTGATCGTTTTCTCTGTTCGATCTATGGCTGTGGTGCCCCTTTGAGGGTCCTGGCGATCGGTAGGAGCTGGTGGTTCCTGTTGAAGTTGGGACGTATTCTGATTCATCTGTTTCCTCCAGGCCGACTGCGCCATACCGTTGGCGTAAGGGGGACTTTGGTCCAAGTGCCCCTAACTGCCGATCGCGGAGTTTTGCTCGGATCTGGATGGGTGAGGGCTGCCGTTCCCTGCGTTGTTCGTTGATCCTATCGCGACAATCGGAGTAGACTTGATATTCTGGATGGCGCTCCTTGGGGGAGGGCACGAACAGTCTTCGGGAGGCAGTTGGTTTGTTTGCGGCCTGCTGTTTCCCTTTATCTTGAGCGCTAGGTTTCCGTACGCTCTTAACTGACTTTTCCTGCCGAAGATGCATGGTTCGTTCCAGACTGTGCTGCAGTTGGGTTGACTGCGTTTGCTGATCATGCAGTTGCTTCTGGGTGTCATCAAGTTTAGAGGCAAGGATGTTGTTGTGCTCCTGCATCCTTGCCATTTCCCGCTGAAGGGTCTCCATGCGAGCTTCCAGAGTGGTTGGCCGAGGAGGCGCCTCTGGCCGCGGTGTCTGAAGTAAGGGAGCCAGACTTGGCTCACCGCCGAGGCCGATGATGGGGCCATCGGCAGGGAGGGCCGAAGATGGATTCATTTTTTGGTCTCACAGTTTTTGAGATATGGGTTAATCGATAAGCGATTCCCACAGACGGCGCCAATCTGTTGGCACTAAAACTTGAGCAGATAGAGATGAGTGCAACTTACAATAGATGTGGACGATCTAGGAGATCGATTGAGTGATAGATGGAGATTCTTCCTGTCTTCGGATGCTGATCCTGAATATAAGGAAGCTAGGACTCGTGAGGTCTATGGAACCGGTGTGGAACCAGCCTAAGACCCTCCGATGCCAAAGTAAGACTGTTTTCTAAGAGCTTTTGCTGTTGACAATATAATAGTATAAAAGTCAAGCTGAAAAGTCTTACCCCTGTATTGTAGTGAAGGGGGCTATTTATAAAGGGAGTTTTGGATGCTCTTAGTACTCACTTTCGATGTGGGACTCGTGGGAGGGCCCTATGAGGTTGACACGAGTCCTTAGATATTTCGGACGGGTGCTTCGAGGTTGATTCTGCAGAATCGGTAGGGAGTACCGATTGTATACTGTGTTGGGCCTGTAGCGGCTGTTTGCTGCTTTGAGACAATGCCATCGGTAGCCGATGCCGATTGTTCGAGGCCTTGGGTGCTTGGGTGAGTTTCTAAGATCCACGTGTCGTTGAATGAGTGGAGGGTCAGATATGGTACAAACACTGTTGTTGTAGGCAAATTCCATCAACGGAAGTTGAGCATCCCAATACCCTTTAAATTGCTTCACACAAGATCTCAATATATTTTCTAGAGTTTGAATTGTTCTTTCTAACTGTTCATCAGTTTGTGGATGAAAAGCGGTACTAAACCGTAATTTAGTACCCATCACTTCTTGTAAACTATTCCAAAAACGAGATGTAAACCTAGCATCTTAGTCAAATACAATGGACACAGGTGCTCCATGTAACCTTACAATCTCATCAACAAAAAGTTTGGCAAGTTTATTCAAGGAATAAGTTTCTTTGATAGGCAAGAAGTGAGCGGATTTGGTAAGTCGGTCAACTATCACCCAAATTCCATCATGCCCATTCCGTGTGCAGGGAAGTTTGAATACAAAATCCATGGTGATATGTTCCCACTTCCATTCAGGAATTAGAAGGGGTTGTATCAACCCAGATGGTTTCTGTTGTTCCGCTTTAACCTGTTGACATACTAAGCACCTGCTCATGTATTCTGCTATATCTCGCTTCATATGAGGCCATGAGTAATACTCGTTAAGTGTGCGGTACATTTTGGTGCTTCCTGGATGCATAGTATAAGGTGAACAATGGGCCTCTTCCAATATTTCCCTCTTTAAGACTTCATCATTCTTTAGCACACAAAGACGAGCTCTCGCTACCAAAGGTCCATCTTTCCTCACTGCATAGTCAATCCAAGTGCCATTCTCCACTTCTAACCTTATCGCACACAAGATAGGATCCTCCAATTGACTCGCAATTACTCGCTCAACTAGTATAGGCCTCACATGGAAATTGGAAAATAATCCTCCTTGTGGATCCATTTCCAACTCAACCATATCTTTCCTCATCTCCACTAACAGTGGAAGGTACTCCATTCGTAGGTGAGATAGGCTTCCTGTAGACTTCCTACTAAGAGCATTCGCCACAACATTAGCTCGCCCCAGGTGATACTCAATGGTAATATCATAATCCTTGATTAACTCTAGCCAACGCCTTTGTCTCATATTCAATTTCTGGGTGAAAAAGTACTTAAGGCTTTTGTGGTCGGTGAAAATTCTACAAGTCTCCCCATACAGGTAGTGTCGCCAAATTTTATAGGCAAACACAACTGCTGCAAGTTCCAAGTCATGGGTCAGATAGCTCTGCTCATGCTTCTTAAGTTGCCTAGAGGCATAGGCAATTACCCGATCATGTTGCATCAATACACACCCTAAGACTTGTAATGATGCACTATAGATCACAAAGTTTCCCTTGTCATCTAGAAGAGCTAAGACAGGTGTAGTAGTCAACCGTCTTTTGATCTCCTGAAAGCTTTACTCACATTACTCAGTCCACACAAACTTAACTCCTTTCCTCGTTAACCGGGTAAGGGGTGCATCAATAATAGAGAATCCCTCTACAAAATGACGATAATAGCTTGCCAGCCCATGGAAACTTCTAACTTCAATCACATTGGTAGGTTGTTGCTGATTTGCCACAACTTCTATTTTCCTTGGATCTACATAAATTCCATCAGCTGAAATCACATGTCCGAGGAAGTCCACTCTATCCAACCAGAATTGACATTTACTGAACTTGGCATACAACTGATTTCTTCTCAAAGTCTTCATCACAATCCTCAAATGTTTCTTATGGGCCTCCAAACTTCGTGAGTACACCAAGATGTTGTCTATGAACACAATCAAAGAGCGATTCAAGTAAGGACGGAACACTTTGTTCATGAGATCCATAAACACTACTGGGGCATTAGTCAACCCGAAGGGCATCACCAAGAACTCATAATGTCCATAACGGGTCCTAAATGCTGTCTTGGGACAATCGTCTCTTCTAACCCTTAACTGATGATACCCTGATCTCAAATCAATCTTGGAAAAGAACTTGGCACCCTTTAACTGGTCGAACAAATCATCTATACGGGGAAAGGGTATTGGTTACGCACAGTCACCCTGTTGAGCTGCCTGTAATCAATACACAATCTCATTGTACCATCTTTTTTCTTCACAAACAACACCGGTGCTCCCCAAGGTGAAACACTAGGTTGGATAAATCCATGATCCACCAATTCTTGCAATTGAGTTTTCAACTCCTTCAACTCAACTGGTACCATTCTATAAGGAGCTTGAAAGATACAATTGGTGCCAAGAACAAGTTCAATAATAAACTTGATCTTCCTGTGAGGAGGTAATCCAGGAAGATCATCAGGAAATACATCTGGAAACTCCTGCATAACAAGAATATCCTTCAAATCCATGATAATGTCTCGAGCATTAATTATATGGGCAAGATATCTAGCACATCCCTTCTTGAGTAATCGTCTAGCCATTAAGGCTGAAATTAGACAAGATGGGAGAACTTTACGCTCTCCACAGAAAGTTACTTCTGGCTGCCCTAGGCTTCGAAGTGTAACCTCCTTCCGGAAACAATTAACAAAAGCATGATGTTTTTCCAACCAATCCATACCTAGAATGACGTCAAGATCAACAATCTCCAAAGGAATTAAGTCAGCTTCCAACACCGCATCACCCAATTGAACAAATCTACCTCTAAACACCCTATTAGCTAAAAGAACATCCCCATTAGGTAAAGCAATGCTAAATTCTCCGTCTATTGGTGGGGGTCTAACACTTGCATAAGGGAAAAAACTATTTGCAATAAATGAGTGGGTGGCCCCGAGATCTATTAAAACGTGTGCAAGGTATCGAAAGACAAGTAACATACCAATGATAACATCAGTTGTGGCTTGTGCCTCCTGCTGGGTCATGGAAAACACACGAGCCTGAGTCATCGGACACCTCGCTTGACCTCTCTGGCGCATACCACCCTTACCTCTGAAAGTAGATTGAACTCCGCTGCTGGAAGAAGACCTTGTAGCTGAAGTTGATGCATACATGGAAACTTCTCATCATCCAAGGAATACACAAGTGGATATGAGAGCTATGTAATAAGATTGCATACATGGAGACTTCTCATCATCCCTAAGTCCTGAATATGTTCCTAGTCATAGGAATATTGATTGGGCGTTAATATTCCGCAAAGACCAGTACACACAGTATCGTCTCTATATATGGGGAATGGCAAGGTCTCAAGTCATTAAGTGTAGAGACACATTGATATGTGTGTAGGTGCTTGTAGAAGAACAAGTACATTGAATGCAATCCAACACATGAGTTATAGCATGAAAGTCTTTACTCACACGTCAAGTTGGAACTCATAAATTGCAATGGTGCAAACTAATCCTTAGACCTGAGGCATCATAGATGTTTTGTGGCTATGTTGTTAATCTTTGAGGGCATTATACGGTCATGTTGAATTAGGCATGGCTTAAAGGTGCTCATCAAGATTCTCAATAGAGTCATAGAAGCAAATGAATGTACAACAAGGAATCTCTACTCTCAATAAAAGAGAGAGAATACTCTAAGATATGATTGGTCAAATCTCTGCGCAGAGTAGTGGATAAGACTTGAAAGAAAAAGTTTTCAAATCTTACCAAGATAATCATATAAAAGAAATGATTCACATTAGGATATTGACAATCGGATTCCATGATCTAATAATGTGAATAAGGAGTATAGACGTAAGAGAAGGATTCAATTGCACGGTCATTCCAATTTGAATAGGTTCTTTCACAACGTCTCATTTAGCTCGGATAACCGTGACTTGCTGCTAGGCGACAACCATGATTTGTAGATGTCCTAAAAGGTTTCAATTAACCTTTGTTAATAGGAAGAATTAAATTGTGGAATTTAATTCGTATATCATCTCTGAGGAGTTGAGTCAACCCACTACCTTGCTAAAGGGAACCCATGGATCTGCACATCCAAAGAATGTGATTAGAGGTACAAATGAGGAGAAATGAAATAAGGAGACACAAGTCAATAGTTGATGATCAAATGTCAAAGTCAACAGTCAAAGTCAACATGTTGACCGGAGCAATTGACCAAAGTCAAATAGTTCGACCGGGTCAATTATGTAAGACTATAATTATAATTTACTAGTTAAATTATAATTAAAAGATTAATTATGGAATTAATATTGACATATAGAAATATTGGATTGGGTTTTAAAATATGATTTAAAAGGAAAGGGAAAAAATAGCCCAAAAGGCTATTGGGCCCAAGGGATAAGTGGCATAAGATGACATGACCCATGGACCAAATGGAGCCCCAATACCCACCCAAAAATTCGACAACTAAGAGGGAGCTCTCCCTTTGCCTTTTTGTGTGTTGTCCTATATAGCTAAGTGTTGGAGAAAACCTAGCTAGGGTTTTTGGTTTTCCTACTTTGGTTGATGAGTGATCATCTTTGTATCTCATCTTCCATAAACCAAAAATTGGTCCAATCAAGCAGTAGACTAGCATCCATACTTCTTGATTGCCTTCTCTTTATCTCTAGGAGCATTTGGTGTGGTGATGTAGAGGACTCCAATCTTGGAGCCTTAAGGTGAAGGAGTCAAAATCAAGAGAAACAAAAGGTCTTTCCAACAAAGGTGTTCATTCTTGAGAAATCAAGAAAATTTCATCAATGGTAATGATCTATTCCCTTTTTCCTTTTTCTATTTGTGTTCAAAGAGACTAGGCTAAGATACTTGGTTTAAAATGAAAAGGTTTAGCTCAACTAGTATAAACAAAATGAATCCGCCATTTAGAATGTTTTTGTTGTATAGGTTGTGGCTAAAGTTCATTTCCTAAGCATTAGATGCATGTTTCCTTCAAAACCTTCTTCAAACCTCTTACACTTCTCTTCTTTATTAGGAACAATCTGGACAAAATCTGGACTACAGTTCATTGAACTTGTGTTCATACTCCAATACCAACATAGTCCTCTATCTCAATCTTAAGAACTCAGCTTGCTTGGCATCACAGTAGGAGCAAGGACAAAACTGCTCATAAAACATACTCTGAAAATCCTACCAAGTGATAGTACTAGGATCGGCATAGCTCCTCCAAACTGATTCCCACCAATAAAAAGCATTCCCCTTCAAGAGAAAAGTGGCAAAACGAACCCGGTCTTCCATTAGACACCTCATAACTTCAAAAACTCTCACGAGCTCCTAAATCCCTGGCTCTCTTGATGTCCAGAGTTTCATTAAGTTGTCTCGCTTGTAGAGAAATCGCCACAGTACGTGTGAACTGCTCCAGCACTTGCTATAGATTTAGATCAACCTCACCCACACCCTCGGGAGGAGGTGGAGGCGGTGGTGGATGTAGATCACTGTCCCCTTGAGGGTGGGTCCTCGGTCTCCCACGTCTAGGAGGCATGATCTAATAGAAAGTAAATAGGAAATCGTTAGTTCTCAGAATGCACAAAAGTGTTTGGTCTGAAGGAAAAAGAACCTAATGCTCTGATACCAAGTTGACAGGACCTTACTCGAATTCCCCTTGGAATCCGTGCCAAATCTTGCTACCCTTCCGACACCCATAGGATGCGGTGCCCATTTACTAAATAACCCCTTTTTACCCCGGTTTAGAACATAAAAGGGTCAAGAACTCTACCAAAAGAGTCTCCCCTATAAAACGAACAATTCCAAAATTTACACCTGCAGAAGAAAAAAAAAAAATTTCTCAATGCCAGCACACACAGTTTACAAATGGCATCTAGCCACAAAACCAACCCTACATGGGCGTATTCAGAGCATACTACGAATTTAGTTAGTTTACAAGCTGAAAACATAAGAAAAGTCACGAAATGAAAATCCTGCGGTGTCGACGGTCGTGCGGTGAACGAGATTCTGGTCTTAATTTAAGTGTCTTCAAGTCACGGCCTGGGGGGGTGTAAAACCATATAAGATGTGAGTGGACGAAAAGTAAGTTTAAACATAAGTAAAACAACTATCAAAACACCTAGAACATGAAAAATGGATGAAGAAGCATACCTCACTCGTTGGATTTCGTTGCCAGAATCATCGGAAACGGCAAATCGAAAAACTACAAATTTTCCCCTTGTTCCAGTCACTTCACCACTCGAAATCAGGTCAGGAAAATCAGTAGATCGTGTAGAGAAGGTGGAAAAGAGTGTTTTGCAAGTTGTGGGGTTGAATTTGGTGGTCGGACGACATCGGAATTGCCGTCAAAAGTGGCGGTGTTGCACTGGAGAGAGAGAGAGAGAGAGAGAGAGAGAGAGAGAGAAAGTCGGGAGGGAGGGAGAGAGTGCGTGAGGAAGAGAGGGAAAACCAGATTTTTAAAACCCAACTTCAACAAATTTATGGTTGTGCCACTGTATTTCCCACAACTTCTTCATTAAAACTCCGATTTGGGCCAACTACGTGTCTACGAACTCATGAGAGCGAGCTCTACTCAATGGCGTAACTCAATTCCCCAAAATCCTTTCCAAATTAAAAGTGACCAATTTACCCTTACCCTTAAGAGTAAAAATGTAATTTCTCAGTATTATTTTTAATTTTTAATTATTTTAGATCGGGATATTACATGCTCGGTTCTTTTTATTTTATTTTTAATTTCAAACCTGGCCCAAAACAAAATTTCCCTGGGCCAAAACGTTGTCGTAGCCCAACGCCTTTTCTTTCAGCCACTCCGTCAAGCACCTGGTGTGTAACTCCAAGGGACCTTTAAGCCTATTTCCATGGCTTTCAAGAGGTTGTGCGACCTCACTGACCCCACTGTGGCTCTGCTATTGAATATGAAGAATATGTATGTGTTGAGGCCTAAAAAATCTCAAGGAAGGTCCGTGCATATTTTTAGGCCCAATTCATTTTCATGCTATATAAGGGACGCGAAGGCCCATCAAATACGGCTACGAAGTGCCTAAACAAGCTTTGATATTCGCGCCATGCCAAGCGAGACTACAATTTGGCACGTATGGAGGTCATGAAACGGGTTTACCAATGTCACATGCAAACTTGTAAAGTTTAACAATGTCACATGCTCGAGCTCACCTAGCCCACTGCTTGGTCAAGCATTATCTAGCACAACCCTAATCCACTACAATATAATGCATCCCAAGCATAAACACGCAATAACATGCCATGCCAAGTGACTCCCTTTAGTGCCAAACCACCCGACAGGCTTAAGTGGGCCCAAGCCACATATATGCCTGGGGCTTATTGGGAGGGTTGTGGTGTGGATGGGTACGAGGGTCCATAAGGCCTATTAAGGGTTCAAAAGGTAGAGGTTTTGGGTTGCTTGGGAGTACTAAAACCCAAGCCCACTTTCTTGAGCCCAACACATGGGTAAGTAAGAGAGAAATTCCAGCACCCTTTCCCTGGAGATCGAACCAACCTTGCCCAATTCAAACTGAAACCGTTAAAAATCTAGTTCACATAACTATCTGGGCTGATAAAAGAGATAAGCCTTAACCTTTCTATTTGACCATCACCTTTACCCATTTTTTTACAGGGTCCAATTACTGGAAGGCTTTGGGGCACTAAAATGTTTTGTCTCAATAACCATGGATTCAGCTGATTTTAGGGAAATTTCACTGATTAAGGCCATATTTGAGAAAGTGTAGGGAAAGAAAAGAAAAGACTTGGCCAAATGAGAAGAAACCATCTAGAGTTTCTGGGGTAAAGAAGAGTTCCAACGCCTATAAAAGGGGGCCATTGGCTACCTAGTAGGGGGAACTCAACAAGAGCAGTCAAGCACCTTCCCTTCCATCTCCTTCTTCTCTATCCTAAAAAACCAACGCAAGCATACTCTCGTGCTACTGGAAGCACCGAATTCAAGCTCTGGTTCTTCCATCTTCTCACTCACCCTTAAAAAGCCTAATCCCATGTCTAAAACACCCATCCTCTCAAGCTAAGTTGAAACCATAGTCATTACCTTCTTGGTGAGAAAACCCAGACTTTGCAAGCCCAATCCTCTTGTTGCCGGAAACACCCAGAATCTCAAGCCTTAATCCTTCCTTTTTGCTCCTTTTGTCTTAGAACACCAAGCCAATACCTAAATAGTACCTAAACATTTCTACAAGTCATCATCCTAAGATTTAGGCATCAAAGTTAACTTTCTCTATTCCAAGAAAACCATTCAAGTTGCTTTCTAGAGCTGTCGGAAGATATAGTCTAGCTACAATTCCAAGCTTTTCCTTTTCTAACTCTCTCTCTCTCTTGCTAAACTTATGGGCTCTTAGCTCCCACACCACAAGGCTCTCATGCCAAGCCTAGCCTTATCTTTTTATTCATTCATCGACCTTTTTACCGTTTTTATTCATTCATCCACCAAACTATTATAGTGATATATACCCTCTTATTTAATTCCACCGCTTCAGCTTCCATCTTGGATCCATCAACAACCCATCAATTTGTTAATAAAAATGGATAGAAAAATAAAAAATAAAGAAAGCTTACCTGGTAAAATTCTACTCCATAAGATAGAGAATCTATAAGAATTTATTCCAAGGTCTTTGAAAAGCTTGACATCGTCCTAATGTGTATGTTATTTATTCTATAGAATATATCATCTCATTTTAAAAAATAACTCAACTTTCAAGGTTGTTTTGGCCTTTTGCTAGCTATTCACTTTGTAGAGAGCCGTAGAAAATTTGTCACCATTTTAAACTAGGATTTTCAGCCATTTAACCCCATGAATTATGACCGTTGTAGAAATTAACCCCTTGAACTAAAAAATCTGCCAATTTTGTCCTTGAACAAAAAAGAATAGCCAATTGCATCGCTGCCGTTAGATTTTTATCATCCACAATTCCATCAATAATGTCACGTGAAGCGCATGTGGGACAAAAGTATAGGGCAATTTTGACTTTCAAGATGTGGACCCAACTTGGATCCAAGTCCGGCCCATTTCCTTTTAAAACCCCAAATTAAGATTAGGGTTGCATCAGTTCTCTCATATTCTATTTGGGGATTACAACATACTCGAAAACCTTCAGCCCAAAATCAGGGCAATTTGGCAATTTTTCATATATTCGATTCCATTCTCTAGATATCAATTCTATTATCTGTGTTGGGTTCATATTGGAAAGTGCTTAGATTTGACTGGAAAGTGAGCGTGATGTCTCTAAAAGTCAGAGATGGTGGGGAAGCTCCCTTTTACCGTATGTGCCTTTTCTCCTTTGGTTATACATTTTTCTCTTTGTTTTTTGGTTTTGTCTGGGTTTGATTTCATTGTTTATAGCATGCTTTGGTTTGTGTTTGGATTTGAGTGGTTCCTCCTTGTCATGTGGTGTTGTTAGTGAGATGCTGGAAGCATATGAAGTTGATAATAATAGTGTATGTGGTCCCTATGTATGAATTTGAAGTTGTTTATTGTATTATGTAAGTGGTCCCCAGGCATGAATTTGTAGTCTTAGTAAATATGATAAAAGATTGATTTCTAAAGTTTATCCTTTGCAGCTACTCATGACATGTTTATATTAGAAGTACACCACGGTGGTTATTTTTGTGATGGGTTGTACATTTTGTACATTGGATTGATGACCAAGATGTAGATGAGGTCACCATGCTTGAGTTAAAAAAATTTGTTGTACACTTTAGGTATGACTTGCAAAATATTCAATTCCATTACAAGCATAGGAGGAGGGGTGGATTGAGATAAAGGCATATAAGGACTATTTTGATGCCATTCAGTTGCTTAAAGGTAAACATATGTTTATGATTTACTTTTATGAGAAAAGGACAGTTACTCCCTCATATAAACCTCCTCTCCCTCTGTGTGTGAGGACCAAGACCCAAATGATCTAGTTGATGTTCAAATAAGGGAGGACTAAGTTGAGAAGAGTTTGAAGAATATGATGCAAATGTTGAGTTTGAAGGTCCCAGCCGAGGAAGTAGATGATATAGAGTGGGGAATGGCTAGGTAGACCCAACAATGGAGAGGTTAGGCCATCTCCAACCCATGAGGCCAAAATATCCCAAATTATAGCCCAAAATCTCTTCCAACCCAAAAAAAATGAAGAGGCCAAAATTTGGGAAAACCCAAACTTGGGGCCAAATAGTAGTTCAGCTATTACCTGAAACCAAAAAAAAATTGGTGGAGCCCACTAATTGATGATGCAGCCATGTGCAAGAGAGATAGAATGGGGCCCGCGTTGCATGGGCTGTTGGATGACTGACGCAGTCCATGTGCCAAGTGTCGCGACGTGGTCATGTTGTCGTTGGAATCCAACGGCAACAATTCAAACTTCGTTTTTTTTATTTTTATATATTCTAATAGTAACTTAAATCAATGATCTAAATTAAATCTAAACTATTTTAAAGGTAAAAAAAAGATCCAACGGCTAAAATTTAAATCTAAAGGTCAAAATAATATTTAAATTAATCTAAATCAGATCCAACCCCAAAACTCACTCCAAACTCTATAAATACCCACCCATTTCTCAATTAATCTACCAGAAACATTTTTTCTATTTCTCAATTTATTTTTCCTTTGTCAATTTCATCAATCTCCTTTCATTCTCATACTTTTCATATCATTTCAAGCACATCAACTTCTTCATTCTCATACTTTCATGTTTTCTTTTGAAATAAAATTATATTTGTGGAATTTCAATTTTTTTAGGTCAAATTGTTCAAAAAATTAAATTATGAAGCTATTTAAAAATATTAAATGAAGAAAATTTATTCATAAAAAAAAATTAGACTTAAACTATTCTTAAACAATTTAATAAAGTTGCGGACTTAAAATTTGAGTTAGGAGGGTTGGGAGAAAAAACAGTTTGAGTTCGGGCAAAACCCAAATAGTTACTTTTTGGAGGGGGAAAATTTGGGTTGGAGAAGGCCTTAGTTCATTGTTAAGTTACCTAATTACTCCTAAATTTCATATTTATGATTACCTAAAGCTTGCATTATTGGTTTTGCAAGGAAAACAACAAGGAAGAAGAATGGGAGAGGAAGGGGAGAGGAAGGGGAGAGGGAAGAGAAACTGGAGGACCAAGCAACTCAACTCAACAAACTCAATCCTCCCAAGTGCAAGCTCGACCTTCAAGAATTGCTAAATCAAAGGTAATTAATGCCTTGTGTATGTCTTCTCAATGGTACTGACCTTCTCTCTTTTAATGTAAGCTGTTTGAGGGATATTGCAAAGCAATAGAGGGGGATTAAAAAGCACTCAAGGAAGTCAAGTCACTCAAACTGCTTATGCCAAAGCTCAAGGTAGTCAACCAACCCACACTAGTCCTACCACTACTCAAGATAGTCAAGTGACACCTCTTGCTCAAAGGAGTAGGTTCAAATCCCTTGCCAAAAGTGGAAGGCCTTGGAGGGTTTAAGTGAGTTTTTTTTTATTGTAGCACCATTTTAAACTATGTATTTTGGAATGTATGACGTCTATATTTTGGGCACACTTTGGACAATGTTAAGCTCTATATTTTGGGAACTGTGTTTTTGGTAGTGTATTTTGGGACCAACTGGGTCAGGTCTTTATTTTGGGCACCATTTGGTAGTGTATTTGAGGAATGTAAGTTGAGCTCAATGTGTTTGACCTCTCTATTTTGAAAAAGGTAAAACCGGGTATTTTAAGTTGTTAATGCACTTTAGTTTGCACTTTGCCTTTGTATTTTGAGAACTTTTGATTTAAATGGTGAACATTGCATTTGCACTTTGGTATGCAATTGTACAGAACACACATACTGGTCTAACCAAAATATAAACTCACCAAACCAACACCTATACTTACCAAATTAAAACACACAAATTGACGAAAACGACCACCCTAAATACACAAACTAACCAAAACAACAAACCTAAATCCTTTTACTGATCAACTCGATAAGAACCAAACATACTAAAAACATTACAACCAAACCAACACACATGCCATTCCACATGTTTCTCTCTTTGTCTCTCATCTTTTTGAAAATCTGTCTCTCTTACTCTCATCTCTTCAAAAGCCTTGCTCCCTCTTGCTCTCTTTTCTTCCAACTTGTTTATTCTACTAAAAAAATTTAGAATATTATGTTTAGACCTCTCACGCATTTTTGGGTCTTTCCAATCTTTCCAAACACACTTAGCACCAAACTTCTCTTCAGAACACAAATAGAACCTCCTGCTTGGATCATCATCGCTCCAACATGTCTTGATTTTAGCCTCAAGTCTAAACCTGCATATTCAAACCATTTCCTCTTATGTGATCCACGTGCTCGACTTTGACTCGGATGAACCATCTGATCCAGGTACGTTCCTTCGCATCTTCTTGTTATTCTTCTTCTTCTTTTCTGCCATCTCCAATGAGTTGGGTATGTGTCGAATTTGTGAAACTAGGGAAGGTGAAGATTAGGAGGGGAAAAGGTTAGAATAACTATATTTCCCTCGCACATGTGTCTCACATGCCAGTTTTAACGAACTTTTGGATGAAATGTGAGAAAATCTAATGGCATGTGTTAAATTGGCCATTTTAATTAATTCGGGTGTTAAATTGGGTGACTTTTTAGTTTAGGGTGTTAAGTTTGAGTGGGGTCCTAGTTCCGAAGGGTGTACAACAATTTACTCTATAAACTATAACTATAATTGAAACTTGTGAAATGAAGATTCCAATTGGTGAAGTTCTTTAGCTAATATTCATATGTTGGTAATTTATGAAACAAATATAACTATAGTTATGTAGACCTTGGAGTTTTGACATGGTGATCCCAAACACTTGGTCATTTCCCTCCTTTAACTGACCTTCCATTCTACATTATGCACAATTATGTTTACTCATGAACAAATAAAAGTTGAGGCTATGTGTTTAACATGTAGCTCAGTAGCTTAGGGCTGGTTGTTCTAGAAGCTTTTATACCATAACATAGGGATCACCATTCGGCAGTAGCTTAGGGCTAATCGGCCCAGCTAGCTTTTGTGTTGGGCAAAGCTTGTGCCTAAGGTTTGGAACCTCGACATGGCCAGTTCAAGCCTGATTAGGCATGGTTTAGCTAGGTATGGCTATGTTATAATATATAATTAAATATAGTATTGTACTATTGATTAAGTAAAGAAGAATGATACATAATTAATATATTCGCATACACAATTTATCTTATGAAGTTCATATTTACAAAATGCTACATACTTGTAAATTGGTTTTCGAAAAGAGACTCACAAAAGCAAGTGACTGATGAAGCCCCGTACTTTTGTAGGGAAAACTATTTTGATCATTTCATAAATGAAATATATGATAGTACGCTATAAGCTACTTAGCATGCATTTCACCTAAATGTAAAGGAGCGGTAGCATTAATATCAAAGCTAGAGTTTAAACAGAACTGAATTGAAAACCAAGTATCTTTTAGGCTCATAAAAAATTGTACATTTGACTCTTTAAACTAATTTCAAGAGAGGGAGAAGTGTATAGTTACCCTTGGATGGCTGCATTTCAATCTAGCCAAATGCTCCTAAAGGACTTATCTATAAAGTCTGTAGAAGTCGAAGCCCATAGTGAAGAGCATAATCGAACTTTCTCTTATAGTCATCAAAAATCAATCTATTTTGTTCCAACCAAACCAGCCAAATACCGCCAATATAATACAACCCCATAAAACCTTGGCTTTCTTTCCATTTCCTTGAAGATTATGCTTCTCAGACAAGAAGAAGGAACAATCCTTGGAAACAATCCAGCTAATTCTGAATTCCTTAAACAGACATAGCCACAAATTATAGGTCATCCACCAATGCAAGAAGAGATGATCCACCGTTTCTGAGCATCTCTTGAAAAGAATGCACCAATGAGGGGAGAAGCAGGAATTGGGTCTTCTTCTTTGATTCATATCACCCGTATTAGCCTTCCCATGGGCAATAATCGAGGAAAAAACCTTCACTTGGGGGGGGGGGGGGGTGTTTTGACTTCTAAATCAAGCTGTGTTGCTAGAAAATGTTGTCAGTCTACAGAAAAACTATGCATACCTCAACACGCTACTTTCTCGAATCAACCCTTGTTGGGTGGACACGGACATGCTCAATCTTTAATAGGAAAGATGATATTTGCTCTAACTCCACTTTTCACAAATTTCTTCGAAAACCCAAATCCCAATTCATAGGCACAATAAGAGAAGTCAAAAGTGTAGAAATAGTCAAGTTCTGATAGCAGGACAAATTGTAGAGTGTGGAAAATAGGTTTTGCAAGGAATTCTCTCCCCACCACACATCTTCCTATAACTTAATTATGTCCCCCTTTCCCACCACTAAGTGACAACAAACCAAAAAGGATGTCCTTGAGATATATCTTTCTAAGGGTTTCTAATTAAGCCTTTTAGGACAATCTTGGTATGTCATCCATTTTTCACTTAGCCCATGCTTGCTTCTAATCATTGTATGCCAGAGGAATTCAGTTTCAAGTGGAAAATGCCACTACCATTTCCCCAATAGTGCCTTGTTTATAACCACAAAATTACCACTACTGCCCAACCCTCCCTTCTCATTTGGCTTAGAAACCAAATCCAACTAATGCGATGGTCATTCTTACCTTCAACCACACTCGCCCACATGAACTCCTGCATAATTTTATCTATTTTTATAGCCACTCCCTTACATATCTTGAAAAGAGATAGCTAGTAAGTGGGTAAGCTTCCCAGAACATATTGAAACAAAGTTAATATGTCCCCTCTTGAAAGGAATGTTGATTTATAGTTTTACAATCTTTTCTTAACACTTTACAATTTTTCTTTAAAGTTGCGTTTCCTCCTTTGAGTTGGAGAAGATTACCTCCACAAGTCTCAGTTCAGTTCTCTTTTTCTAATTGCGTTTGTTCTCTCCAAAAGCCAAATTCTCCTTTCTTTCTCTATCGCTAGCTACTTTTATTTCCCTCCTCAGTTTGGATTTTTCCTTTTGGGCTGTCCTATTATTCCACTACTTCTTACCTATAAATACTAAGCCTTAACCTAAGGCTAGGGGTTCGATTATTTTTATTTTTCGGAGACCACAAACCAAAAGGCACAAGAGAGAGTTTTAGAAAGACAAAGAAGACGACTTGTTGCTAGAGTGGCTGTTGTGCAGAGATCAAATCTTCAATTGGTTTTTTCTTTCCTATGACACTGTTTATCATGGTTTTTATTAAAGTTGTCATGAACTAATTCCTTTTTGCAAGGGCTATGATGTAGCCTAGCCATAAATACTCAATTACTTTAATGAATGTTAATTCCGAATATTTTTCCATGTTGAGTATCTATTACTATGCTTAATGCTTTGAATGTTTGACCAACATTTAATTATTTTGATGCTAAATTGACAATAGGGATAATCCAATTTGGGGTTCCTTGTGAATCTAATCAACCTAGCACCCATATCCTATTATTCTTTTCATTGGAGAGTTCTTGTCTTGGCGGTGATCGATGATCATGGAGGTTCGTGCCGCTATCAAGATGGATGACGTGGAATCAATTCATAGCGTGGGTTGGCTGCCACTAAGAGATAAGTGTTTGAATCAATTAGTCTCTTTTGTACTGCTTTTTGTCTTAGTGGATTGGTTTATGTTGGAACAATGCCCGTGATTTTTTAATCCCGTCTTGGGGTTTTTCCATGTTAAAATACGATGCGTATTTTATTTTTTTTGCTTGGTTATTTTATTGATTTGAAACTAAATTTAATTGGATTAATTTCAACTTGGTAATATTAAAATTGAACTTAAAACTAATAAAAGCCTATTCAACTCCTCTAGGCTATTGAGTGGTCGACCCACACAGTTTCATTCCCTGATGGTTGTATAAAGGTTCTTGTAAAATCTTGACAGTTCTTGTTCAATTGCTTCGTTATTGTTGACAAAGCCTCCCTCCTTCAACTCTAATTTGTCAATGAGGTTCTGCTTTCGTCTCCATTTGTATTTTTTTTATGAAGGAAACTAGTGTTGCTATCTCCTTTCTTTGCCCACTCAACCTTGACCCTTAACCTCAAGAACTTTTCCTCTAGAATCAGTAATTCCTCAAAATTGGGTCACAAGCCATCTTTTTCTAGTTTTAAGGAAAAGGGGAGGGCCTCCCTCACTTCTAATTCATGAAGCCTTGCAACCACTTCTTTTTTCTCTTTCTTGACATAGTCAAAAACTTTTGTATCCTTAAGTTTCTTCTACTTAGGAGAGAACCATATCTCCTCCTATGTAGAAGAAGCTTAAGGATAAAGAATTTTCAGTCATATCCAAGGCTAAGAGCAGTAATACTTCTCACAAGGCATCAACTTCGGCCTCTCGTATTTTGAATGGTGCGTGTGCTGAAAAATCTGAAAAATTGGGAACTTTTCTTTCAAAAATGAACGTATCTCTGGTTCTAATTAATTGAAACCTTTTGTTCACCTCAAAGGTGGGTTCTAGAACTCTGGAAAGGTTGATCAAAAGGCAAGGCTTACAAAAAAATCATGTCCTCTGATCACTTCTCAGCCTCCCAATTCCTCGACCATTTGCTCTCAACAAGGTCAAAATTGAATTTGATTATCACACCAGGCGCACCACCATCACCATTATGGTATGTGTTTCTCTAAACCGCATGGTCAAGGAATTGGACCTTTCTATATGTCCAGATAACAACGAAGACGATGATCAGGGTGACTTCTAGCTGCCCGTGGAAGTATTTACACATCAGCATCTCAAGGTTCTGAAATTGAGCAAAGTGAAAGTCGTTGTGCCACCAGATTCCCGCCCCATATTTCAAGGTTGTGCATGTGGACATCTCATATTATTGCAAAGAATCCTTGCAAGATTTCTACAAAAATTGTCATGTGCTTGAGGGCCTAACATTGGAGGGACATCTGAACGAACATCCTAATGAAAACGGAAATTTGATATCAGTTCAGAAAGTCTGAAGGCTTTATGCATTAAGGTGCAGTCATCGTTTAATTTTGAGGATGGCAATGACAACCTAGATACATATAGTTTTGTAATTAATGCACCGAATTTGGAGAGCCTTGTCATCGATGAAGACATCTTGGGGACTTATGAAATGGAAGAAATGCTTTTCCTATATATATATATATTTATTTATTTTGCTAGATGGGTTACCACAATTAGGGGTGGGCACGATCCGGATTGGTTCGGTTTTACTCTCAAACCACAGCTGAACCAATAAGAAAATAACAGTCCGGTTTGGTTCGGATTAGCCTAAAACCATAATGAAAACCAAACCAATCCAAACCACTTATAATCGGTTAGGTTCGGATTGGTTCGGCCGGTTTGTGCCTAACACAAAACCATGCATTTTTCAACCTGCTTTTACATTATAATGCTAACATTTTGCCATTATATCATTCCATTCCATCAAAGGCTAACATAACAACATTCCATTTAATCAAAAGCTGTCCAATTTCCAGCATGCATCTAAGTTCACAATTTCCATCAAAACAAACATTTTAAAGTTCATAAAAAATGAATACAAGATGATAAAACTAAGAAATGAAAGGTTGCCCAAAATACAAGTTCATAATTTCCATTTAATCAAAAGCTGTCCAGTTTCCAGCATGCATCTAAGTTCACAATTTCCATCAAAACAAACATTCTAAAGTTCATAAGAAATGAATACAAGATGATAAAACTAAGAAATGAAAGGCTGCCCAAAACACAAGTTCATAATTTCCATTTAATCAAAAGCTGTCCAATTTCCAACATGCATCTAAGTTCACAATTTCCATCAAAACAAACATTCTAAAGTTCATAAGAAATGAATGCAAGATGATAAAACTAAGAAATGAAAGGCGTACAAGTTCATAATTTCCATTTAATTAAAGGCTGCCCAGTTTCCAGCATGTCCCCATACTGCACATAAAAATAGTTTCAATCAACACAAATTTTAGGATACAAGATGATCAAAATAAGAAATGAATAAGAAAATTACCATAATTGCAAGGTTGTGCATCAATAGAGAATCAATTAGTGAAAATGTGCACAGGCACATTAGCATTTGATCTCTGCATTTCTATATAAGAAATATACATAATCATATATTTAGCTTCAGCACAATAAAACTCACACGTTAAAAGCAATTAATTGGGAAAAATAGATATACCTGACTCAATGGTTTCATAAAACTCCATCTCCTCAATGGTGGGCTCAACTTTTAAAGATATTGAAGTGGACTTCAACCAATTTTGTGTACAAATTAAAGCCTCAACCATAGCAGGACTCAAGGAACTACGAAATGAGTTAATTGTTCTCCCTCCCGTGCTAAAAGTAGATTCTGAGGCAACTGTAGAGACTGGAATCGCAAGCACATCTCTTGCAATGGCCGCTAAAATTGGATATTTAGAAGCATTCATTCTCCACCAATTTAAAATATCAAATTGTTCAATATCTTGTTCTGCAGCATCCGACAAATACCTATCTATCTCATGAGATAAAACCACTGCCTCTTTATCTTCTTGTCTCTTTTTCCACTTTTCCTTCATAGCCTTTTTCCTATCACCTCCAAAGCTTGAGGAGTTAGAACTATCAGTCACTATGCTGCTGCCAATACTTGAGGATGTAGTAGAACTACTAAAACTTTGAGTTGGATTACTAACGAAACCTACCTCGTACAACCCATAAAGTTTAAACAAAAGATCTCTCACACCAGCTGTCTTCTCGGCAACATAAGCATCATTTTGCACATACAAATAAGCAATATGCATTGATAAATTATCCAATTTATACCTAGGATCAAGAACAACAGCTATCAACAAGAATTGGTTCACACTATCAAGTGATCCCCAATACTTGTCATATTTCAATTTCATATTTTGAGCCATGTTAGATAGAAGAGGATTGTCTACTACACTCAATTCTGCCAATTCACAATCAATTGCAAATAAGTCATGAAAAGTAGTATGGGTTGTGGCATGCAAAGTGGCACTACATCTCAAAGTGAAGTCATAAAAACTTTTTAAAAATTTGACAAAGACAACAGCATTTGCCCAATCCTCCTCAACTGGTGGTGTATTCCCTCTACCAAAGTAGCTTTTAAAATGCCCATCCTCATCTTCCAACCTAGAAAAAACCTTTTTAAATTTCAAAGCAGCTTATAGCATCATGTAGGTGGAATTCCACCTAGTTGGCACATCCAAGACAACCAAGCCTTTATAATCAATCTTATCTTTTTCAATGCAAGATTTAAAAGTTTCTAATCTTTAGGGGGGAAGATCTTACATACATGACAGCATCACGAATACTCTTAACAGAACTATGTAACTCTTTCAAACCATCGGTTACAATGAGATTTACAATAGGAGAACAACTTCTCATATGTAAGTGGACACCATCTAACAACAAACCTCTATTCGGGCAATCCTTCATCTTGCTTTGCAAATAAGATACAGCTTTACCATTTGCAGAGGCATTATCTAGGGTAATTGTGAGTACCCTCTCTATCCCCTAATCAATCAAACACTTCTCAATAAGTCTGCCAATTGTCCTACCCTTGTGATTTTAAATTACACAGAAATTCAACACACGCTTATGCAACATCCAATCACCATCTAGGAAATGTGCAGCGGGAACCATATAGTTTATATTTTGGACAGAAGTCCATGTGTCAGTAGTAAGGCAAACTCTATATGCAGCTAACTTTGCTTTCAAAAGTTGCTTTTCGTCATAGTAAAGTGCAAGCAAATCTCTAGCAAGTGTTCTACGAGATGGCGGTATAAACCTAGGGCATGCAACACTACAAAAGTGACGAAACCCTTCTCCATCTATGAAACTAAATGGCAACTCATCAATAATAACCATCCTAAGACATGCTTTCCTAGATTCTTCCTTATTAAATCCCGTTGCCCCAAGAGCAGTAATACTTCCAGATTGGTCCTTGTCAAAAGTTAGGACCTTTCAGTTTGAACCAAGCACCCTATATGGGTTTTTTTTTTTTGCATAAATTGGTAATATGAGTTCTCAGACTTGATGTCCCACAAGTTGATGGATCATATTTATAGTCAGCAGCTTTGCAATACTTGCATCTAACCCTAATAGGTTCAGAAGGATTACCAGTTTGATATTGTTCAAAGTGATCCATACCTCACTTGGTTTCCTAGTTGGTTTTCTCTTTTTTTGGGAAGGTAACGATGGAAGTTCATCAGATGCACCAGTCTGAGCTTCAGAGGTCATAACTTCTGCTGCAGATTCAGTCATAGGTGATGGCTGACTAGAAGCAAAACCTGTTAGATTTCTTTATTATACAATCTAGATCTTTCACACAAATATGTAATACGTATAAAGACATGAAGACATACCTGGGGCCATCTTCCTTGAGTACACAGCTTCTGAACTCATCCAATCCGTAGCAACAGCAACCCTAGCAGGAACAGGAACGGCTCAAGACTTCTGCTCTCTCTTAGAATCTGTTTCAGCTCTCTCTTTATGATGAGAATAGGTTTTGAGAACGTGTTTGATGAGAGCAGGCCTTAAGCTTATATAGGGCTATGTCAAGTCGTCTCTACTCATCACCGAGGGCCGACTTGACTAATCTTCCAAGCCCACTTAATCGGTTCACGCAAAAAGGAAACAAAAATAGGACTCCTTAATAAGCCTTAAAACCTTTCCTTATTTCACAAGGTTTTGGGCCTCAAGGTACAACTTAATTTAAACCCTTATCAAACGTGATGTGACTTAGTATCTAGTGCACCGATCTAAATAGGAAAACATAACATTCTCCCACTACATCAAGCACTAGAATACTAAGCTTCTGTATTCCGAAAGGTTTGATAATCTTTATTGGCCATGAGTTTAACAGTTAAGTCCTTCCCCTCAAGCTACCGTGAAGAGTGATTAGACAAAACGAACTATAGACAAACACTGCTCTCTTTATTAAAAACAGGTCATCTATAATCACATAATGCAATCTCAAAACACATGAAGCACCTACAACGTGAACCTTAATATGTACTGATCTTTAATGTGAATCTTTATGCAATTTCAGTACAAGTACCCCTTTACGACTTAGCAAGAGTCAATCCGCAATGTTATTTAAAACAACAGTATCTCAAAAAAGACCATAAACTCACATACATAAACAAAATTGCATAACAAGTTTAAACAGCTAAATAGTCAAAATGGTAGAATTTAATAAATAGAACTGTCAACCAAATTAACAACCATAAATGCAAATCCCTCAATCCAAAAAACAGTAAAATAAACAAACTAGTAAAATATCATAATGAGAACAAGACTCCCACTAGATTGCAGCATCAAAACTAGGAAATAATCCCATGCTCTCAACATGTCTCAGAAAAGCATCTGAAGGCAAAAACTTTGTGAATGGATCTGCAATCATATCTTTAATTCTGATATGATCAAACCTCACTAGTTTGTCCGCCACCTTCTCCCTCACTATTAAATATTTTCTATCAATATGCTGAAGTCCAGACGACATCTTGTTGTTCATGCAGTGAAAAACAGCCGCAATGTTGTCATTATATATCTGTATTGGTCAAGAGATCAAATCCACCCCCTTAATGTCTTTAATAAAATTCCTTAGCCATACTGCATGAGAAGTGGCTTCATAGCAAGCTATGTATTTTGAAAACATGGTTGAACTCAAAACACCAATTTGTTTAGCACTCTTCCAAGCAACAGCTGCTCTTGCCATCTTGAAAAGAAAACCTGAAGTAGAGATGTAATCATCCTCTGTTTTTCCAAGATTCGCATCAGCATAACCAACAAGCTCTAAATTCTCTGTGCGTCTGTAAATCAACATGTAAGCCTTTGTTCTTTGTAGATACCTTAGAATCTTCTTTCCAGCTATCCAATGTTGCATTCCCTGATTTGACTGAAATCTCCACACTTGTGCATACATAATGCTTCCAACTAGAGAAGCGTATGGCTTGTTCCTCATCTCATCTTCTTCTTCTTTATTCTTAGGGCAATGCTCCTTCTTTAAATCTCCTTTGGCTAACGGAACTTTCTGTCCAGAACACATACTCATGTCAAAACGCTTGAGTACCCTCTCAATTTATGTCTTCTGTGATAAGCCCAAAAGGCCTCGAGCTCGGTCTCTCTGAATTTCAATGCCCAATACAAAAGCAGCTTCTCCCAAATCCTTAATCTCAAAATTATTTGAAAGTAGTTCCTTAGTATCCTTCAGTAAATTATGATCATTTGTGACCAAGAGTATATCATCGACATACAGCACCAGAAAAATCAATCGGCTCCCACACTTCTTCAAATAAATGCACTGGTCAGCTATGTTCTCTTCAAAACCATAAGATGAAATAGTTTGGTGAAATTTGAAATACCACCTCCTGCTTGCTTGCTTTAGTCCATAAATTGCCTTGCCAAGTTTGCAAACCATATGCTCGTTTCCCTCCTTTGCAAACCCTTCAAGTTGCCTCATAAAATTTTCTTCTTCGAGTTCAGCATTCAGGAAGGTAGTTTTGACATCCATTTGATGCAAAAGTAGAGCATAATGCACCACCAAAGCCATAATAATGCGGAAAGAATCTTTGGTGGAAACTGGAGAAAACGTCTCAGTGTAGTCAATTCCCTCCCTTTGGGTAAATCCTTTGGCTACCAATCTAGCCTTAAATCTTTCGATTCTTCCATCCTTATCCTTCTTCGTTTTAAATACCCATTTCGAGTCTACCAATTTCTGGCTCTTGTGAGGTTCAACTAATTCCCATACTTGATTATTCTTCATGCTTTCAAGTTCATTCAACATCGCTTCCCTCCATTTGTTTGCATTCAGACTCTCCATTGCTTCTTTAAAACTTGTTGGATCAGTCTCATCTCCAATGTCAAAATCTGCTTCTTGTAAGTACACATAATCTGAATTTGCTGTGGATCTTCTTGGTCTGTCAGATCTTCTCGGTTGTACTGATTCTTGTGGATTATCTAACTTAGGATTTTGTACAGCTTGCTCTTGTGGTTCAACTGGTTCTTCAAACTGAGGATTTTCCAAAACAGTTTCACTTAATGGGATCAAAGGTGTAATATCTGGTTCAACATTCTCAATCACAGCTACATCACCTTCTTCTTCAAAAATAAAATCTTCATTCCTAGTGGCATTCTCCTCATGCTCTATAAACTTTGCTCAACCAGTCTCAACAATTTGGGTACCGTAATTTGGACAATAAAATCTAAAACCCTTTGACCTTGCGGGATAACCTATAAAATGGCAGCTAATCGTTTTAGGATCAAGCTTCTTCTCTTGAGGGTTATAGATTCTAGCTTCAGCCTTGCAACCCCATACATGAAGATGTCTCAGGCTAGGCTTTCTGGTGGTCCAAATTTCGAAAGGTGTCTTAGGCACAGACTTGCTAGGCACTCTATTAAGTATGTAGTTTGTTGTTTTGATCGCTTCTCCCCATCGACTTTTAGGCAAATCAGTTTTCGAAATCATGTTGCGAACCATATCCTTCAAGGTTGGATTTCTTCTCTCAGCTACACCATTCTGTTGCGGAGTTCCGGGCGTTGTGTACTGAGCAACTATTCCATTATCTTGTAAATACCTTGCAAAAGGTCCAGCACGTCGTCCTTCTTCATCAAAACGTCCATAATATTCACCCCCTCTGTCCGACCTCACAATCTTAATCTTTTTCTCAAGCTGCCTTTCTACTTCAGTTTGGAAAATCTTAAACATTTCAAAAGCTTGAGATTTTTCTGCTATGAGATACAGATAACCAAAACGAGAGTGATCATCTATAAAAGTGATGAAATAATGATTTCCATCAATTGTTTGATGAGGGAACGGTCCACAAATATCTGTGTGGATGATTTCTAAGAGATCAGTACTACGAGTTGCACCTTTCTTCTTAGTCTTAGTGAGCTTTCCCTTAACACATTCAATACAAATTTCATCATCACCAAAAGTCAATGATTGCAAGATTTGTTCCTTAACCAGAATTTTCATTCTTTCTTTTGAAATGTGCCATAAACGTCTATGCCATAACCTAGTGGATGTTCCTTCACTTCTAATTCGTTTCTCACTCGATTCAGCCATTAAAACCTCACCCTCTTTATTGTAATTGAGACAATATAATCCATTTGAGAGAAAACCAGTAGCAAGAATATTTGAATTCTGAGATAATGTAAAGCCATCTTTATTGAATTGAAAAACAAAACCAAGTCTTGATAATCTAGAAACTGAAATCAAATTCCTCTTAATTGAGGGTACTAAAACTACATCATCCAACTCTAAAATAAAACCAGAATCCAATTTAAGCTGCACTACTCCAATGGCTTCCACATCTACTTGCTCTCCATTCCCCACGAACACTTTAACTTCATGCTTTCTTGGTTCCCTCCTTCTTGTGAATTCCTGCACATTATGAGCTATATGAATCGAGGCACCTGTATCTAACCACCAAGAATTAGAAGGAACATCCACTAAATTAGACTCAAAACTCACTAAGGCTAATTCTTTATTACCTTTGCTCTTGTTCTTCTCAAACCACTTCTTGTAGTTGTTGCAGTTCTTCTTCATGTGACCTTCCTTCTGGCAGAAAAAACACTTAAATTCAGTCTTATATTCAGTGGTAGGGGTCACGCCAAGAGGCTTGTTCTTTTGAAACTGACTCTGCTTCTTTTCTCCCCACTTTGCAGCACCATTATCCTGATACTTCTTGGCAATAACCACGTTAACCACACCACCACGAGCCTTTGTCCTATTCTCCTCAAGAACAGCAATTGTAATCAAGTCATCCATTGTCCAATCTTCCTTCACAGTGTTGTAGGAGGATTTCATCTGATCAAAAGGTAGGGATTCTAGTGCAATATGCACAAGATAATTTGGGGCAATAGGCACTTTCAACTTACTCAACTTGGCAGCAATGTCCATGAGTCCCATGACATGTTCTCTTACGCTGCCTCCTCCTTCATACTTTGTATTAGCCAGCCTACATATGAGATGCTTCGTTTCAGCCTTACCAGATTCCTTAAATTTCGTTTTGATGAAATCCATAAACTCCTTGGCACTGTCTGTTTCTGGAACTCCACCAAAAAGAGCTTCTGTCATAGTCTTCTTCATAACCAACAAACAAACCTTATTCGCCATCCTCCAAGCTTCATGGACCCTTTTAACTTCAGCAGGGGAATTCGCAATTGGTTTGGTCGGCTCATCTTGGGTGATAGCATAATCGATATCACTCATGCCTAGCGCAATATCAAGATCGAACTTCCATCGTTTGAAATTCGATCCAGTGAGAGTTTCAATTTGCGAGAAATTGATTGAGGGAGTGTTCATAACTGTAAGGATTTGCAAACGAAAGCATATTATATATTACTTTCCTAGAAACCGGTTCTCAATTTGTTAAGAGAAAACAGTTTAACTTCATTCACAAAACTAACAAATAATACATGCAAGCGTCCTTAATTAAGCATCACACCTTTGTGGCAAGAGATTACTTATAGCTTACACAAATTACATGTTATCTTGTGCCATCACAAATAAATTACTAGCTAGATTCTATTTGTTGAAGAAACTTACCAAGCAATTCATGTATAATGCAATTTCCGGTTATTTCTTTAGGGTTTGAGTTTTTAGGTTTGGTTTTGTTATGAAAAGTTTGTTGATTCTCAGAACAAAAACAAACATCTATCTAGCTCAGAAAAATAATCAAACAAAACACAGTTCAAGGAGGAAAACCCTAAAATTTGCAGTGAACAGTAAAACTGCTGTGAATAGTGTTTTAGGGGTTTTTGGTGTCCGTTTTTGACGCAAAATACGTTTTTTTTTTTTTTTTTTTTTGGTAACAAAGAGGGCTAATCCCAAACAACAACTAAACATAAATCAACCTAGACCTTAAAAGGCCATCCCTGTCTTCTTGGAGGACACTAGTAATACCACCAGGAGGCAAAACAAAGCAATGAATACCCAATTCCATCTCATGCCCCATCTTAGCCAGAGAGTCAGCAGCAAAGTTAACCTCCCTGAAAACATGAAAGATGCTGCAGTCCCAGGAACTCTTCCAATAGACTCTGCACATGTTTAGCAAAGTAAGGAGGGGGTGATATGGCTCCACCTTAGCATTCAAAAGGTGCAAAACAAGAGTAGAATCAGTTTCAACAATAAGCTTTGTCACTTGCAAACTTTGAGCTAGCTTTAGACCATGATACAACGCCCACAGTTCAGCCACCAAAATCTCCCCATGACCCAAATTAGCAGAAAAACCTGCTACCCACTCACCAACAGAATTGCGAATAAGGCCCCCAGCAGCAATAGCGCCACTAGAACCAATTCTAGACCCATCAATATTCAGTTTCATGGTAGAAACAGGGGGAGGCTTCCACGCCAGCAAAGTTTGCATCTTGAGCCTATGGACCCCACCCTTTTTATTAGCAAAGTCCCATTCCACAAGAAACCTCAAAATCCATTCATTGGATGGATCAGGATAGTGGAAGGAAGAGTCAAAGACAGAGCAGCATCTCCATTTCCATATGAACCAGCAACCAGTCGCAAAAATATTACACCATCTCAAGTTGAAAGAATTAACAACAGCAGTTTTTAGGTTTAAACGCAACCAACAATTAAAGTCAGTAGCAAAGGATACCTTAACACAATCAGGTAAGGAGAAGGAATTCCATATTGCTTGAGCTCGAGGACAACGGATGAACACATGCTGAAGCGATTCCATATGGCAATGACAAAACGGACAAGCTGAATTATTTGTCATTTTTCTTCTTGTTCTCTGTACATTGGTCAGAATTTTATTTTGGGATAGTAGCCACAGAAACACTTTTAGTTTGGGAGGAATCTTAAGCTTCCATATAAAATACCAGCTATCATCAACCCCTTGAGACAAGCTGGAGCAAATATTATAAGCAGATTTAACCGTGAACTCCCCTTTGGGACTAGGACCCCAAACAAGTGTGTCAGGAGAAGAACCATCAAAGTCAGCAGGAGTGCTAATAATTTTCTGGACCACATCAACATGTAACACTTCAAGGAGTTTGGGAATGCTCCAACCAGATTGGGTAAAATAATTGGCAACCACTTCATGGACATCAATCTCCTCAATATTGAGAGGCGTAGAGTCAATTAGGATGCCATCCAAAACCCAAGGATCTGTCCAAAAATTAATTCTATTCCCATTTCCCACTCTCCACTTCCTGCCCGCACTTAGGATTTCAGCACCAAATAGAATGCCCTTCTAGGTGCTGGATGCACAAATAGAGTTCACATTATAGTTATCAAAGGACGTAGTCCCCTTTAAATATTTCTTTCTCATCATGTTAGCCCAAAGCCCATCATGGTTATTGGTAATTCTCCAGCTAGCCTTGGCAAGCAACGCTTGGTTCATCGAGGTAGACCTTTTAATCCCAAGCCCTCCAAGCCTTTTTGGCTTACACACAATATTCCAGTTCACCAGATGCACCTTACGAGCAGTCACAGTACTACCCCAGAGGAAGTTCCTATTAGCCTTGTCTAGGTCTGCACAAACAGAAGCAGGAAGCCTAACAGTTTGCATTGTGTAATAAGGGATGGTAGAAGTGACTGACTGAATTAGTGTGAGTTTACCAGCCAATGAGAGGAGATTACTCTTCCACGAGGAAAGCCGAGTTAGCTTCATCCATTGTTGGTACTGAGTTAGCTTCATCCATTGTTGGTACTGAGTTAACTTCATCCATCGTTGGCACTAAGAGAAGCACGTTTGAATCAATGGAGGTTGAAGCTGGAGAATCAGATATTTGGCAAGCAAAGATGTTGGCACTAAAACTGAACAGATAGAGATAAGTGCAACTTACAAGTGATGTGGACAATCGAGAGATCGATTGAGTGCTTGACGCCGGTTCTTCCTGTCTTTGGATGCCGATCCTGAATAAAAGAAAGCCGAGGCTCGTGAGGTCTATGGAACTGGTGTGGAACCAGCCTAAGACCCTCCGATGCCGAAGTAAGTTTGTTTCAAAGAGCTTTTGCTACTGACAATGTATTTAGCATAAAAGTCAAGCTGAAAAGTCTTACCCCTTGTATTGTAGTGAAGGGGCCTATTTATAGAGGGCATTTGGTATGCTTTTAGTACTTAATTTCGATGTGGGACTCGTGGGAGGGCCCTACGAGGTTGACACGAGTCTTTAGATATTTTGGGCGTGGCCTTTGAGATTTGCTCTGAAGAATCGGTAGGCGATACCGATTGTAGACTCCGCTAGGCGTCATCGACAACCTATACCGATTGTTCGCCGCCTTGGGGCAATTGGGGGTTTTACTAATCCACATGTCGAAGTATGAGTGGAGGGTCAGATACGGTACAAACAAAAGAGAAATCTGATATTTGGCAAAAAAGAAAGAGTTGTAATCTAAGGGTGTATTCAATTAAGATTTTAAAAGAGTTAAATGGATTTATAAAGTTTGTAGAGTTCAATGTAGTTCAATTGATTTCTATCAACTCCACATAGAGTTTGATTGAATTCCTAGATTAATTTTGATGGTGTTTGTTAGAGTTTTATCGTAGATTTTAAAAGATAGTTTATTAGAGTTCTAAAATTTTTTTTTTTTTCTTTTGGGCTGTTTATCGTTTTTCTAGATTTTCAAAAGAGAAAAGTACCTTTACAAAAACATTTGAGCTATTGAACTTCCAAATCAATACATCCAAAGAATTTTTTTTTTTTTTTTTAAAAGGGCATGTAATTTGTTCAAATGTGCAACCAAATAAGGGTTGTCTTAATGTTTATGAAAAATGCACAAAAGTAAAAACATAAAAGTAATTTCATGAAAAAAAAATGATAAGTAAACTATAATTCTAAATGCATAAAAACGAATAAGTATATGCTTCATTGCTCATCTTTGACTCCCGTCATTCATAGCATCTCTCCACATATCTGAAGATATCCCAACCCTCCATTGGTTAGCATTCTTGCGTTGTTGTTCTTGGGTTTGAAAAACTTGGTCATAATTATTTCCCTCATTTTCTGGTGATGATGACAATGCTGAATGCTTGTTGTTTTCTTCAATAGGGAATTCATCATAATGACACTCCTTGCGGAGAAAATTGTGCAACCCTGCACAAGCTAAGACCAACTCTGCTTGTGTCTCATATGGAAATGGAGGGGCAGACTTAAAAATTGTGAATCATGATTTAAATATACCGAATATTCTCTCGATTATGTTTCTTAAGGAAGCATGTCTAAGATTGAAAAACTCAGCTGCATTTTCAGGATCATGACCTTGACCAGCAAAATCCTGAAGATGATATCGAACACCTCGAAATGGAGCTAAAAATTGACACCAATTTGGGAATCCACAATCCACTAAGAAATATTTACCTGAATATACGACACAAATCCAATTAATATTTACAAAACTACCTAATATAGACATAAATAAATAAATATATACCTTGTTTTGGAGATAATTAGTTCATAAGAAAAAATATATATATGAAGATAATTTTTTTCCTTTTTGTTTTGGCATGGACTAGATATATATATATATATATATATATATATATCTAGTCCATGCCAAAACAAAAAGGAAAAAAATTATCTGATAAAGAAGGGAAACATAGAACAAAAAAAAACAGAATGATTGTAGATGAAGAAGGCTATCGATATTTGATGAACAGCAACAACAAAAAAGGATGATGTAGAAAAAGTACAAAAACAAAAAAGAAATAGCAACCAAAAAACTATTCAAGAAAAAAAAAGCAACCAAAAAAAAAAAAGAAGGAAAAGTAGAAACAACAATTGCTTGGATATATGACAGCAACAATAACTATTCAACTATTCAACTATTCATACATGATGTGCATCGAATACAAGAAACAACAATTGCTTGGATATATGTTGATGTATAGCAACAACAATTATTCAAGCACTGGAAAGCGTAGAAAAAGAGAAGATATTTTTTACCTCCACTTGACAAGCACACACGTTCAAGGACTGGAAAGCGTAGAGCACGTTCAAAGTTTCTAGGGTTCACATAAGATTTGTCAAAGCCTTTTGTATTTATACTTATCACTTTATTTTCTAACAAAATCGGGCAACTTATTAATTCCTTCAAAATAAATTACTTTTTGTTGTAAATGCATGAGTTGGTGGATGACCACCATACCTCTTAGTATTCCACCATTGAATTTTATGTAACCTATGCACTAAGTATTTGTAATTAGTGCTTGCAGTGGCGGATCTAGGAATTTTCCTTGCAGGGGTCAACATATAAAAGGTAAAAAAAATCTATAGAAAATAGAACTAAAAAAAATAAAACGATAATATTATAATTCTTAATTAATAGAAAAAATCACATTACAATTGTCCACATTAAAAAATATAAAAAAACAACAACAACAATATTCAATCACACCATTTACTTCTAAAGTAAAGAAATCAAAACTTCAGTTTTTCACAACATGAGACTTTAGTTTGGTCCTCTCGATATCCTCTATTGGGTTTTCACGCATCGCTTCTTGGGGTTCATCACTTGAGCATCCAAATATCACGCACTTCTCTCTTGAACTCCTTGTTTTCTAGCTTTCCACGTCGAGTTACACACCCATTTGTTCTGCTCCATATATTCGATCAAAAGCTTTATATATGGTGACAACAAATTCTTTTAGATATAAGCTTTTTCTTTCTATTTAATATGTTAACTTGTTTTTTAAAGAGGGAATATTTTAATTATTATATTTTAATAATGTGCGGTTGCTTGCTTAATGAAAAAAAACTTCATTATTTACCAAGGCATTCAGAAGAAATTAATTATGCTTTGGAACTTTTATTATATTATTATTATGTTATGAAAAAACACCCATGCTTATCATGGCCTATTAATAAATAAAAAAACCCATCCTACTTAAGAGAAACCCATGCGCATCTGATATTGATTTTATGCGTTGAGCCATGAGCCAGTTTTTCAGATCCCAAAAAAATAAAGCCATGAGCCAGTTTGAGTATAATGGAAATGCCAAAAGGGACTTCTTTTCCACAAACCAGCAGAGAAAGAAGCAAACCGGAGGTTGATACAACACCTAAAAGCCTCTCTTTCCCACACGTTGAACATCTTCTACCCGTTGGGCTCCTCGCGCGCACTGGGCAGCAAGCAAGCTTGCTTCCTCTTGGCTATGGCTGGTCCCTCTTTGGGGCATTTCATCAAACACCTTCTGGGCATTTGCAGGGGTCAAGTTCTTGGGTTCCTATGGCAGATTTTGGGCTTGCGGGGGTCAATTGACCCCTTTGCCCCTATGTGGATCCGCCACTGAGTGCTTGTAACCTATAGGTATATTGTAAATGGTGGTATTCAATTTCCAATCTTGTAAGCCTATAAATAGGTGGTTCTACTAAAGATTAAGGGAAGAATGAACATGGTGAAACTTTATCCTTAACATATCATTTCTCTTTATATTTCTAGTTTTATAACACTTTATCAGCACGACTGCTCAATATTTTCTCCTTTCTTACACCACAATGATATGTACAACTTGGATGATGCAGTTGCGCATCTATAAAATACCAGTGTACGATGTGGGTATCATATATACATATTTTTATTATTGTTTCATGATATGTTTCACGCTTTAGTTTACTATTTTAAATTTTGTTTGGCCAACCCTTGTGCAGATCATATAATTAGCATAGATCATATTGAAGTTTTTTTTCTCTTTAATTTCTTTTATTACAAATATAAGAAACTCAATGATGGCGTTCACTTTATGAATCATGTACCTGACATGATATAGCGGAGAGTTATTGTTATTATTTTTTTCATATGTACGCACGTTTCCTACAATGCTTGTTTCATCTTTTTTCTTTTTCTTTTTGTCCTTTCATACTAATGGAAATTTTGTGGCAATTACAATATAAATAAAAAAGATATGATGGCCTATTAGTTTACTTGTATGCGTGTATGATTAATCAACAAAATCGATTGTATTTTATTATTTGTAGTTGACAGGTATAAATTATAAATAAATGTTTTGATTTATTTTTATCTTTTATGCATATTTTATTTAATTGGTTTGTTTACCAATTTTAAGCATGTTTTAATTCATTACAATATGTTACGATGAGTTTGTATTATATAAAAGATCAGGGCCCAAAGTTCCTCGATCCTCATCATATAACTAGATTAGGACCTCGAGTCCTTTTGATTGAATCATAACCTGAAGTTCTTTGATTCCAAATAATTGAGGGCGTGAAGTTCCGCGAATTTAAAGAGCACATAAGGACATGAAACTCCTTGATTTTGTATTAATCAAAATCAGAATTCTATGAGGCCTACATATGTCAAGAACCCGAACCAGAAGTTTCGAGTGCATATACATCGATTTGAGTATGAAGTTTAAAGCACAACTACTAATTCAATTTATTTAGATCTGCGTATTTGAACCTGAAGTTTCGAATATATGTTGATATGAATATGAAGTTCATAGTTTTTCATGGATCCTAATACTATATATGAACCTGAAGTTCATTACTTATTTGTGCCTATATGAACCTGAATTGGTTGGAAATCCAATTCTTAAACTTGTAGTTTTATCTACATATTGAATCCACATTAATATTGGATTATCTTGGAATTTCATAGTCTTTAATTTATTTATTTTATTCCTTGTGTATACCACTTTACTCATTTTATTTTATTTATGTTGGGTTATTAGTTAATTTCATTTTACAATGGCAATGTCTTGTATTACTGCCCCAATATTGACAGCTAGAGGCGTCTATTGGAGAAACTTCCTACTTTCTTTTGTGGGTAGAAAGTTTATGATGTCATGAATCAGAAGTTCATGAGGCCCCAATATTACACAACTATTACAGTAGTTAAAGATTATGATGTCATGAACCAGAAGTTCATTGATCGGATAACTTTTATGTTGTGGCATGACTATCTTGGCAATCCATGTTCTACAATGATACATAAGATTTTTATAAATTTGTAAGGACATTGTTTAAAGACTCAAACTATTGTCTTGTCCAACAAATGTCATTACAAAGAATGCTCACAAATAAAAGCTATCATAAGATCATCTCAGTCAAAAATTGACTTTGAGCCCTCTTTCCTTAAATAATTCAAGGGGATATTTGTGAGCCTATACAACATTTAATTATGGATCACTTCACCAGTTTTATTGAATGTGCCTACTAAAATGGTCACATATTTGTCTCTTGTCAAGACGCTTATGAGCACAACTCCCACATTATCCAATCCAGTCAATTTGACTTGATAATGATAATGAGTTTATTTTCCTAAATTTTGAGACAATTTTCCTGCCGTTAGGGGGAGTAATGGTAATTCTTGAAGAACGTCGTGAAATAGTGCTGAATCGGTCCGCTTTTGTCTCATCAAAGGATAATGCATATATAAGTTATACATATGCTAACATGGATTGATATTCTCGTATCACAATCCATTAACATGGTGACTATATATATAATGCATGCCTGGAGCATGACAGAAATATAGGTTCTAAAGACTTAACTCTTAGAAGTAGAGATTATTTGAAAATTTCATACTCTCAGAAGTGGAGATTATTTGAAAAATTCATGCCCTATAAAAAATAACGCTCTATAGGAGGTTATGATCCAAATATTCTAATTAATTCATCATAAAAGAGATGTTTGTCCCATAAGTGACAACATAAGCCCTTGAAGAGGCATTGGTACCCCAAAGCATTGGGATGCTTATAAATTATGCATGCGAATACACATGAGAATTGTGGGATCGATGATACATTTGGTTTATTAGTAGCTACTACAATCATAAAGTGCTATGATTATATTAAATCTCGCCTTATTAATGTCGACAAGTTAAGTGATTAGCCAAAAATGGAAATAGGCAATTCCATTTATCACTAAATATGAAAGGTTGGATATTGAACCTATAACTCAAACACCAAATTACAAATGTTAAATATGAAGATTACGGATTGGTGTTAGTGAAGTGAAATAAGATCACTAATATGACATAAGGTTTCCTGGTAGAGACATAGTTTTAGTCTCCCATCTTATCGTAGATGCATCCACATTTCTATAAGTACATTTGTTATTTTAACGCGAAGCTTATAGCATGTGTTAAATGCATATTTATTAAGACTGTATGGTACATGGAGATCCTCAAAGCTCATGAAATATTTGATATATATCGCATGAAGCAACCCCTTGAAGGATATACAGTACCACGATATTCTTGATTAAGAGTTAACACTAAGAGTTTGAGTATTTTGAATTCAAATTTGATATTGTTGTAACATATTCTGACTATTAGATTAGTTGTTGATGCTACTAAAGAGCTCAATCATTTGAAAATTGAAAAAATAAGTCGAATAGTGTGATAAACGATCATGTATGAAGACAATGTTACTTGTATTGCTCAAATCAGATAAGGCTTCATCAAGGGTGATAGTTTCAGAAAAAAGTCGGGAGATTGGAGTCAAACAAATTTGTTCACAAGATAATATGGTGAACCTTTTTACCAAAGCTTTTCCGAAATCTATATGCCATAAGTTATTGAAAATCAATGGGAGATATCAATCATGGGGAGTATCCTAGTTCTACTACATACAACACATATGCGCGTTGTACTCTTTTCCCTTCGATTAGGTTTTTATCCCACTGGGTTTTTCCTAGCAAGGTTTTAATGAGGCAACATAAGCGCATCCAACACCATATCAATGATCCAGAAGAAAGTTTCACTCTTTTTCCCTTCGCTTCGGTTTTGTACCACTGGGTTTTCCAAGCAAGGTTTTTAATGAGGGAACTATGTCATTGTATGGTGGACATCTAAGGGGGAGTGTTGTAAATGCATGAGTTGGTGGATGACCACCATACCTCTTAGTATTCCACCGTTGAATTTTATGAAACCTATGCACTAAGTATTTGTAATTAGTGCTAACCTATAGGTATATTGTAAATGGTGGTATTCAATTTCCTATCTTGTAAGCCTATAAATAGGTGATTCTACCAAAGATTAAGGGAATAATGAACATTATGAAACTTTATCTTTAGCATATCATTTCTCTCTATATTTTCTCCATCTAGTTTTATAACACTTTTTTAATACACCTAAATTTTGTTTGACTTTTAAAAAGTCATAATTGAATACACCTAGATTTCGATGTATTTTTTTAATATCAATTGAAATATGAATTGAATACACCCAAACTTTTACAAACTCTTTTAAAATCTGAATTGAATGCACCCAAACTTTTAAACTCTTTTAAAATCTTAATTGAATACATCCCCCTAAATGTAACTTGACCTAATAAATTATCAACATAAGATATAAAAAGAATTAAGACACTCACAACTCATATAGACAACAAATAGAAAAGAAACTGAGTTTAGAAGGTGAAGCTTCAACATCGTAAAAAGTCCTTAGCATTTATCTCCCATTCTCCCACCATAAACACAGCATAGCACACAAAAGGGTCAGATTCCAAACATCACTGTAAGAATGTCTTCTAAAACGATGATTCCAACAATAAAGAACATTACCCATAGACTGGACCATAGCCCTATCCGGTCAAGAGAAAAAAGAATGTTATAACTTATTTCATTCTTGATTTCTTTTAAGTATTCCCAATATCCCTCCAGTTCAAAGCTCTTTTTATGATACAACACATCATATACCAAAATTTTCTGGTTTATTAGGATTACACTATTTTATTTTATTATATTATAAATATCAAAGGATTAGACTTTGTGTTGAAATGTCAATCTTTGTTGTACCAAATCCACCAATTACTTTGGCTGTCAAAACCAAGTCCTTACTTGGGCAACCAGAGCTCCTAGTTCAACAACACAGCACTTGTTAAACCAAATGGTAAAGGCGTACTAATCCTAGGTGTGGGAGCAAATATTTTTGTCTCCAATCACAACACGCCATGTGGAAAAGAAGATTATCCCTTAAATTAATTAATTGAACCAATTAATAGGGGTAATATCTTAATTATAGGATATTATCTTATAATTAATGAGATAATATCATTAATTTAGATATTATCCTAATAAAGAGATATAATCAAGTCCGACTCAATCTCTACAAATTTGGGTAAAGAATAAACTCCTCCTAATAAGAGTTTATTCTCTACGAAACCCTAGCCCCAAGGCTCCAATAAATAGATGACTTCATTCATCATTCAAGGTACTTCAAAAAACCTACTTCAAAACCTAGCTCCAAAACCCAAGAAAAATACCTGAAGCTCTCTCCCTCTCCACTGTCTACTCTCCATATTTTCTCCACACGGTTCCAGTCACCCGGTTCTCACCCTAGAGAAATCTTTGTACCCTTTTTAGCTATTGTTTCACCTAGATTCAATCGAACTAACTTAGGCATCGGAGGGCCTTTGGCCAACACCCCCTGAGTGTGGTCTATTTACTCCGGTCTTTTTTACAGGAATTGTGGAAGAGAGAGAAGGAAGATCAAAGGGTGAAGGATCTAGAAGCCAGTATTCTCCTGCGAGATTATTTGCACAAACACTAGGTCTGGATCAAAACCCTAAGTTGAGTACGACAAATAGCACAAAGATTAAATATGATCATATATATAGATAAACCCACTACTAAAAGTTCATTCCAAGAATTTGAAATCAAAATATCCATCAAAAGAAAAATTTGTAGACAAGCAGAAGTAAAATATTAGAACATACACTTCTTCAGGTTCTCGAACATCAATCAACTGTGCGACGAAGACGATGGCTGTGCATGAAATTTGTAGAAAAATGAATGCATGAAATTTATAGAAAAACCAAACTTCGAGTATGAAGTTGACCAAAAAAAAAAGGTTTACGTAGTAAAGGTTGAAACTTGGTAAACTTTCGGAGTAGTAAAAAACCTTATATATTTTCATTCTCAATTAAAATCACTTCTATAGTATTTAAGTATATAAGGAAAATATTTTTTTAAGCATGAAACCAATAGCCATTTTAAAGTAAACTTTCCCATTTGCTAAACTATAATTAAAAAATAACCGGATAACCAATCTTTTCAATTTCACTCAAGCCACCTCTCCCCTCTTTCTCTCTTCCTCTCAAACAAACATACAACACACAATTTATCTAATTTTTCTTTAAAACAAAATTAAATAGTTTTCTTGGATTATTATAGAAATCAAACAATTTGAACTATTTATGAACTTGGGTATTCAATGAAAAGTGCTTACAATAAGTACGTTCAATATGGGCAAGGAAGTATTCACTCTTAGACTAAGTTTTTGGAAATATAACAAATTGGTGGTAATTTTAGGAAATTCATCTTACCAAGTGAAAATTAGCCTACCCCACCCTTGCAAAAATTGGTCCACTGCAACTGAACAACTCCTTATACAAGTTATACATAATGAAAGAAAATATAGTCAGTCCTGTGAAAATTTATAACTCCACCCTTGAATATGGATTTGTCACAATTGCCCAAATAATGTTAGCTTTCTAACTAAATGAAGTGTTCTTACATGGAAAATTAATGAAGACACTCAAAAGCTTGTCATAAGAGTCGCATCCATACCACTACTAAAGTTTCAAGGTCTGCATAATACCTCCTCCAAGACATTATAGCTTAGTTTTCTCTAGAGTACTCATTATCATAATGTGCATTTTTTAAGGTGAAAGGAGAAGTAAAAGAAGATAAAATAATTGAATTACGTACCACTTGAAGTTTGGATTGAAGCTATTTATTAAACTTTAGATAGGTTAACCTGAAAGCTCAAGGGGAATTGCCTTGAAAGTTTGAAGTTGGGCTGAGGCTATCAATTGACATTTACTCAAGCCAAATCTTCTCCATGTGTAACATATTCATCCATTCACATGTCAAATCTAATCTTCATTTGGCATATTTCATTATCAATAACCCAATTTGTCAAATTTGAGTTATCTCATAATAAATAATAAACCAATCAGTAATGATGCAAATACCAACAAGTTCACCAACATTTTGATATACTAATTAATGTGCCACATGACATGGCAGTGTATATCTTTTGCCACATCATTTATTTTTATCTCATTATCAATAGCTCAAACTATCAAAATTGAATTATCTCACAGTAAAGAATAAGTCAATTGGTTTTTTTTTTTTTTTTGGGAAAGGAAGATAAATTCCATTAATATCCCAAGAACAATACAAAGGAACTGGCATGTTAACAGTGCCCTCATTAAACCTTCTAAGGAAAACCACATGGGAAAACCCTGAGCAAGAAAAGAGTACACATGCACTAGACTAATAAAAGAGTCCAGACAAAAGCACAAACACAGAACAGTCACCTCTAAAACAACTCTATACCAACACTCATAAACTAAGAGAAACCCATCGAAAGAGCACACCAACGCCTCCCATGCTCTGTCAAAGAAGGCCTCCTATGTAAACATAGTCCTTTGTACATTGTGAGATTTGTCCAGCATGCAATGAGTCATAACCAATGTAGCACCAAACGAACAAACCACATGAACAAAACACAAATAACAAACTGAAGCTAAGACAAGCCCATCAAATGAGCACACCAACGCCTCTCAGGTTCTATCAAAGAAGGCCTCCTATGTAAACATAGTCCTTTGTACAGCACGAAAATTGTTCAGCATGAAATGGGTCTAACTAATGAAACACCAAAACGAGCAAACCACATGAGCAACACAAAGCAAATAAGAGCGATCGTGAAACCCCAAAAGCCATCTCTTAGTTTCTTGATCCAGAACCCCAACTGACAAGCAAGAGAGACCAAGATTGGCCCTTTAGCCTGAAGAAATTTCAGAAGAAAGATCTTCAGAGTAGGAATGTTCATCGGTTGCCAAGTCCATGAATATTGCCAAGTCAATTGTTAAACCTCATTTAAAATGACAAGAAGATCTTTTAATAAGAAAACAATTCATTAATACCAAAATTGTCACACATTCACACCACAATTAATACAAAATTAACTAATACGAAAATTTACATATAGGTGAAAGCTAATAAACATGCAAACAATTGTGAACTAATAGTTTAATAAATAAATAAAAAAAATTGTGAACTAATAGTTATTAATGTTCATGAACTCCACAATATAGATTCTCATTATATATATAAACATTTGATATTCGCTCAAGAACAATACTACGGGCGAAATTTGTCTACGTACCACATGCATGAATGCTATGTGTAACATTTACTCCTGCACAACGTATCAACAATTGATAGTTGCTTACACTGAAAATGGTTCGGGTCATTTAACTAGACAGATTTTGACCACAAGTTTATCTTATTACGAGTTCTCCTTCCTCTAAATGCTAAAGTTCAATGGACTTCTCTCAACGTCGCAGGCAGCGAACCACCCACGTCGCCGCAATCTGAACACTGCATCTATACGCTAAAGGTGATGAGAGGTAAAACTCTTGATATATGTATTGATTAACATATAAAATATAGTCGGTAAAAAGATTTGGACAATGATGGGTGAACTTAGAGCTACCTTTGTCACTTGTGGTAGGAGAATAAATATCAAAGTGGAAAGAGTAAAAATTTGCAAGACTAGCAACAGACTAAGATAGTTGAATATCATCACCAACTTGACCTATTCAAAAAAAGGCACGTGGGAAAAGACCTAGAAGATTAAAGTTTGAAGTTTGAAGTTTGAAGTTAGGCTAAGCAAGCATAGGCTAAAAGCCCCATAGGGCTATTAAGTATTGACTGATTTGGTCCACCAAAGGTGTACTCTTGGTACTAAAAGACAGGTGGTGGTGTTTGGTTGTGGTTGTTGTTTGTCCATTTACATCTTGTACTACTTTCACACTTACTTTTATTATTATTATTATTATTTTTTCTTTCTCTGCATTAATTAAATAATTAATTGGTTTGAATTCTTATTTTTAAATATTAATTTGTGAAAGATTAGAGATTTAAGCGAGAAAAGGGTGTTTCACGCGGATGAAGGTGTGTGGATGTTGGTGAGCGACCCTCTCTGCCAGCTGGCTGTCGGGGAGAGGTCCCCAGATCCCCCCTCGCTCTGCACGTGACTTACCACCTCACACACACACTCTCTCTCTCTCTCTCTAAAACCCCATCGCTTTCTTCTCTCTCTCTCTCTCTCTCTCTCTCTCTCGCTCGCTCTCGTTCATTTCTTCCTCGTTTGCATCACGCACTCATACTCTCTCTCTCTCTCTCTTTCTCTCTCTCTATATATATAGCGCGGAGAGGTTTCTCTACCATATTTCATCTCTCTCACATCACTCTCTGTCGTCCTCTCTCTATGTATACGTATTTGTATACGTCTATATAGACACAAATTTGGTTGTTTCTCTCTGGAATCTGCGAGGGTTTGACGTAGGGGATGAGGCTTTAGATGAGGAAGAATTGAGATTCAAATGTTACTGCAACAAAAAGGGGATTGGAATTCAAATGCTTGGATCTGCTGGTGGTAAATTTTTGCTTTGTTTTTAATTTTGTTGTAATTTTTCTTGTTTTTATTGATCCTGCATTGGTTTTATGTAAATGGTTAATTTAAGTGTTTGTGCGATGTGGAATTGAGTTTTCATGGATTAGTGGGAGCTTGATTTAGATTTGCATAGAAATGTGGGGCTCAAGTGTAACTGTATTGGCGATTTGAAGTCACTAAGGAGGAGCATTGTGTAATTAGCTATTTCTGAACTAGTCCAATGCGCAAACTTACCTCTTCATGTGATATGAATTTGGAGCAGGTGGTAGACTAAGCTTGAGATTGTAGGTTCTTTATCTTTTCTTTTTGGGAAGGGATGTTGGTTGAAGTTTGTGGATATGGTGGTGATCAGAAAGGTCTTTACTTAGTAGAGAGTGGTGCTGACAAAAACAATCTGAGTGTTTGTGTGCTGAGGTTTTGTGGGTTGGGATGTAAGAAGAAAACTGTTTTTGAGGAGGCAGTTATAAGGTTGGCTTTGCGAGCATGACATGGGTTTCTCGTGATATTTTTGTCTCTCAGTTTGCACTTGTTTGGTGGCAATGGGCAGGACATGAGGTATAGAAAAAGGAAAAAAGCATCGTTATGCTATGAATGTCTAAAACTGAGGGGATTATCTTTTGCTATTGATACATGATTGAGGTTTCAATTGCACTCTAGTGTATTACTTTCGAGTGGGTGTGACTTATTAAAGTGTTTAGTGATGCATGCCTTCAGTTAAAGAAAATAAAAACCCTAGAAGGTATGTTTGGAATGTGCTATTGGTTGGTTATTTTCACTCGTGTATTCCTCAAGAGTCTGGGTCACTTTGGTACTTCCCATATTTGCTAAAATATTAGGTGATAGAATAGTTAGTTGAATAGGAAATTATAAAACTGGACTTTCCCGTATGGCTGGTTGTCATATTGGATGTCCATAATAGTGTAAAGAAGTATGGAAACTTAAAAATAAAATGAAAACCCCATGATACACCGCCTATTTAAGGCAAATTTGCCAATTTAAAGTAACCATTATAGCTTATCAGCTTTCTACTATCTTCCCATGTTATCTCATTCCATTAGCTCCCCCAACTGTCAACACTTCTCTCATATAAACAAGTTTTCCAAATTTTTTAATATCTGATGTTTTCGAGGTGTGTGAGCAGCAAGGGCATATAAATAAGAGTACATATAGAGGACAGAACAATGTCATTCTAACAGCCATGTATCATTTAAATTGTACTATAATCATCTATAGGAAGGTAAATTACATATCCTTTGAACTTGTTTGAAATAAAGTACATTACACATTTCCTTATCAAGTTCCAATGAAAGACAGGATATGAAGCTCAAAAAAAGAAAACAAGAATGCAAAACAGATAATATTGTAAGAAGAATGTGTTACGTATTAACGTTAGAACTAAGGTTAAGGGCATATGTAAAGTCTTATGCTTGACACAAAGGTCCTTTTCTCCTCAAATACATTACACTTTTCCTTTATTTGTTGTTTTAATTAACAAATGTATCATCATTAATTCAGAAAAAAAGCCATTATGTCTTTGGTGATTGATGGAGCAATACAAATATCACGAGACATAATTTAGATAAAGCTGTCTAGTTGTTTTGTTTCGCATTTTTCTTTTAAAAAGTGATATCAAGCAGTTTAATTTCAAAGAGATGTCTAATATCTTTGTTGAGTCACCAACTATATTTATAAGGAGGGCAAGACTGAACAATGGGTTCGAAGATTACTTATCCTTTGTTTTAGCTGTTATGTGTTGTTCCCCTTTACTTTTACTATACCATATTCGGGGCATTATATTTTTCCTTTTAATGTTTTGCACTTTTACATACTTTTGACAAACTCTTACTTCAACGGGATTACTGTTTTCTTTTTCTTGGTTATTCTGCTCTAATTTTGTGTTATTTTCAGAAGACTGTCCTGCCTTTCTATAGTTGTCAATGATATTCCCCTTCTAAATGTCTTTTCTTTGATGTCAAATTTTGACCTTTTGTCTATTTTTCAGGTCTTATGGCCTCCAGCCTGAAGAAATCTGTGGAATTGTGTTTTGTAAGGAATGCTGTTAGGTTGAAGACATCTTTTATGGGGTAAGAAGTGGGGGAGAAATGGTTTTGAATTTCAGATATTTAAATACATGGAGGAGACACGAGATGATGCAGGGCCAGCAGAGCAAGGGCCTCCAAATGCTTCATGGTGGCCTTCAGATTTCGTGGACAAATTTGGATCTGTTTCTTTGGGTTCCCATGAAGAAACCTTGAGTAATACTGAATCACCTAAAAGTCCGTACCAAGATGTGTTGTCATCTCAGACAGCATCACAAGTTCTATGGCAAACTGGAATGCTTTTAGAACCGATTCCCAATGGTTTCTATTCTGTCATTCCGGTGAGAATTAATTGTTGGTGGTACTTAGTTGTTATTTTCTTAGTGTTGATAATTAATAGCTGTTGTTACTGTTGCTTACTGTCACATCTTGCCTGATTATGGTTGGAACCTGTGTGTCTAAGAGATGAATGTCACTGTAAAGAAAATGGTGCACCCTTGTTTTTCTTTCCTTTAAACAATTTTGAGAAAACAGTCTGATTGTTTCTTTTTTTCACTATCCTAAAAACGATAAACACCTAACATGGATCACTTGCTTGTTCAAAGAATAGATGTACCAATGCAGATAAGTGAAGCATTGTCAATGTATCACTGAGTAGGTGTTGTTATTGGGATGGCGTAGTTAAATTATTATTGTCTTTGCTTATAATTTTTTCTTTTTTACCAGTCTATGAGTGATGCTTCATCGTGTCAATTGATTAAATCTGACAATATACAGGATAAAAGGCTCAAGGAGATCTTTGATGATATTCCTACTCTTGATGAACTTCATGCAATTGAGGCAGAGGGTGTGAAAGCTGATGTCATTCTTGTAGATACTTCAAAAGACAAAAAGTTGTCCATGCTGAAGCAACTGATTGTGGCACTAGTGAAAGGATTGAACTCAAATCCAGCTGCAATGATAAAAAAGATTGCTGGACTGGTAAGAAATTTACTTGTTTTTCTAGATGTACTTTGAAGTTACCTTGGGTGCACTTATTTTTTCTGTTTGCTTCTTTGATGCCTTTTGTCCAATGTTTTCAACTGTCAAAGACTGCCACTTACAATGTTGTACTATTCATGTTTCTGTGATCATAACCAAGATGAGTCATGAGCATGATGCCATGTAGATCTGTTACCTGATTCTGGTCAGATGCTTTAATACATGTTTAAATTATTAATATTAAGAGATGATTTAACTTCGTCTGCAATGCCTATACAGGTTTCAGATTTTTATAAGCGGCCACCTGTGGAAAGTCCAGCAAAAGCTGCACTAGAAGAAACCTCCCACATGTTTGATAATCGAGGAGTCCAACTTTTGGGGCAAATAAAGCATGGTTCATGCCGTCCTAGAGCAATCCTATTCAAAGTTCTAGCAGATACTGTAGGACTTGAAAGTAGGCTAGTGGTGGTAAGCTTTTCGTTTCCATGGACATTGTACGATTTCCAACAAAAGAATAAGGAAATTGTCAAAGACATGTTATAAGTTATTACTCCTTAATCACATGTAGCACCGAAATTTGAAAGGCTGTCTCTTTTCCTCCTTTTTTTCTTTTCTATCAGGGTCTTTCCATTGATGGGGCTGTTGAGTGTGTAGATTCATATAAGCATATGTCTGTGATAGTTGTGTTGAACTCTGTTGAACTATTGGTTGACCTAATGCGGATCCCCGGCAAGCTGTTACCCCGATCAACCAAGGCAATCTTTATGACCCATATTTCTGCAGCAGGGGAGAGTGATTCTGCAGAAAATGATTCCTGTGATTCACCACTAGAACCAAACAGTCCCCTATATGGATTTTCAGAGAGAATGGATCCTGACAGGTTAGCTGATGGGGTTTGTAAATCCTACATGTTTATTGAACTTGGAAATTTGGAACCTGTGATGCTTCATATTCTTGTTGCAAGCATGCATTACAAAGAAAACTGAGTTATTTTAAATTTCTTCTGTTGCAGTGCTGAAAGAGATGAGAGCCTTCAGTTCCGAGGGAGATTTGATGTGCCCTCGAATGTACAAGGTCCTTCATTGCGAAATATGATGTTGCGACCTATCACTTCCATTGAAAGAAAACTGAGGTAATTTATATTTCCTGTCTTGACAAGTTCAACTGTAATTCTTGAATGACTTGTTATGACCTTCCCATTCTGTACGCTTTTTTTATTATTACAATTATTCTTCTCATTAACTTCATCCTATTATTGGGCATTTTCTGGATTTTTCGAAAGTTCGGGAGACTGTAAGTTATTTGTTATTGAATGACTTTTTGAATCCGTCAGTTTATCACATAGTGAACCCAACATTGCAACTTCATTTTGGCGCCGTAGTCGAAGAAAGGCCATTGCTGAACAGCGGACTGCTAGTTCAAGGTTCTTCTTAATCCCAATGTGTTTTGTAATAATGTCTTTCAGATTCAGTTTTGTTTGTTTTGAAGATTCAGAACTCCCTATTGTTCATGATTATAGATCATGTTTTGGTGTGCGTCTAGAAACATAGTACCTCCAGTTTTACTTTTGAATAGACTTTGATTTTTTTTTTCCTGCACGGTTTGGTGACAGTTGTTCTAGTAGGAAATTGATTCTACTGAGTTGTTTTTGTGCTCACATCTAATTTTTTGAGAGCTTGATATCGGAGGAGCTTTGTTCAAAATGTAGTTCTAACTTCTATTTAATTGCTTGAATGTGTATGACTAAGTTTTAAGACTATATGGGTTTATCTATTGATGGTGAATTGAGTGGTTGCTTGTTATACTAACCTATCCTTAGTTTACATTGTATGTGGTGTTAAAGGATCAGTTCCTCTTTCTTTTAATTTTTCTTCCTTTTTCAATAGCTTATGTTTCTACATCTCTCTATGGTGGCTATGGAGACCAAATTTTGTGCCTCTGTTTATATCCTGATTGCTTTTCAATCCCAAGGGAGAGATGGCTTTCTTACATACTTCAGTTTGGGTTGGATAATAGGTTAAGTTTGTTTTACAGTTTTAATTTCATTTGAAAATGATACTACTGAAGAAGTGTCTAGTGGGAGGGATGGGAAAAAATTGAAATTATACAAGCTAGTTTGACAATAAGCTCAACCTGGTTCTCCAGGAATTCTGATGTAGAGTTTCTGTATGTATTAAGTAAAGTGCAGTGATAAACTTTTGGTCCGGCTACTTGGTTTTCTTTTTATGAAGATAACAAAGTTTTGCAGGTTTAACCTCTCTATCTATCTATCTATCTCTCCCTCTAAAAAATCTGTCCTGTCGTTAGCAGAAATTATATGGTCTGCACCTCTCAAGAGTATTTCAGGACTTTTTTGGTCTGGTCTCGTCTTTACAGATGGCTTATTGTAAGAACGTGGAATAATGTTTGTAAATTGCTTCTTAATGGTATTAAATTTGTAAAAATGTTCAAGGTAATTTGACCTGGAGCTAGATATTGATTTTTCAAATTACTTATGCCAAATGGAGTGTTTGTGTGTGTGTATGTGCGGCATGCTTCCGGGCTTGTTCCTCTGGATAGATGACAATAATACTAACAACCACTATATTTTGATCCAAACCATGATATGTTTAGAGGAAAAGGATAGGCAAAATTTGACCCTGATATGCCCTAACATCTGAATAACTTTGATAATTTAGTTTTTCTTGGGTATGGTTGCTGAATTGTATTCTCAACCTGTATGTATTTTTTTTAATCATTCATTGTTCAACACTATTAGTTAGTGGACATGTGGGTAAATGCAGATTCAGTATCTTATTATGGTTATAAATGCTGCAATAGTGAAAGATATTTTATTTCGGTTGATAGAAAAGCAGTGACCCTAAAATATAGGTGACTGAATTTGTCATAGTGTTGTGGATGTTGTAAGTAGTAATGACGGGTTTGATGAGATAAACTTTTGTGGTTGCTTCAGGTCAGTTCCTTACTAGGGTTTCTTGAACGGTTATCTGTATGATTATCCTTTTTCTTTTTTTACAATAATCCACTGTCTTAAAGCTTGGGATGAGAAAGTTAGTCCAGTATAAAAGTAAGTTTGTTGGTGGTCACACGATGTGTCCAAATTTATTAGTGACCTAGATTATCGAGGCTGTAAAAGTAAAATTTTGTGACTATAAATTTAAGATTCAATCAACACACGTATATATGGTGCCATATTTTCTCTTAATCTCCCAAGAATGCCAATAAGATACTGAGTTTTGGTGAAGTACATGGTCTATATCAATGGTGACAGTTTGCATTTTTCCAGGTATATTGATGCTATTCCTGTGAAAAAAGATTTAGCTTCTTTTTCTTTTGCCATATAAATAACATGCTCACTTATAGAAATGCTTGCACTTTTTCCTCAAACTTCAATTTTCTGCTCAGATGTTTTTTTTTTTTCATTTAGCTGGTCTCCATGATTTGCCATGATTTTGTTTAATTTGCTGGGTAGGATGTCTAAAGTTGGTCCAGAATCGCTTTTTACTCTTTAAGTTGTGTCATTGCATATAGTTGTCATTGTAGTTATTTCTTTTTATCTTTTTTGGTTTTTCAGTCCAGAGCATCCTTCATTTCGAGCACGTGGGCGGTCCATGCTCAGTGGTGATAGGAAATCTTTTAGAGATTATGCTGATGACATGCCTACCTCAAGGTTTTATATCTATTGATCCTATTGTACCCCACTATATGAAAACTGAATCTTTGATGAATGCTTTAGTGAATTATCCACAATTTTCTTGTGTACTGAGGCAATGGATATTAATTCAGGTCTTATTCCTTAACCAACGAACAGTATTGAGGACCTCAATATTTTCATGTTTACAAGATTGGGAATGGAGTTGTATCCTGGGAATGACAATGCCCAGGGCAATTTTATGTGGTTTTTGACCATGTTCGCTTAATTAACATGACATAATCACTAAATCAAACCAAGCTTGGTGCCCACAAACTATCCCTTGTTCATTCAGTTAGCCAGAGAAAGACCGGGAGAATGCAAAATTGATCCCTCCGTGAATTGAGGGTTTCAGTTCTATGCAGATGAAAAGTGAAAAACATTGGAATGGACTTCATTCTATCAACATGCATTAGCTATATTTTCTGTGTTATCTTGTTAAAATGTTATTATATTCCACTCATTGTCTCTTCTACTCAATACCATCAAACTTTAATCTTCACCAACCGTACTTAGATCACTCGGAGATAACTAATTGATGTAGAAGTATAATGTGCTGAGCTAGTTTCACTCCTAAGAGGTTTGATGTTATTGTCTGATGAAATTTTGTATTTGTGTACTTTTGCGTGTTATTAATTTTGTTTTAGCTTGTATGTGATGTTTTAGCTTATATCTCTGTGGTCTGAAACTACTTGTCTTCAATTCTTTATTGTAGCTACAGGTCAGACGGTACATCAACATCAGAAGCTCGTAGATTAAGAAGAAGAAGCATTAGTATTACTCCAGAGATTGGTGATGATATCGTAAGGTTGATGTTTATTTCATTATTTTCAAGAGAAATGTTTGCTTCATTATGAATTGTTAATTTCACAGCATTACTCCATTGTGGTTAAACTGATGTTTTCCTCCATGTACTTTTGCATTCATTCGTTCTTATTGGTTACTTAAAAAAAATTGTGGTTAATAAACTTTTTCTCTTTGAATTTTTTGTGCTTTGCACCTTCCATTTGATTTTGATTGTTTGGATCAATGTCTTTACAGTGCATGTTCTTATATTAGAGGTAAGTATTTGTTGAAAGTATAAATCAGAAAGAGGTCCCAGGATTCAATGAAATTGTAATAGGAGGACAAAAGCCAATGAGAGTGTTCTCAGAGCTGGAAATAAAAAATAATCTCAACTTCATTAATTGACCAGTAAAATGGGCATTGATCTCTGGCACTCTGAAGTGCTTTGCTATCATAGTTTGCTCATGTGAGGAGCCATTGTGATGCGGACATCATTAGTTAGTTTCCTAGATTCTCTAGTTTTCCAGATTTCACAAGGATTTTAGTTTCCAGATTCTAGTAGGATTTGATTTAAGTTTCCTAGTTTATTTGAATTAGTTCCTTGGTGGATTAGGATTTCTGTTTTAGTAAGGGATTTTTAACCTTTTGTCTCTAGGTTTTAGTTTGCTATAAATACCCTACCCTCCATGTAGTTCTTTAGAGTGGAGTTGTTGAGATATAAAGAAAAGTTTATTTTCCAGAGATTGGAGACTTCTTTGGTGTGAAGCCAAACCCCTTGGGGCGAAGCCAAAACCCTGGAGTGATTCCAGACCTATCCTTGTTCCTTCTATATTCTGTTTTCCATTGTTTTCGCTTCCGCTAAACTACCTAAATCTACAATTCACCCGTGTCCTACATCACATGGGAAATTGCCATGAGGCAAATGATGTGGTTCATTTTTATTCCCTGAAAAAAAATATCTCATTTTATAGTTCATGCTTCCTCATCTAGTATATTATATCACTTAGTGTTAGTGGATTCATCTCTAGGAGCATGTGCAGCCATGGGAATCAATCTGTCAAGAATATATAGTTTTCTAATACAAAAAATTGTGTCACAGAGCCTTAATAGGCTTAAGGGCTTTTGACCTTTGTGGTGAGGATGGTTTTAAGTTTTCTGAGTGGTATCAAATTATATCTTGTCCTGCGATATAAAGACAGACTGGGGCGGGGGGAGGGGGTGTCTGTAGTACTCTTGACAGAAATGGATTGAATATGGTGAGTAAGAGGGATTGACAATTATCTAACATGGATTAACTAAAAGAAATTTTGGGATAATGATGCAAAATTTAGAGTACCTAGAGCTAAATGGTAGCAAATCAATTGCAGCGCCACAGCAAGCATGCCTACTTTTTCTTCACCTGTTTTATAGTGAAATTTAGTTAGCTTGTTTTATATGTACTCTTTAGGGTGATCCATCTTCGCTGGTCTGGTATTTTATACTAAGTGGTGCTTGTTTTTCTCTGGTTAGTTAGGTGTTTTTTTTTTGTCAAAATCATAGTTAGGTTTAGTATGACTTTGCTTGTAGTTTGAACTTCCGTTCCCATTTATACATAATTTTTCTCTTTCTACAAAATTCTCATTTCCTATCAAAATAATTTTTTTTAATCATGAAGGTTATTTACAAAACCTTGAAGTGATACAATTCCAGAACTAGTACACTTATGTGCTGCTTAACCAATATGGACTAGTCAGTGGCCAAATTTCATTCTTAAGCCAAGTTCCTTGTAAACCTGATATCTAGCCAATTTGGCCTCTAATGTATGTGTTCACATGGAGACATTCATAAGCTCTGGATAGAGAATAATGCCAGAATCCGATGGATATTTTCAAACCAGTACAACCCTTGGACCATATTAGTTAGGCTAGTTTGCACTTGTTTGTATTTTCAGTTTTTCACTTGGGTTAATTGTTGAACTAAAAAGAATATTGTCTGAATGGTGAGTTGACTACTTCAGTTGGCTGGGACTGTTGAGGTTTCTGTACACTTGGTATATGATGTGCTAATCTTTTTTCTTTCTTAAGGCTTATGTTTTCTTGATTCTTTTTAAGTTTTATTTTATCAGATCTTTGGATGTGTTTCTATAATCAGTAACTGGAGATCTATTGAACTATTTTAGGGCTGTACGGGCGATGAATGAAACATTGAAGCAAAATCGTCTTTTGAGAGAGCAGGGTGATGATGACAGAAACATTACTTCTGGTCTTCAGAAAAATGTACGTGTTTCTATTGCAGTAGTGGAACCACGTCTGCATGAAATAAATTTTTGTTCATTTGTTTGTTAGTTTTGTTTCTGTAGCATCTTTACTATGCTTTTAGGTAGCTTAAAATTCTGTATATACATAGTCATTATGAAACCCTGTAATTTTGGAATTTTATTCTCACACACGCACATGCACACACACATGTATATTTTTCAAGTCCTCATTCATAGATCATCCTTGTAAAAAATTAGCCAAATCGAAAACAATGAAGACAGTTAGTTTGACCAACAAAATAGACAGACACGGTGCTTCAAGAAAACACTAAAATAACAACCATTAATTGAGTGGTCAAATGATTTTGAACTCAAGTGATTTTTTTCAGAGATGATCTTTGAAGGAATACGTATAAAATAGACCATTCAGATCATTTTCAATGCAGATGTCCGAACGTTATTACCGTGCGGACGCCATTGTAAACAAGGAGGAAAGCAAGGAGTAGTAGGAATACCTATAAAATAGACAGTTTAGATCATTGAATTTCAATGCAGATGTCCAGACGTTATTACCGTGCGGACGCCATGTATTTTCTACTACTCCCTGCTTTCCTCCTTGTTTACAATGGCGTCTACATAGGAGAAGGATATATGCATATTAGAATGACCGCTTGATTCTCAGTCATTAGATGCTTGGCATTTCCGACTGAGTTTGATCTTGCATCCAACAAATTCAGTTGCAGTGTCTTGCATTGTGATCCCTTCTACTCATACGTAACCTACTTGTGAACTTTTACACTACCTCCACATCCAGTGCACAGGTACTCCTGGATGTTTATCTCATTAATGTATATAATAACCCCTTTTGTGATTAGTGTTCTAGTCTCGTTTCCCTGTCTACTGTTGGTTATTAAACTAATGAATATAGCTTAAAGCCTAAAGGGAAAAAAATTAATACATGCCTGATCAACCTTACGGGGAAACGTGCTTGCAATTTATAACAGGTGTAACATTAATTCAATCTAAACTTGGTGATGAGATAAGAAAAAAAATTGATAATGAATATAAACCAGAGAAAGTATGAAATGGACTGTTACTGAAAATAAGAAATATCTGACTAACAACTTTGGTTGACTACCCTCCCAACCCTAGGTGAATGCGAGAATTACATACGATAGGCAACAAAAGTTAATTAAATTCCACTGTTACAAGATCATTCTAATTCTCATTCTAAAATTGCCATTTTCATTGATCTTGTTTCATTAAATTCCACTTTGCAGGTTGGATAGATGATTTTTGCTCATCAGATATTAACAATTTTGTGCTTTTTTTTTTTTTTTTTTTTTTTTTTTTTCAATTGTCCTTGTACTCTTTAAGAGATTTAGGAAGAGTCATTAGAACATTGTTAGTTTTTATTTAAGAAATTTATTATGAAGCTTACAATGTCAGCTTATGATTGAAGACTGCTTTATGTTTGTTTCCCCAGGACCAAATCAGTACTCAAAAAGCAATATCGTTACCTTCATCACCACATCAATATAGGAGTCAAACGTCTGAGAGAATTGGACCATCTGAATTCACGAGAAATGATGAATTGGTCTTAACATGGAACAGAATTCTTGAGTCCGCCACGTGTGGTAATAAACCTCTATTGCCTTATCAGGAATGGAATATTGATTTCTCAGAATTGACTGTTGGAACTCGTGTTGGAATTGGTAAGAATCACTTCTATATCGTACATAGAATACTTCACTATCACTATATTGTTGGCTTGAGAAGTGTGGACCAGGTTAGTAAAGAGATATAAGTATTTATTCCTAATGTGGACAATTAGGAGAATAAGTTAGGAGAATACAAGATAGGTCTGACAAAAAGTAATAGTTCTGGTCCTCTTCTAGAGTTTTGTATGCCCATTTAGACCAATGGTAATTGCCTGAGAACGCCTCTGAAACTTCAGGCTGGTTTTTACATGCCACATGTCCATTTTATCCTTGAGATGTGTAAGATTTTGTGATCAAAAGTCCCACCAGAAAAAAAAAATGAATATACAAAGAAGCTCAACTTTTTTAGGAAAAGAGTAAATTTTCAGTTATTATTTTTTTTATTTTTTTTTTACAGAACAGTTTTAACTTATTGTGCTAATTTTGGTTGTTCATTCCATATTTAGGGTTCTTTGGAGAAGTCTTTCGAGGTGTTTGGAATGGAACAGATGTTGCAATAAAGGTTTTCTTAGAGCAAGATCTAACTACTGAAAACATGGAAGACTTCTGCAATGAGATATCCATTCTTAGGTAATTTCTCAAAGATACCTTGGTTTTTGTATTGTGTTTACGGCACTTTGCTGCAAGTTTTTTTTTAACTTGATTGATGATATAATTTTCTAATGTGCTTTTTTTTTTTCATTTTCTTTTGTATGTGGGTTTCCAGCCGTCTTCGGCATCCAAATGGTACTTTCTGTTCTAGTTATTTATGCGTTCCATTTTCATTTATCTATGGTTGTTGTATAAGATGGTCATATAGTAGATATTAGATCAACACTGATACAAAATTGCCGTTGTCTGCAGTTATTTTATTTCTAGGTGCATGTACAAAGCCTCCACACTTATCAATGGTTACAGAATACATGGAGATGGGATCCTTGTATTATTTGATTCATTTAAGTGGCCAGAAGAAGAAGCTCAGCTGGCGAAGGAGACTAAAAATGTTGCGTGACATATGCAGGTCTGTTCACTATGCCTATGGATATTTATGCAAACCATTTGGCTTCCACTAATATGCCTTCTGTTCCAAGAATACTCCTAAAATCCAGTTAATTTCACACCTTCATAGGGCATAAATTTATCTGAGTTATTTTTGGCTGCATGGAAGAATTCATTATGGATCTTTTAAGATTGCAATAGCACGAAGCTTTCAACGTATTGTGATCAACATGTACCAGTCATATTGCAATAAATTCCATATAACTACTATGACACCATCCATGCTACATTCAAAGTGCTGGTTATGTGAAATGCACGCTTGGAAGTTAGTAGTACCAAATGTACTGAAATTGAAAATGAGACAATGACGTAGATGAGCAGTTGAATAGGAGAGTCAATTATGGCTGAATGCATTTTTAGGACTTGTTGGTAGTAAAACAGGTGGCAAGACAACATGAGTTTCCATCTGCTCTATGGTCATGTGCCGTGAAACCCAGCTGTTAATGCATGATGGGGGCCTAACATGGTGCAGTGTCTGTTTGAAAGAGGGATCATGATGATTACTGGTTGGTTAGGGGATAATGTAAGAGCTTTAAGTAAATGGTTAGAAGAGATTAGAAATAAGATTTATGTACCTAACCTAAATGGGAAGCTCAAGGGTTCAGGTTGATTTAGTCTAACCTTTGTCATTTCTTATAGAAGGTGGATCTATCTATAGTCACTCTCAGGCCTGCCTGTTATTTGTTCTTGACTGCTGTGAATTGAATATCTTTTCAACATTCACTTTTTTTAGAGGTGACTGTTTGTAGATCTAATATCTGTGTTTATTCTGGAAAGAGGAAAAACACCATTATTATTATCTGAATCTTGAAATCGTTAAAACATAATAATAACAAAATTATCTGAATCTTGAAAAACAAACTGACTTATCTTTGGCTTTCAATACCTAAATTCAGACGTACTAGCTGCTAAAAGATGAACAACGTTAGCTCTATATCTTTCTAAGGCACCTAATTGACAGTTTCTTAGGCATTATCTAACATGTTATCAGTCTGATTAAGGTATCAGATGTTGCATTGGATGATGCTTGAAATGTTTCTTTACTTCTCTCTTGGGGGTGTGGAATTTTTTTCTCCAAACGTTTAACAAAGCGCCACAAAACAATTTGATCTTTTATCATCTCTATTTGCATGAAACTTCTTAGAATTTGACAAAAATAGAAGATTCTGTATAAGATACTGCCATAGGATGAACTCCAGTGGCATATTTCAAAGCATGACTGTAATATTTGCTAAGAGAATTTGGCATTTCGTGAGATTTCCATATAATTTAAAATGCATCTGTATATATGATCATTATAATTATGCACATGGCTCTTGTACTTTCAAGTGAAAGCATTTGATAAATTTGCTCAATTTATTATTATATTTTTATTTTATGAGTGGTATAGATAAGTAGTGACTGGAATCTTTTGTTTGCAACTAAAGGGGGTTGATGTGCATGCACCGGATGAAGATAGTTCACCGCGATTTAAAAAGTGCAAACTGTCTCGTGAATAAGCATTGGACTGTCAAGATCTGTGATTTTGGGCTCTCAAGAATAATGAACGAGACAAACATGAAGGACTCCTCGTCTGCCGGAACTCCGGAATGGATGGCACCTGAACTTATTCGAAATGAACCCTTCACCGAAAAATGTGATATTTTCAGCCTTGGGGTGATAATGTGGGAGCTCTGCACTCTAAATAGACCGTGGGAAGGTGTTCCACCGGAGAGGGTATACATCATCTGTTTTTATTTTATATGGAACGTTTCATTCTTGTTCTGAATATGTACCTTGTAGAATCCAACCATCCAGCATTTTAAGATGGCTATAACTGAATTCTTAGCTTTTCTTTTATGCAGGTAGTTTATGCTGTTGCCAATGAGGGTTCCCGATTGGAAATTCCGGACGGTCCACTGGGCAGGCTTATTTCGGGTGAGCAGTTGCTTAAGCTTAATGAAAATGTGAAGAAGTTGATACATTTTTTCATGATTTTTCATGCATTATCAGGCTTCCCAAGCTGACACGTTTGCCTTTGTTTTGGGTTTTATTACAGATTGTTGGACAGAACCGGATGATCGGCCAAGCTGTGAGGAGATACTCTCCCGCTTGTTAGACTGCGAATACTCACTTTGCTGATACAATCTTTGTTTCTTGTGTATAGAAAACATGGTAGAGGTGTTACATTGTATTCTCGGCTTAAGGTTGTATTCTGCTGTCAATTTCTCAATCATTGTAAAATCATAAATTTGGTTTTTTTTTTTCCTTTTTATGTCCTCCGTTTTGCATCTTCCTCCAATGTTGCTGCGACTCAGCTTTTTTATGCAATCAAAAAACAAATTAGTTTGTTGACAAGCTTGGATTTTGGCTTTTATTCTTGTTACTTCTGTTATCTGCAACCATAAACAGCAGGAAAAACGACGACAAAGGAAAGTATTATTTGATGGAAAATTCAAAATGATAAAACAGGCATGAACAAGATGTTCAGAACTCTTACATTCCTCTTACAACTGTTTCTTTTTTATCACATTAGTTTCATCTTCAGTCAAGGATAGGCCGCCTGTTGAGTGCTTCTTCAAAGCGACGGCACGAATCCACCCTCATCTCTGTACTCATTTCGTTTTCTGGTGCCGGATAGTAATCCTCCCTCAGCTGCACATCCCTCAAGTTGCGGTTCAAGTTTGGAATTCTCACAAGGAACATCATGAAATGCTCATGTGCCGTGCCATGGATGAAAAGCTTCCGCAATGTCAGGCATTCTGCCAGCAACCCGGCCGCCGGAAGCCAAAGACTCCTCTGGTTTACATCCCGGTCCTGCGGGGGCCAGTAATCAAGTTCACTGAGGCTCAAGCTTTCAATCCCACTCAGGAAGAACCTCTCCCAAAGACTCAGGTCCATCTGCCCGGGGGGTGCAGTAAGTGCATAGCCAACTGTATCACCACAATCCAACTTCATCTTGGACAGCAGAGGATAGCCGGCGAGGCAGCTCAACCCAAAATCTCGCTGTGTGGGTCTCTGCCTTCCCCTGCAATCCCCTTCTACCCGGATCCGAATCTCCTCCAGATTGGGACAATCATCGAGACCAGCCGTTGGCAACGGAGTCAGCAGCTCACCAACCCCAATCCAAAGCGAAAGATATTGCAGCCTCTCCCAGCTCTCACCACCCCAAAACCCATTTCCATTGCCATAGCCATATCCATTGCTTGGTGGCATATAGGAACAGTCCCCATCCAACCCCAACTTGCATTTCTTGCTGCTTCTGTGCTCATACTCAGCCGCCCAATTCAAGTCCATGTAATCACCATCCTCCCCATTCCGATTCAACACACTGGCTTCACTATTAACATCCTCATGCTCATCATCATTCACTTGATTGATATCAAAATTGCAGGCATGCTCATCCTCCTGCTCCCAAACGCAATCAATGTGGAGCCTTTGAATCCGATCACGAATCGGCTCCAAAGCCCGCAAAGAAGCAGCAGCATCCAAGTTCTTGCAGCAAGAGATCCCAACATCAACCAGAGTCTTCCTTAACAAGCAAGACATCGTCCTCAGCCCCTTCACTGTGATTCTCTTACATCCCTGAACCTCAAACTTGGCCAATTTGCAGCACCCTCTAGCGATCTCAATCAACCCCATATCCGTCAAATCAGCCGAGTTCTTGATCGACAAAGACTCCAGCCCTGAACACAACGCAATGCCGTCTAGCTCGGACCCAATCGCAGTGCAAATCCCATGAAACTGCCCGAGCTTGAGCGCCCTCAGCCTGGGACACTTAGACCCAAGCACTTCCAACGCCAACCCACTGTCTCTCACGTTCTTGCACACATCCAACGCCAGCTCCTCCAACAGCGGAAGCCCCGAGAAGAAATCCACCAAAGCCGCGCGCCCAATCCGAGCGTCCTCCGACGTAAATCCGTCGTCGTTTGGATCGCCGCGGGCGTTGGCCAACGATGACGTATCGATCAAATGGACGACTTTGAGCTCCGGGCAGTTAGCGGAGATCGACAGCAGAGCCTCCTCGCCGACGAAGCCTATGTATCGGGGATCGAACATACACGCGATGAGGAGATGCTGGAGCTTCGGGCAGGCGGTGACGATGGATTTAATCTCGTTCGCTCTGAACCCCTCGGTAAACGACGTCGTCAGGAGATCCAGCTTGGTGAGAGATCGGGCCACGTTCGGGTGGGCCTCGAGGACCGGCGGGAGGTCCTCCGTCCAGTAGTAGAATTCCGACAGGTCGAGCTCGGAGAGCGAGTGGCATTGGTCGAAGAGAGGATCGAAGTCAGCGCCGAGGGGCGATTGTGGCCGTTGATGCCATCGGACAAGCTTGACGTGGCGCAATCCGGGCCACAGATGGGAGACGATCTGGACGGTGGAGGGAGATCGGGAGTAGACGATGAGGGAGTCGACGAATGGGAAGGCGGCACGTAGGCGTTGGGCCAGGAGGAGGGGGTCGGTGTCGTTAGCGGCGAGGGAAGGGGAGAGCAGAGAGTGGCCCCACGGAGAGAGGAGGGAGAGGTCGAGGTGGGTGACGGCGGCGAAGCAGAGCGGGAGGTCGGGGAGGTCGCGCGCGTTTCCCCGTAGTGCGAGGGAGGTGCGCGTGGCCCTCTCCGTGCTCCGGAATTTGCGGCACACGAGGGAGAGCGAGTTCCGGGTTCGGGTGTCGGATACCAACCCGATTATGGTCGAGAGTATGGCGTCCGGCAAGTCGTTGATTGTGGTGGCGCTGGTCATGGCGGGTTATGACAAGTCGTTTGATTGTTTAGTGTTGCTCTGTGTGTTTAGAGAGAGAGTGAGACAGAGAGATAGAGGAGTGAGATTTTTGGAACTGTGGATGGAAGATAGGGGGAGGGAGGAGGAGTTAATGGCTGCTGGTGAGGGGAAGCGTCGTCGTTTAGTGGGGGAGACCCACGTGAATACGATGTATGTTTATGGGTATGAGGCGAGTATACTAGGAGCTGTGGGGAGCGCGTGGGAGGAAGAGTGACTTGCGTGCCCTGTGGGCCATTTTGGGTGTTTTGGATATGGGTGGATGGATGGAGGCATGGATGGATAGGGAACATCTATGTATCTTTATACATTACAAAAATCTTCACTTACTTTTGATCTTGAGTTTGAGCCTTCATTAAGCTCTCACGTAGCATTAAGTTTGGATAAGGACATATTCACACCTTTAAATCTTCCAAAAAAAAAAAAAAAAAAACTTAAAAAGAAGACACTTTAGCGTAATAGCATTTCTTCAGTTGGTATCAATAAGTTGATATATTAGTTGATGCTCGTAGCATTACTAAAAACAGAAAATATTTTCTTAACTTTTTTTTTTTCTCTTTCCTTTTTCTTGTAATAGTACATTTCTAAACCCTAAACCAAATGCGCAATTATTGCACTAATAGTAATTTTATTCTTTATGTTGTACACACGTCTCTCTTTGTATCTCTCTTATCACATAACTAACCATACGATAGGTCAATTTTTCTCAATTCATTGGAGTGACAAAATTTCACAAACCATTAACGGGGATTAGATTCCTTCATTCCAATTAACGGAGACCAACACTTTAACGGTGACCAACACTTTTGGGCGTTGACATAAAATTATAATGTTTGTTGATCCCTAAATTTGGTTCAACAACAAGACGACCTCTTCAAGATTGAGGTCGGGCAATTCGTCCAGAGCAGGTCAATGTGACCAACCAAGTCGTCCTACAAAACCTACAAAATAGAAGACCTAATGATGGGTGACACCAGTGTGATGCTGACTAAGGACCCTCTGATGCTTAAGTCAATCGAGTGTTTGAGAGCAAAGTGCACAATATATTTTGGTGCTTAGAATTGCATATCTTTGAAGAAGGGTCTCTTCAGCTTTTTATATCATCTTAGACGACCTAGTCCTTCTCATAGTAGAACTCTAGAATAACCTAGTCCTCCTGGAACTAGGACTCCAAAATAACCTAGTCCTCATTGAACTAGGACTCCATTTAGATAGGCGTCTTGGTGAACTTGAAGTGTCTTAGTTTCTCTAGGATTATAAGTCCTCTTGGTGAACACAACGTAAATTAGGCTGATGTCAACCTCACCCACAACTTGAAGCGTCCTAGTTTCTCTAGAATTATAAGTCGTCTTGGTGAACACCACGTAAATTAGGCTAATGTGAGCCTCACCCACATGACCCAAGCTCATGGACCAATGTGCTTACAACCCCACTAGAGTCAAGGTGAAAAAATATATGGCGATAAGCTCAACCCAACCGCCAGGATTCGAGCTCAGCTCAGGCATCTATGCCTTGGCCCGACTTGGCCTAGAGGTATTTTGCCTCACAAACAGAAGTTCCTCATGTCCAGGGGCGGCCCTAGGGTAGTGCAAGTGGCCACACTGCACAAGGCCCTTGATTTTTTAGGGCCCCCAAAAAAAAATTCCTTTATATTATAGGAATGGTATATATACTTTAGTGTGCTGCATATTATCACAAATGTGTGTGTGGTGGAGCTGGCTTTGCAGTGCCTATCCCTTAATAGAAGCGTCCGATGTGAATGATAGTTTTTTTAATTTTGGGGAAAAGCCTCTTATAATAGTTTTAATTCTTCAAATAAACATAACAAATACAATGTGAATGATTTTTGGATAGTAAGGTATGTTGTTGTCATTACATGTTTATTGATGATGACTTTTTAGTTATAAGAATTTTTGTATTAGATTATGTGAGGCCCTAATTTAAATTTAGCACAAGGTCCTCAAAATCTCAGGAATGACCCTGCTCATGTCCCCAGACAAGAAAGTTTTGTATGTGAAGTTGCATTTTCAATAGTTTAGCCAATTTGGCAATATTAAATTATAAAATAAATTTTTATGGTAAGTCTCGTATCGGAACCATGAGTCCCCAAAGTCTCCATAAAAAGAGCTTGACAAAAAAGCTTGATGAAAGGACTTGGACAGTGTCATGGCTCTTAATTATTTGAAATTGGGGGCGTCACTTTTTTTGCTTTTCTAATTTTGGTTTAGACGAGAGACGTGACGTTACTCAAGTCGTCGCATGTCTTTTACTCCTTTTGGTCTTTTGTGTTTATGCGGCCTTTTGTAGTTGTGCATAGATTTTCCCTAATGGCCAAAAACAAAAGAGAAAAGCTTATCCATTCTTGTTTTGGTAAATAATAATATTTATTAAAATTTATTTTTCAAAAAGTTTATCTCATGAATTATACATGTGAACTTTAGGGCTACACAGCAAAATAAAGTTGTTATGGCTTTGGCCATTATAGCCCTTGGCTCAATTGGTTTATTGGTTTATTTATTTATTTATAATTTTAGAATTAAGAATACGAAAATAAGTTGTGTTTCATAAAAATAAAACATATTTTTCATTTTGCATTTTTATTTTATTTTTATTTAATATATTATCCTTATTTAATGAACAGTTTCATTTGTTAATATTTTTATTAACTAAGGACATTTTGCAGTATTTTAAATGTTTCACAATTTTTTGCATTTGCTTTTATATATACAGATAGATAAGTCCTATTAACAAGAAAAATAATTAAAAAATCTTAAAACTAAGAGAAATTGTCTATACTTCTTTTCAATCCAAACTCTTAAGTCACATCGCTTAACAAAATTAAACTTATTTAATCTCAAGGAAGAGATCCTTGGATTCTTAGGCTTTTGGTACAACACATAAAACGCCAGATCTAAAGGTAATTAAATTTCACATTTAGGAAAAGTGGTTGTCTTTTCTAAAGGTATTGAAATTCAAGGATATGGCATGGGTTGGGAGGCATGTTATCTACTTCTTTGTACGTTTTGAAGTTGAAATCAATTTGCATCACTCATTTTGACTTACGAGCTAAATTCCAAAAATAAGGTACCAGATAATTCAAACAAATATACAAAATTCTTCGAAAGGTGAAGAGGCTCACGAGTCACGCGTGCTTTCTGTTTGAAATAAAAAGAATCTTCTATTTAGTGCATGTTTGGCATTGCTTATTTGGGGTGATAAGTGATTTTTTTAAAATTTTGGGAAGCCCAGCCGGTTTGGTAAACTATGAGAAAATCACTTATTGTTAAAAATTGCTGTGAGAGAAAACTATAAGGGAAAGCCGCTAATGAGGTGCTTCAATTTTTTGATTATGCAGGAATCAGTTTTGAAAAGGCGTTGGGTTTAATGATTATGCGGGAATCAGTACAAACAACACTTTTAACAAAAAGTGTACCAAATGCCAAACTACTTTATCTCACAGCAAATTTGACAACGATTATTTTCATAGCACAATAATATCAAACTGGAACAAACCCAAATTAGAAAATCCATTAGACCACTAGAGATCTGCAATGATAGCAATTGTAAGTGTGAAGATTGAAAGCACACTCAACAACAAAAGCTGAGCTTAATACAAGTCAATAGATTTGCTCAATAAAAAAAGGAAAGAAGAAAGAAGAAAGAAGGCAATCTATGTAATGGACGGCAGTGGTATGACGTGTATCATGTACTTAGAAGAAAAATCTACATCCATGGAAAAAGAAAGAGAGGCGTGGCAGATGGCAACAGGCACAAATACAATGAATGTATGGGTCCTCAGAGGCTGCTAGAAACACAGCTTTCTCACCGTACATCTGGCATCAATATATAAATAGTTGGTGAGTGGCATCAGAGGAAAGGAAATGCTATTAAATTAAGCACGCATTGAATTCTCATAGTTATATATTTTCTTTATTTGAGTTTTTTTTTTTAATGTTAAAGATGTTCTTATTTTAAGAAAACGATAGAGTCCAATAATTAGAAGCTCTTATTATATTTCTAGAGTGAATTATGCAAGAAGTATTCAGATTGGAAAAAAAATATTGTTCGTTAATGCAAGAATTATTCAGATTGGAACAGATTTGAGGGGAGAAATGAAGATTTCTTTCCCAGTATGTTTAGTAATGCTGGGAAAGTAACCAGGAGATATCACTTTATTTCATTTCCTATGTTTGTTTTGAGTATGAATGAAAAATAAAGTTTGTATAATTTTCCAATTATACCCATATTAAATCAAATAAAAAAAAAGAATGCATTAAATGATATTTATTGTAATTCTAAATTATTAATGGAGACAAAATAGTCATGAAAAATATGCATTTAATATTGGCTCATTTTTTCAAACTTTCTACAAAACCCAAGGAGAGAGGAGAGTTTCACTTTCCCCCTTACTTTTCCATGCGCTAGGCAACCATTTCCCATGCAGCCATGCCTGAACTTACCAAACATGGGAAATCAATTGATTTCTCATCCCCAAGCTTCCTTATCCATGAACCAAACGGGACCTTAAAGCATGAAAGAAAGGAGATACAGTAGAACCAGACATATATACATCTCTTACATACTTTTATAGATTTGAGATATTTTTTTAAAATTTTTTTTTTAAAAAAAAAGACAAAAAGAAAATATCATTTTTGTTAAATTGATAATTAGGAAAGCTTCTAACCTTATCCCAAAGAAGGTAAGATTCTCTATGGATTAGGTTTTTGGTAATGTTTGGGGCCCAGAAAGACTGCCCATTTTGGATTTTTAAAAATGGATAAAATGTGAATGAAACTTTGGAGCGAACAAAGACATTCATATAATGACAAGTTGGCAATTAGATAGAATCTGATGTGTTTGCATCAGCTGGCGCCTCAGGCATCTATGTATTTGCACACCTTTCTTTTATTTTATTTTTAATTATTATTATTTTTAATAAATCAATCACCATTTGCATTTTACATCTTGTGTTCAACTGAAAATTTCTTGGGCTTCTTATAAATATGGGTTGAGCCTGGGCCTGAAAATTTCAAGATTTATATATATATGCTTGTGGGAGGTAGGTTCTTTTATTTTTATTTTTGGATAGTGTAAGAAGATTTTGATTGGAAATCAGAAAGTGAAAGCAAAAATGCTATTGAGAAACTTGAGACCAAGTTGAAACTTGAATTCGGAATGACGGTAGTTAGTAGAGAAACCAACAGTTTGTGTGGGATTTGGTTGGGTTTTAGACACAAGCTCTTAGGAGCGTTTAAGCCTCAAGCCCAGTTCACCACTTATTTCACAAGCACGTCGTAATTTTGAAAGCATGCATTGTAATTTGTGTGCATTAAATATTAATCTAGTATTGGGTAAACCTAATAATATAAACATTGTGTGCATAATTAAGGGGTTTAATGCATGTGATATTTTCCCATTACCTACATAATAGTTGTAATTTTCTCAAGTGTGTTCATTTATACAAATTAAACACTAAAATTAAAAATAAAAATTATCAACTAATTAATTTTATTAAAATTATAAGAATTTACAAAAGATAAGGAAGAACACTTTGGGGCCTCATTAAAACCTTGTTTGGGGAAAACCCAATGGGACAAAACCCCAAATGAAGGAAAAAGAGTACCCCGCATTGTAAACATTGCATTCACAAACAAAAACCAGCATTGGTTTGTTTAACAAAATATTTATTCAAAGATCCTCTTAAGCTTTGAGCAATTTCTTCTTCTTTTTTCGTTGGAGAAGACGAGAATCACAAAAAGAAAACATAAAAACAAACAAACAAACAAACAAACAAACACAAAAATTGCTTGTGTTAGGCCTTCTCCAACCCCGGGGCTAAACCCAAAAAAATCTCAAATTTTGGCCCCATTTCATCTCCAACGCATGTATAGGGAGGGGGGGAATTTTAGGCAAATTGAAATCTTGTGCGGTATTTGGCCCAGCTTTCCAATCCAGGCGGAATTGCTGTGGGCCCAACTCGCATCAAACCAAGCAGCCACGTGAAGACCCCAGCTACATGGTCCACGTATTGCCAACTTACCCATGCTGCTTGCGCCACTTGTCAAGCCCAGAACAATTATTTGTTTCAATCCAATGGCAGCATTAAGTTGCTGTGTCAATTTTTTGTTTTGTTTTTTTTTTCATTCTACATATAATCAATGGCCAGCATATTTTTAAGCAATCTCAATGGGAAAAATTCACATCCAATGGCTGAAATTTAAATCCAACATCAAAATTAATTTTTATAACTACTCTAAATCAAATTCAACCCAAAATAATTTTGTGATTATCATTTATCTTAATTGTAATTATGGTTTATCTTAATATGTTTTGATTTTTAAGTGAAATTATATTATGTTTTGGATTTTGGATTTTTTTAGGTTAAAATGTTCAAAAAATTAAATCACAAATGTTGAAATAAAAATAATGTGAAGAAAAATTAACCAAAAAAAAATATTAGAAGTTAATCATTTTTAAACAATTTAATAAAGTTGCGGACTCAAATTATGAGTATGCATGGTTGGAGGAAAAAATAATTTGAGTCTGGGCAATACTTGAATAGTTGTATTTCTAAGGGGAGAAATTTGGGTTTAGCCCCATTTGGGTTGGAGATGGCCTTATGACCTTCTAAGAAGGTTTCATACGTTATCAAGGGTTTTTTCGTCTTTTTTTTGGGCTAAGAAGGTTTGTTGATTTCCCCATGTTTTGTTTATTTTGTTTTAATATTATATTATATTATATAATTAATAATTGACTTTACTTCCTCAATAAGTTTCTTGACAATATAAAAGTGATTGATTTGGCTCCTTCTAAGCGGTTTGGCTTCTCTCTTTTATTTTTTAATTTATACATATATATATATATATATATATAGGTTGAGGATAGCAAAACAATGATATCCCCGTTTCATGCAAGTGTTTCTCGCACTCTACCCACTATGCTGAGCCCATACAACTATTTACACAGAGCTTGGTGCTTTACTACTTTTTAAAATACATAACATTATTTTATTGTTTTCTCCAAATTGACAAAATTCCTTGTGTATAGTTGACAAATTATTGTGGGGAGGCGTATATTGTACACATGTTTAAGCACAACCAATACGATAGAGACGGGTGAAAAATGTATGTTTGAAAAAATCCAAACCGATTTGGTTCAGTTTCACCGAAGAATTTAAAATTTTATATTGTAAATCAAAGCACGTTCAACACAATTTTTTTTTTTTAAAACCCGCATCAAACCAGATATACTAATTCGATTAATTGAGTTTATTAATTTGGGTTGGAAATGCCCAGCCCTAAGACAACATTGACGTGCAGAATGAAAATTGATGATTACATTGATTTTTTATTTCTTTCTTAAATATAAGCGATAATTTAAACTATAAGGGGATGAACACACACTTTAAGTCAAGGTTCTTTTTTTGATATGATGATAAAAAAACAATGCGGACCAAGAGACCTAAACCCTAGCCGCTCTCTCCCTCTATGAGTCCTAAGGGAAAATTCCATTGAGGGGGGAGGAGGAAGAAGCATCACTGCCCCTCCTCCCCCTCCTCTCTTCTAGTATTTTCTTCTTAGGTTAGTGCATAAGTCCACTAGGGCGTTTTGCATAAAAAACCTCCTGTGGTGGTTTCTTCTAAGCCATGGTTAGAATGAAGTTCCCCATCACCCATTTTAGTCTATGTTTTCAATCAAATCCTACTCCCAAAACCTGCTCCCTAACGCCGCTTATGTTCTCTAAATTTGATTCTATATCGTCTTTGACGGAGGTTGCTGCAAATCACCCAATTGTTCTTTGACAAAGTTGTTGTTTTCGTTTATTTGTTCGCTCTTATACGCAGGTAGATCGCTGGAAATTATATTTTCCCCAAATCTGTTACGGATGTGATGGTGGGTGTGGCCGCGACGGCTCTTCTTCAAGTGGTGGTGGTAGGGTTCGTTTAGGCTCATGGGTTGTTTTGGGGTTTTGGTTATGTTGGGTTTGTGGGCTTTGTTTGGGCATATGGCTAATTGTGGTGATGTGGGCTAGTAGTTTTAGTGTGGCTTTTGTTCCCATTAGTTTTGCTTTTAGTATGTTAGTTTGTTGCCCTCTTGGAATTGATATTTTAGATGTCTTGTTGATATCTTTGATTGTACTGTTGAAGTTTATTTAATGAAGTTTCTATTTGATTAAAAAAAAAAATCAACGCTCTTTTTGGTTGAATTATGAATGTTGTTGACGCGAAAAAGTGGTTCGGCACTCTTAAGCTCAACTTAGTGATTTTGGGCCTTCGGTATACTTAAGGCCTCGGTAGGGAGTGTGATCTGCAATATGAGAAAACGCTCGGTAAGACCTAGGGCACCGGTGTGGTACCGGCCGAAGGCTCTTCGATGCTTAAGTAAGTTCGAATTTAGTAAATTAAACTGACAGATCAATAGGCTTGTATGCCATTAGTTCTGATTACCTCTACTTTGGGATAGTTGGCCTCCTTTATAGGCCTTGGGAGGTGTGCAATTTGTTTAGAATTTCGATGTGGGACTGTGGACGTCGATTCTGAGCACGTCACGTGTCCCAGGAGAGGGCGTTGCCTTAATGGATGGATCGGTGGGCTGCGTGCCGAAGGCAACTTTGACCATGCTCGATTTGGCCCACGTGTTTTGTTCTTATTAGCTGTTCATTTTGGTATAAACAGAAGTCCCCCAAGTTCTTATTTGAGAATTCTCGGATGAGGACTTGATTCCTTCTTTGGTAGTCAAAATGTTGTTCTACCGTTAGGTAGATGGGCAGAGGGACGTGCTTTGGCCCTTATCTGCGCCTTTTCGTTCGGTAAGCATACCCTTGGGAACTCAGAGGTCGCCACTTTGAAGGTTGTCGTTCGGTAGCAGAGGCCATATGGAACGGGTACCGTCAGGCCTTTCTGATTGGTTGTTGAATTGGATAGGTTGGACCTTTGTTTTAAGGCACGTGCGGTAGGGAGGAGAAACGATGGGACAGAATGACGCTTCTCTTCTGTGCCCCGCGTGTTGTCAGAACCTCCACTCATCGTGCGACACGTGGCGTGTTTACTCATGCAGAGCGGCGCCATTAATGCGCCGTTTGGTTTTCCGAGGTGTACCGTTCCAATCCTTCGCCCTATAAATATGAGTGACTTCGGATGAGAAGTTCACAGTGAAGCGAGAGCTTTGTCCGGGCGATTTCCGGCATGAGCTAACGGCAATCAAGGTGATTTCTAACGTGATCAATCGGCAACTAAGGCGATTTCCGGCGAGATCATTCGGTAGTAAAGTCGACTCCCCTCCGTCTACAGATTGAGAAAAGGCACCGTTCTGCACCCTATACTTTGTTTGCTGTATGCGTCTTCCCTTGACTGAACTTTTGTGCTAGTGGGGTTCCGTTTGGTACCTTTACTAGCATGTCATCCACATAGACCTCCATCGTGCTGCCGATCTGCTTGGCGAAGATTCGGTTGACCAGTCTCTGGTAGGTCGTGCCTGCATTCTTTAGGCCGAACGACATGACGATGTAGTAGTATAGGCCTTTATCTGTTATGAACGTTGTGTGCTCGCTGTCGGCAGGATGCATGAAGATCTGATTATATTCAGAGTATACGTCCATGAAGCTGAGCAGTTCGTGATCAGCAGTGGCGTCCACTAACTGATCGATGTGGGGCAACGGGAAGCTGTCCTTTGGGCAAGCTTTGTTCAGATCGGTGTAGTCTTGGCACATTCGCCACCCACCCTTTGCCTTCCGAACCATTATAGAGTTGGCCAGCCAGACTGGATACGTGGCCTCCCGGATGAAGCCTATGGTTATCAACTTGTCTACTCCGTTCTTTATGGCTTCGTACCGTTCGGCATCATAGGATCGGCGCTTTTGCCTGATAGGTTTAAAGGCGGCAGAAATGCTCAGCTTGATGACATCAGGGGATATGCCCGGCATGTCATTGTAGGACCAGGCAAAAACCTCCGAGTGTTGTCGAAAGAAATGGATGAACTCGGACTGGAGGGTGGCGTTTAGCATGGTACTGATCTTCACGCATCGGTCCGGCTGGCTTTCATCCAGTGCTACGGTTTCTAGGTCCTCGGTAGGCTGTGCTACAGGGGTTGGTGTTTCTTCTCTGGGATCATCCACAGGGTCGCTGGCGTTCGGCATCCCCTCGACCGTGAAGGCATCCCCTCGACCGTGAAGGCCTATTTTTGTTTCCGAGGAACCCCAGTTTTTAACGCCGTGGCATAATAGTTCCAAGCGCTTAACTGGTCGCCCTGAATTGCTCCCTTGCTGTAGCAGGTAGGGAACTTCATGAGCAACATGTGAGGAGATAGGTGGGCCTTTATCATTGTGAGTGCCGTTCAGCCGACTATGATATTGTACGCCGTTGGACAGTCCACCACAAGGAGCTGATCGTACACCATAGTTCTCCGTGGTGCCACGCCGAAGGCGATTGGCAAGCTGAAGCTACCGATCGGCTGGACCAGGTCTCTTGAAAAACTGAGGAGGGGTGATAGCTGCCGGTTGACTTGGCTATCATCTATTCCTAGTTCTCCAAATGTTTCGGTGAAGATGACGTTTACCGAGCTGCCGGTATCGATCAAGACTCGCCCAACGTCGAATTCGGCAATCTCGGCCCGGATAATCATAGGATCATTGTGCTGGTAAAGAACTCCTTCCTCTTCTTCTTCACATAAAGTGATGGGCTCCCACCGGACCTTCGGCATCTTTGTGTGCCGGCTGTTCTCGATGCCGAGCACCTGAGGGTACTGTGCCGCCCTGACGTACTGCTTTCTTGAACTATTCGACGTTCTTGCGAGGGTTGGGCCACCGCTGATCGTGCTGATCATATTTATCTGTCGGTTCGCGTTCGACATGGGTGCCTGTTGCGGCTTAAGCAGTCCTCAGGTTTTGGGATGATTTCGTTCTCGTTCATCAGCGCGACTTCATAAGAGGTGTTAAGTAGGGTGAAGACCTCTGTCCCTTGGTTATGGGCCGGTAGTGGGGCTCGATTGCTGTCCCTGCCGTATCTACCTTTATTCTTCTTAGAATGCTCTTTCCGAGAACCTCCGGCGTCCTTTCATTTGCGACTCTTGGGGTATCCGGTAGGCCTTTCCATTGGTGCGAACGGCGATCCCTGTGCCGTTGCGGACCGCTGCAGGGGTTCATTTTGCAGAGCCGTTGGCTCGGTCTTCGAGTTGAAGTACTCAGCTTTGGCGTGGATTGCTGTCTGTTTCATCAGCTCATCGTACGTGCGCCAATTGCTGCTCTATACCAAGTACCGAAAGTGTGAAGACCGAAGGCCACTCTTAAAGGCGCCGAAGGCTGCCTTATCATCGATATTCGAGCATCTCAAGTATTCATGGCTGAAACGTGCGGCGTATTCACGCAAAGGCTCGTCGTCTCTTTGCCGGATGGTGTATAGATCATCGGCAGAGTACAATCTGTTCGTTTGAATCATGAAATGGTTCAAGAAGATCTACTTCAGCTCATTGAAGGAATCGACCATCCCTGGTTCCAGACGGTAGAACCAGTTCAAGGCAGCCTCCGTGAGCGAAGATGGGAACAGCAGGCACTGCCCTTCGTCGCTGAGCCCCTTGCATCCCACGACAGAATGGAAAGAGTAAAGGTGTGTCAGAGGGTCCTCTACACCTGTATAAAACGATATACGTAGGGGCTGCACGTCCCTGTCCTGCCGTGAGCGTCTTATACGTTCGGTGAATGGTCATGGCAAAAGCTTTCCCCAATCGGGTTCCTGCGAACGAGTCCTGTCGTCCTCCATTTTCTGCATCCTCTAAAGGAGGAGGCGAATGACCGGGTCTCAGCTTGGGATTTCTTCCGTTGTGTGATGCTCCGAACGTTGAGGGGACCTGATCGGATTGACCTCAGAGTGCCTTGTTGGCGTTGCCGAACGATAAGTTGATGACTGGTTTGTAGATGGGGTGTACTCATGGTCGGATTCGGCTGTTGACTCCAAGCCTTCTACCCTTCGTAAGGGAGACTTATTCCCCAGAATCCTCAATCGGGAATCATTCAAGCATGCATTAATCCTGATCGGTGATCTTTGCCGCTCGGCCTCCCGATCTAACAGTCTATGGCGACAATTAGAATACACCTTCTTCAGCACGTGGGGTTTGTCTTTAGGGGCCGGGACCACCAGCCGTTTGGTGGGTGCTGGTGCTGCCTTTGCCACCTTTTTGCCCTTCTTCTGGCGATAGGGAGTCTGTAGACTCTGAGACGATCGATTAGTCTGAATATTTTGTGTTTGCTGGTGATTAAGCAACTGTTGTGTTTCGTCTACTTTGGACGAGAGGAGATTGTTGTGTTCCTGTAACTTAGCCATGTCCTGCCGAAGGGACGTGATTTGAGCTAGAAGCTCAGCTTCGGTGGTGGTTTAGATTACAGGGGAGTTGCTCGCTGGTGTGTACGGGGGCGGTGCTGGGCTAGCTCCGCCCGGCCTGCCGAACGACAATCCCTCTTGTGGTAAGAACGTAGTTTTTGATGTGGTCCCCATTTTCTAGGGATAAAGGGTCAATTGTTTTTCGTTTCCCACAGACGGCACCAAACTGTTGATGCGAAAAAGTGGTTCGGCACTCTTAAGCTCAACTTAGTGATTTTGGGCCTTCGGTATACTTATAGCCTCGGTAGGGAGTGTGATTTGCAATATGAGAAAACGCTTGGTAAGACCTAGGGCATCGGTGTGGTACCGGCCGAAGGCTCTCCGATGCTTAAGTAAGTTCGGATTTAGTAAATTAAACTGACAGATCAATAGGCTTGCATGTCGTTAGTTCTGATTACCTCTACTTTGGGATAGTTGGCCTCCTTTATAAGCCTTCGGAGGTGTGCACTTTGTTTAGAATTTCGATGTAGGACTGTGGACGTCGATTCTGAGCATGCCACGTGTCCCAGGAGAGGGCGTTGCCCTAATGGACGGATCGGTAGGCTGGGTGCCGAAGGCAACTTTGACCAGGCTAGATTTGGCCCACGTGTTTTGTTCTTATTGGCTGTTCATTTTGGTATAAACAAATGTAATCCCAAAATTTCTATAAATAATAAATAAATAAAAACCTTGTTGGCGATGAGTATATTGATTAATTTGCAATGTGGAGTACCAAAATGATCATCAAACTAGGGGTGGACATCAAGACCAAAAAACTGGAACACTAAGCTGTATCGGAATGAAAAAATCATGTTGACTAAAAAGTCAGCAAACCAGCATCGAATTGATCGAACTGGGTCAAATCGTTCGATGCCAATTTCACACCTTACAAAACTGGAGACTGAATTGACTGTGTGTTTTTTTTTTAAAATCCTTTTAAAAATTATTTAAGTACAATGCTAAATTTCTAATCCCATGATTAATATTTCCCTAACCCCAACTTCAAATAAGCTCAATTTTCTCTCTTTGCATGAAATTGGGTCATCAGTGAATTTAAAGAAAGAAAAAAAAAGTTGGAATTTGAAAAATATAATAATTTAAAAAATTTAGTGAAAAAACAGAAAAACCGAAAGCCGCACCAAAAACTATTAAATCGAAAAACTGGATTAAACCTCACCGATTGAATAGTACCGATTCCAATTTAAGATAAAAACCTGACCGAATCGGACCACGCTCACCCCTGATTAAAACCCTTGTTAATAAACTGTTTATCGTTTTTGTTAGTCCATGATTTAACCAAAGAAAACGCGTTAAGTCAGTTACCAGAAAATGACAGTCTAAAATAATTGATCCAAGGATTATCAAGTTCACCACTACCACCAATTGTAGAAACAGTCCTCGCACCACGTGACGAGATCTCCTCCTTCTTCCCCAACCCCACACCATTTTAAACCCTATTCCTCCTATCTCTCTCTCTCTCTCTCTCTCCGTCTCTCTCGAGCTAAGATTTGCTTTCTCTCTCTAGATTTTGATCTAGATCGTTTTCAGGTACGAATCCTTGAGGCCCTATTTTTAATTTTGTAAATTTAAATTGCATTTCTAAAGATTTCTTTTGCTTCTCATTCTCCAAAATTTGATGATGGATTTGTATCAAACCACAGCTCGATCAGATCTAGATATTGAAATAAATGTGTAATTTTTTTTTTTATCAAAAAATAAATGTGTAATTGAATATAATCATTAGCACACTTTTAATATTCATTTTTTGTTGTTGTAGAATTTTCACCAAATTTGTCGTTTTAATATTGTTCAATGTTTTATCAACATGGATTAAATTTGTTCAGAATATTAATTTTTGGGTTTTATTTTTCTTAGTAGACAATAAAAGGTAATTGTTATTGTCATTATTTTTCTATAATTTTCAAGGAAATTGAGGTGAATGTTAAGTTAATTGAGATCTATACACATGATTTTAGTTTGCACTTGCTAGTTTTAGCTGATTGAACTGTCTTTGAAGGAACTTTGGACCTACTTGAGAAATAGAATGAATAAGATCGGTCACATGTAAATTCTTAGAGCATTGCCTGGAATAAGTTTGGGGGGTTAGACTATGCAGGTTTCATGCCAAGGAGATTGTCTAAAATCTTTCTGGTTGACTGTGTCCCTTTTTTAATGACTATATTGCCAATATACTTATGAGAGTACTAATGTTAGTATTGAATTGTTTTTCTTCTGAAATTATATGTCTCTAATTCATTGAGTATATTTTCTCTTATTTTAATGTGCTTGCAAAATGGGGGTTTATATTTGATGCATTGTGAATTAACTTCACGGGGTACTTGTTGACAACTTATAAATAACTAGTATGGTGTTGCAGCTGGTATTTGCTAGGGTGGGGTGAGGACTTTATTCTGGGAATGGAGGATGCCAAAGAGCAACGAGTGGATGAGTCTGAAAAATCGCCACAGGAGGTTGTGTTCAAACTCTGGTTATGCAAGATGCATAATGCTTGTTTGTGTGTGTGTGTGTGTGTGTGTGTGTAGAAAGCTTATTTACTGCTGGGGAAATTCGTATTGAAAATTATTTGTACAGAAATCGTTGTATTGATATAGAGGTTTGACCCAAGTTTATTCTTTTCTTAGGAGGAAGCTATAAAGAAAAAATATGGTGGCATTATTCCCAAAAAACCACCACTAATTTCCAAGGTGATTTTTGAATTGCATATTGCTCTCATTTTATGTCTGTGGTTCCAGTTTTAAAGTTTGTACTAGATTTTATCTGAGACTTTGAATTTGATCTCAGGACCATGAACGTGCTTACTTCGATTCCGCTGATTGGGCTCTTGGAAAGGTACTTTTCATCCAAATACTTTTAGGGTTTCTCACCCATCGATTTGTGGCATGCCGTGCCCAACATAGAAAGGAAAAATAAAGATGACAGAATACCTGTAGAAATTTTTTTCTCTTCTTTGCACTCCTCTAAATTCTCCTCCAGTCTTTTTTTTGATCTGTCGGCTTTCTCCTCCTTTTCTTTTCTTTTCTCTTTCTGTTGTAGCCTTTTTATAGGCCAACTAGATAAGACTCCTTTGAAAACACAACACCTTTTGAATTTCAACTGATCAGCTTTTAGCTTTACCATAATAGATATCCCAAAAATTTTGGGAACCCATGTTGGTTTGACTTTATCATCAAACTTTTATTTGAGATAAATAATAATATTTATTTGGCCGAATTTTTTTGTTTCAACACATTGTAGATGAACTTTTTAATTGCAAAAGTGGGAAATCTCTACTATGTGAATTACTTCATATCATTTGATTCTTTTTGGATGATAACAGCAAGGTGTTGACAAGCCAAAAGGACCACTTGAAGCACTTCGGCCAAAATTACAGGTATCATTCCCATTTTCAATTGAGGTTGTCTCCACTTTAACTTTCTGATTTGGCTGCCCTCTACACATTTTCAATACTTATTACTTTGTCTTAGATGATAGTTTGCGGGCTTCTTGAACCAAGTTTTGTGGCATGTTGGGAACTCCGTATTTAAAAATATACATTCTGTTGTGTCAACTAGTTGACTGCTAAGAACTGATTACCTGTGCTAAAAAGTAGATGAAATTACTTGACTTTATTATTGGTGGTTTGGTTGAATATAAGTGTTGTTCCAATGTTTTCATTAGGCCATAACTAGGGGCAATGTGATTAGATCAGGCTTTCGGATGAGATGGCAAACTTTTATTGGGCCTGATGACATTTTATAATGTTTTCCTTAAAATATTCTACTAACGTCCACCAAAGTATGTTGGTTTAAGTTTAAGGCAACAGATGATGCTATTCTCTTTCAGAATTATTGCACATATTATAACACATGCCAAATAGTGGCATTTTATGCACACTGAAAGAAGTTGCTAGAGTTGGAACACTTCCTGTATGGAGAAAGAAAAAAAAAATCAAGTAGATAAACTCTGCAAAAGAATCCTTCTTTCTTTTTTTCGATACATGATTATTTCAATTGATGTCAAACTGATATCCCCTTCCCCTCCCCTTCTTATGTGTTACCAGTTTTACGGAAGAAACGAGATAATTTACACATTGCATTGTTTGCTTTAGTTATTTTAGGGCCTCTTTAATGCTCTTTTTCATGCTTCAGCCCACACAGCAGCAAACACGATACAGAAAGTCTCCTTGTGCTCCGTCAGATGGTGAAGGTATGCTAATCATTAGAACTCTGTAAATCTGTTTCGGCTAGTTACTTAAGTCTTTCCATATTGTTTTTCCCAACCAGAAGAACAGTAAAAAAAGAAAGAATAGAAAAGCCATTTACCTTTTTGTTCTAATTTATGTAGATGGAGGAAGTGCTCCTTCTGAGGATTCAGCTGCCAATGAATGAGAGTGCTTTTGGTCTTTTGATCCTCTGAGACCTTTCAACTGTTATTATGGTACCTATATTGGTGATGGATGATATTCTGTTGTTCCCGAAAACAAACTTGGTGAAGATGATGTGAACTTAAGCTATAATGAAAAAAGAGAAATGCATTACACCAACATTACTACAATTGAAACTAATCCATAACTTCTGGTGTTCCAAGTTTTGTTGTGGGACATTATTGCTTTTGTTATTAATGATGGAAGAGCTATTTGCAAAATTTTAAAAATTTATGAGTTTTCAGCTCCGTATTTAGGGCTTAGCTTAAGACTGGATTCTTCTGTCTCATAAAAAATATCCAGTTAACGTATATTGTATCCTAATAAATGCATAAATCTTTTAGTTTAAAATTTTAATTTTACATACAAGTTAAAGAAGTCTTATGTATTGCTGTGGTTGTAGTAATTTGGGGTGGGTGTGTTATCGAATAAGAAAGAGTAATGCTAAGGAAATCACATTATTGTACTACATTGTGTTTCATCTCTTTGATTTAAGTAAGGACTACGAATACAAAGTATTTTGTAATCGGAAAATCATTTTTGGTTTTCGGAAACCCGAAATCCAATTTAATATTTAAAAAAAGGGTGTTTAGCAGCCCAAAAATAGGGCTATTTTCAGAAAACGATCAAACATTGTTTTCCAAGTTTTTTCTTCAAGTCATCGCAACATTGCATGGACGATTCAGGAAGGACAATAGTGTTTCTTCCGTCACTTCTTGAGGAGTCGCCCCTAATGGTCTCGCATTAAAATTGGTCATGTGTCATGACGTGATCAACTTGAAAATGGTTTTTTCATAATAAAAAAATAGCTCATTTTAATCATGAAACTCATACTTTTGCTCAACAAGGTCATCTCCTCTCCACTTATTAGGTTACACATTTAGGTTCCATCAAGGAGAGCCAATAGCGTTGTTGAGCAAAAGACGTAAGCTTTACTTTGTGTTAAGGGTGGATAGGTTGTGTTTTGACAAAAACTCACATTTAAAGTTAGTCACGTGACCAATTTTAACGAATATTTTGACGCAATGCAACGATGAAGACTAAAATGATGTGTGAACCAAAAGTTTAAGGATTAGAGTGATTGATTTGAAAGTTTTAGGAATCAAATGAGGATTTTTGAAAAGTTCAAAGACCATTCGTGATAAAAATGCTTTTTATTATGATTAAAAGGATCTCTTTTGCATACTCATGACTCAACCTAATTGACCGCGATTTCTCGATTTAAAATTCCAGCCCTACTTTTTATTTTGGCAACGCAACATATTTCTCTTGTGCATGGTTTGGACGCCTTTATAATAAAAGAACAAAAGAAAAGAAAAGGAAGATACAAATCGATAATTAGGCCGGAAATGCAAAATTGAATGCATATATTAACAGAACAGTAGTAGTAGGTAATAAAAAAGCTCAGAAAACTCAACAAAAAAAAAGCGAAAAAAAAAAAGCAGAGCTAGCGAAGATGGAGACCGTGAGAGCGAGAAAAGCGAAGACGAAAGGCCTCAACGACAAGCTGTCTCTCGAAGATTACCTTTTCCTCATTCAATCTCACTCCCAACTCTATCTCACCAAACTTCATCTCAATCAGGTTCTTCTTCTTCTTCGTCTTCTTCATCTAATTTAGTTGCATTTTCCTTTTTATTACTGAACTAATTTCATTTTCTTTTCCGAATTTTGGTTTTTCAGATCATCAGCATGCACGGTTACAAGAAACTCCACAAAGTTCCCAAGGTAAAATTTCATTCCTTCTTAGCATCTGTTTGGTTCCAGGGAAAAATTTATGAATTAGTACCTGTAATTTCCTTTCTCGTTTAATTCTTTGTTTTTTTAGTTGAAATTTGCTTGAGATCTTCACCAATATTCTCACACTTTCTCGGAAACCAAACGAATCCTGACCAATCACATTTCCCTCTGTTTTTCCCCAATTTTTCTGCTCTCAAGAAACTTCTAAACGACGCCGTGAGCACACTGACCCTGGTCGAGCCGAGCCGCTCTACGCTCAGAAAGTACATCTCTCCCTTGGTCATCACTACGCTCGAGGACGTGGTCGCCGACCTCGACCACCTCAACTGGAAAGAGTGCTGCATCACCTCCATCGAAACTCTGAGCTCATGGCAAAACGCCCACTCTTTCCTTCCTCTGACGAGCCCTCAACACGACGTCGTCCGCTACAGCAAGCATCAACCATCGGCGCTCTTGGCCCTGGAATCGACACCCTACGGCGCCGTTTCTGCTCCTGACGGCGCTTCGTTGCCCTCTAGAGCTTCTGAGACCGCTCGTCATCCAGCGAAGAAATTGGCGCCGAAGAGGAAGAGGAAGACGTCGCCGAGAGGCGCTGGTGGCGGTTGCGCTCATGCTGCTTTGGATTCTGTTTCGTACGGATCGTGCTGACGTCATAGGTAACGAATCGTCACGTTTTGTTTATGAATTTTGTTTTTTTTTGTTTTTTTGTCTTTTTTATATTTTAATTTCTTTTTCGCAGCACCCAGAGCAATTTTCAGTCCTTTGCGCTGTCGTGGCGGGAGTTTGGTTAGTTAAGGAGTGTGAATTTCGTAAAAGGGAAAGGGTATATCTGTACATTCCTTGCAGACAGTGGTAAACTTGTGTTTTACAGATAGTATTAAGGGTATTTCAGTCTATTACTATCACAAATTGCATTCGGATTTCATCCCTAATTGGTGTTAAAGTATTATTAGTATCTTAAATTGAGAAAAATGGGACTTATTACCACTTTGTTGTGTTGTTCATTGTGCGCTATTTCTTCTACCATTCAACTTTTTTTATTCATTTTTTTAAAGCCTTCAATTTGAAGAGAACACGGCCCGTTGCTTGCCCTGACCACAACAACAAAGAGAACACGATCCCTCCATTCTTCCCAATGGCAAAGCTGACCGACCCGGTTCGTGAAAACGGGTCATCTTCCAAGAAATGTAGTAGCACAGGGTTAAGGAGGAAGCCTCTTGCTGATATAACCAACCTCATGATGGCTCCTCTACCAACTGCAACTCTTTCGTTCTCTTCCACTGCCTCTGCATCAAATTCTCGGAAAAGTAAAGCAATTCGGGAGCTTAATACCATTCAAGTCACCAGCAACAACTCCAAGTTTCTAAGGATGGGTTTCAGATAATTTTGCCTATTTGTGAAATTTTTTTCTTATTCTTCGATTTTTATGTTTCGGGTCTGGGATTGCTTCCTCACCAATCTCCTCATGATGCTTAATTTTTAATGTCATAATCTAATTACGCTTAAGCCCCTGCCCAAACTATTAGGTATGAGGTTACGTATGACGTTCACATTAATATGGCGACTGTTTGCAGTTTTATTTGAACCTCTTTGGAGGAGGGGTGGAATTGAAACTAGTAACTCGGGTGCAAGTGTAAATACCCTTAATCACTTGAGTTTGAATCGATGGCTGTTCAGTTGGAGATGGACTTGGGCATCAGAGCAGGGAGGGAGTGAGCTGCTATTTGTAATGTTTGTGGGATGGCGATTTTGGAGGGATGTTTGAATCTTTCTTGTTTTCTTCAGCTCAAAATTTCATGTTGGGTGTTTGGATTTTGTTTTCGAAGGTTGAAATTTTTGTGATTGCGGTCATGTGGCAATCAGGAGAGTTCGAAATTTTGACGTGGCAACTGGTAAATGCCAGAATGTGAGCAAGCGTTGAAAAAAGTTTATGAATTCCTTCCCGGGTCATTTGTGAAAGTAGAAAGGCGGGGAGTGGAAGGAGAGCCAAATCCCAAACCCAAATGTCACTCAAATCAAGATTTGGATTCTTTTATGTTTTTCTCGATTGGCGCCATTCAGAGACGGGAATTTTTGGAGGCTATTTTTTTTTTAATCCAATGGGGAGCTCTCTACACTAGGATTGCTAAATTCAGGGCACTCAAATTTTTTTAATGTACTAATTTGAGTATTTGCAATTTCTCTTTTTTGTTAATTTTTTTTAAAAGTTAATTTAATTTTATATTATCTCAATTTTTCTTAATTAACATGTCAACCTAAAAAAATTCAAATTCCAACAAGAAAAAATGAGAGTAAATCAAAGAAAATGATAGAAAGTGTAGATGTTGCCAAAACGTTATCAAAATAGTTGAACATAGTAAATTGAAACTTCTGTGTGAGATGGGTGAATCTAAAGAACATAGCAAAAAATAGTCATTAATATTGTTTGAATAATTGTCGTCAGATAAATATGAATCCACCAATATAAATTAATTAGTGGGTTTCAGTGAGGTATAGATTAGTTGGTTGAGCTTTTTCACCTCCACTCATGTGGGTAGAGGTTCGAAATCCCCAAGCACCCAATGAATATTTGTGTAAACTCCCCTCCCTCAATCTCTTGTACAAAATAATAATAATAATAATAATTAGTGGGTTACCGGATTTTTTTCAAACCGTTGGACAAATTAAAATATATGCCTTAATCTATGATAATTATCCAATAAAATTTTGATTGAATTCAAAATTCTTTTTATTAAAGAACTAGATCATTTACATGATTCTTTAATTTTTTTTGGCTTATTTATTGTAGTACCTCATGAAATTTTTGTTAAATCTCACTTTGCCTCCTGAAAGTTAAAATGGCCCACTTAACCCCTATTGACCATGATTTTGTTGACACGGCAGGGGTATTTTAGTCATTTTCAATACATGGGTTATTTACCCACGTCTAATAAGGCAAAGTGGATCCCTAAACCCTAAACCCTGCTCAACCGAAGCATTACGCCTCTTGTGAGCTTTTATGGATATGTTGTCCAACCCATTGGAAGCATCCACCTCCATAGGTTCGGCACCCCAGCGAGCAACGGTCACTACTTCCTTCCTCATCGTTGATTGTCCAACGACCTATAATGTCATTCTCGGACACACATGCTGATGCTGAAGTTCCCTATCCTTCATGGGATGGGCATGGTGCAAGGAGATCAACTTGGTGCCCGAAGTTGTTATTCTTCGGCAGTCAAATCAACCACTCGCGTACGACGATGTGAGGCCCTTTCGGTGACCTCAGCTCCACCACTACCCCACGCCGGGGCTGAACGACCTGAGGACCCTTGGGAGGAATTTGTCACCCCCCAAGCCGAACTAGTGGAAGATCTCAAACTTGTTTGCCTTCATGACGACCTCCCAGATCGGCAAGTTCGGATCGACACCTCCCTCCTGCCCAACCTTCGCTTTGACGTCATAGCCTTCCTTCGACTCAACTCCGAGGTCTTCGCTTAGTCCTACAATGATATGCCTGAGATATCACCTGACATCATCTCCCATCGCCTAAGCATTAACCCTTCCGCCAGACAGAAGTGTCGTGCTTATGACCCAGAGCGATACGAGGCCATGAAAACTGAAGTAGACAAGTTGAGCAATATCAGCTTCATCAAGGAGGTAGATTATCCCATGTGGTTGGCCAATGTTGTTATGGTCCGGAAACCAAAGAAGGGTTGGCGCATGTGCGTTGACTACACCAACCTCAATCGGGCTTGTCCCAAGGATAGCTTCCCTCTTCCTTGAATTGACCAGCTTGTTGACGTCACTGCAGGCCATGCCCTTCTTAGCTTCATGGATGCCTACTCGGGGTATAACAAGATCTTCATGCACCCTGACGACTAGGCCCACACTTTGTTCATTACCAATTGTGGCCTCTATTGCTAGAAGGTGATGCCCTTTGGCCTAAAAAATGCAGGAGCTACTTATCAGTGCCTTGTGAACAGCCTCTTTGCCCCACTAATCGGCAACATCATGGAGGTTTATATCGATGATATGCTAGTCAAGAGTCGCACCGCTGACCAGCACATCCCTAACCTATCTGCCATATTCGCAATCCTGAAGCAGTATAGGATGAGATTCAACCCCACGAAGTGCGCCTTCGGTGTGGCTTCAAGCAAATTCCTTGGCTTCATGCTCAGTCAGCGGGGTATTGAAGCCAATCCAGAAAAAATCCAGGCCATCCTGGACATGAAGGTACCGAAGACAGTCAAGGGCATTCAAAGCCTTACAGGACGCGTCGCGACCCTCACCAGGTTTATATCCAAAGCTATCGATCGCTGTGCTCCCTTCTTCAAGGCCCTCAAAGACACTAAGTGTAACATCACCTGGACCCTGAAGTGTGACAAAGCTTTCATTGAGCTAAAAGAATATATGAGCCGGGCACCTCTATTGTCAACACCCGAGCCTGGGGACATCCTCACCATTTACCTCTCAATATCTGCCACGACAGTTAGCTCCGTGCTCATTCGACCACATGAGGGTGCTGAACATCCGGTGCACTACGTTAGCAAAGCCTTGCAGGATGCCGAGGTTCGGTACCCAGATATCGAGAAGCTGGCCTTTGCCCTGGTAGTGTCTGCCAGACGCCCCCGAACTTATTTCTAAGCGCATACCATCCATATCCTAACCAACCAACCACTAAGGCAGGTATTGCAGAAGCCAGAGACTTCTGGCAGATGAGTCAAGTGGGCCATCGAGCTTGGTGAATTCGATATCCATTATAAGCCCCGCTCGGCTACCAAGGGACAGGCTGTCGCGGACTTCATCTCCGAATTCACAGAACCCCAAGCTTTGGCCGCACCCCAGGTCATACCCGAACCTACTCTTCCTTCGGCCTTGGTCCACATTGCCAGCAACAGAAATCTTGACCTAACCCTGCCCTTGTGGACGTTGTATGTCGATGGCTCCTCCAATGCCCAGGGTTGTGGGGCGGGCCTCGTTCTTATCTCCCTGATAAAGTTGTCCTCGAATACGACCTCTACTTCAAGTTCCATGCCTCCAACAATGTTGCCGAGTATGAAGCACTCTTAGCTGGCCTTCAGCTTGCTAAAGAGATGTGCGCAAAACAAATCCAGATATTCAGCGACTCACAGCTTGTCGTTCACCAAGTCAACCAGGGCTATACCGCCAAGGATACCTCCATGATGGCACACCTCAAACATACCCATCACTTGCTGACAACCTTTGACGCCTATTGCATCAGCCAGATCCCACACTCTGAAAACAGCCATGCCGATGCTTTGGCAAGGTTAGCTTCGGCCGTTGGACAGGGCATTGGCCGCAACATCCACATGGAGTTCTTGGACCAACCCAGCACTCAAATATCAACCATTTGTATCTTAGACCACAGCCCCACTTGGATGGACCCCATCCTCCAGTTCCTACAGAACCAGACACTGCCAGCCGACCCTGCCGAAGCACGGTGTGTTCGCTATCGCTCTGCTCGATACTTAATCATTAATGGCGCTCTATACAAACGCTGGTTCAGCCTCCCCTACCTTCGGTGCCTTACTCCAGAGGAAGGTAACTATGTCCTTTGGGAAATCTACGAAGGCATCTGCGGCAACCATTCCGGTGCACGAGCTTTAGCACACAAGGCCATTCGGCAAGGCTACTTTTAGCCTTCACTTCACACCGATGCCCAAGCTTTCACCCAGAAGTGCGACAAATGCCAGTGGTTTGCCAATATCCCACAGCTCCCTGCCGAACCATTGACTCCGATGGTCAGGCCATGACCATTTGCCCAATAGGGACTGGACCTCATCGGACCTATGCCCGAGGGCAAAGGCCAGGTAAAATATGCAGTTGTCGCTGTGGACTATTTCACCAAGTGGGCGGAAGCCGAAGCCTTAGCTACTATCACTGCAGCTCGCATAGAGACATTCGTCTGGCAAAACATCGTATGTCACTTCGGCATTCCCCAGACAATTGTCACAGACAACGGAAGGCAATTCGACAACACAAAGTTCAAGCAATTATGCTCCAACCTCAAGATCCGCCTCTGTTTCACATCCCCAGCTCACCCCCAATCCAATGGCTAGGTTGAACCTGTGAACAAAATTATCAAGAAGACCCTGAAGACCAAACTTGACAAGGCTAAGGGTTGTTGGCCAAAAATACTCCCAGGGGTTCTTTGGTCCTACCGTACAACCTTTCGTACCTTCACAGGGGAGAAGCTTTTCTCCCTTTCCTTTGGAACAGAAGCCGTAGCTTCGGTAGAGATCGGCCAACCCACATACCAAACCTCCACCTATGACGCCGAAGCCAACAATGGGCAGTTGGCCTTGAACCTCGACCTTATCAAGGAGCTTCGTGATCAGGTAGGCATGCGTAACTTCTCTGACAAGCAACTTGTTGCCAGATACTACGACTCCCGAGTGAAACCTCGTGGCAACTGGGTAATGCGCAAGGTTTCCTTGGCCATCAAAAACTCTACTGAGGGTACCTTAGGCCCTACGTGGGAAGGCCCCTATGAGGTTACCAAAGTCTACCGCCCTGGCACTTATCAGCTTCGTGATCCCAAGGGCAAGACTTTGCCTCATCCTTTGAACGCTGATCACCTTAAGCACTACTATAAGTGATCGACGAACACTTCTTCTTTCATGGCCAAGGTTGGTTTTTGTTATCTCCTACCTCGACACATCCACTACGGCAGACTTCTAGGCAACACTAGCAGCTTCCTCCACTGGCGCTGCGACAGCAGTAGCCTCGGCAGCAGGACTAACCAAAGGAGGCTCACCACTCGTATCGAAGTTGATCTCAAGCGAAGGGTTGAACTTCGCCAGGGTCTCCTCCCAGAGAATCTACTCATCCACCAACGGGTCCAGGATGTAACTGTTCAGCTCCTCTGAAGTCTGGTACGACTTGACCGCTTCGGCTCAGGTAGCAGCTATCTCTTCGACATTCTTCTTCTCTGCCTCGGCGAATACCCACTCAGAAGAGGCCAACCTCTCCTTCAGCTCATCCACCTCTCTCGCAAGTGCCGCCTTCTGCAAAATCAAGGTGTTCCTATCTCGGATAGCCTCTTGCGCCTCTGCCACCTGTCTTTGGCCATCTGCTCGCGCCTCTTCATCCTTTCAATCTCCTTATCCGCCTTAGAAAGATTGACGTACATCTTGCTAAAGGCCTACAAAACAAAGAACTATGAGTACAAGAAAAACAAGCATAGCAAGAAGAAATCTTTACAAACATAATTTACATAGGCAGACGTTAGGATCGTCTTCTGCGCCCGCTCTGCAAAGGAGGAAGTCGGCGTCCTCGCCAAGGTCTCGGGGTCACTCTTGACGCCTTCCAGGAAGACATTGACTAGGAGCACCTCCTGCCGATGCATGGCAAGGTTCACCTCATTCTTCTACCGACGCAACTCGCCGAAGTCCACCCCCTCCATCCTCTCCACAAAAACCTCCTACATACCGAAGGGAAGCTTCGGCAGGGCCAATAGGTCAAAGGGAGGAAGCCTTGGCTGTGTCCCCATCACATCCTGGTGGGCCTCCTCCAGAGCTCTTATCTTCCCCGCCAAAGCTTCAGAGATGAGCCCCTCATCATCATCTCGAGGGCGCTTCCCAGTAGCTTACCTATTGCCCTCTTTCTCACCTCTCTTCGGTCAAGACACCTTCTCCCTTTTCTCCTTCAGCTGCCTCTGCTTCTTGGCTTCGTCAATATTCACGACTACTTTCGTCCCTACTTTTATCACCCCTGCCACTGCACATCAAAAAGCAGAGTTAGTCAGAACCAAAAGAAAAAAAAGAGGGGGAAAATGAAGCAAAAGAAGCCAAAGCCAAACAACAATATCCCAAATACTTACTCCCTTGCAAGAGTCCAGACTCTAGCAGATTCTTTGGTGTGACTAAGTTTCGGTATTCCCAGTCGGTCTCTGTTAGCAACAATCTCACCTTCTCCACTTCGTCTTCCTTCTCCTTTGAGATTGGCCCCCAATTCACTGAACCTGCAACACAAAAATATTTTCACTCAAATCTTCGTACCTGGGTCAACAAAAACAAATGAGGCAACAAGACTACTAGCAGTGAAAGACAACAAAACAACAATCAGTCTTGAAGGTTGGGACTAAGGACCTATAGACTGGAAATGGCTAGGCACGTGTTTAGCAACGGTCTTCTCCGACGGACACTCCCAGTCACCATAGGCCAGACACCATCTGTTCCTCCAAGATTTCTGAGAAGAAGGCAAATGACCAATGAAGTAACCTCTTTCTCTCGCCTTTCGGCAATTGGCTTGAACCCAACCAAAGTTTCCTTGCTGCCTAGAAATCGAATAAAGGTACATGAACTACTCAAACTTTGGCTCTCCCAATTTTGCCAACCACCAAGCGATATATACCCCATGCAGCAGAATCAAAAAATTGGGATTATATTGCCCCGGTGCATACCCCACCTTGGCTAACATCATCTGTACCCATGGATGAAATGGCAATCTCAAGCCATGCTTATACATGTCCGTAAAAATATGCACACATCCCTTTGGAGGATATCTAACCACATCAGCTGCGGTACGTAACCTCAACCCCACCGAAGGTGGAACACTATAATCTGACCGAAGCTCCGCCAGCTTTTCCTCTGTCAATGTATTCCTCCTCGGCAATAGGACACCAACCTGTACTTCCAACCCCTCTGATGCAGAAGCCACGGCTACTTCCATAGACCCTGATGGTCCCGCCTGGTTGCTCGAGCCTACCTCTGGTGTATGAGGCAAGACCATAACATGATCAGCCACAGCCTCTAACATACTGTAATTCCTCTGCATCTCCCTATAATTAGCCTCTAGAGAATCTACTGATGGCTCCCCCCTCTCACAATCGCGAACTACCATTCTACTCTCTATTACACCTTCTACCACATGTTCTGACTAGGAACTCTCACTTTCAGAACACACATATAGGCTCGGCTCATCACTTTCAGTTTCTTCCTCACCAGAGGCAGGGGGTCATGACTTTGCTCTACAGAAACAAGAAAAGGAACTAATGCACATGCAAGAAGGATCAAAACACAAAAACACAAAAAGGATGGCACACCTACATGCTCTTTGCTCTATAGATGACATTCAACAGGTTCATATCCAAATTCAAGGTGTTCATCCTAATATTCAGCATGTTCATACCAAAACAAACATTTCAATTTAAGGATTCGAGGGAAATGAGGACTAACCTTGTTTGCACTACCACGAAAAGATGCCGGAAATCACCTTGGCCACACCACTACCACAGAGTTTTACGCCGGAAATCTCCTTTTCTCCTCTTCACTTTTTCAAATTTTTTCTCTCAAGTCTCAAGTGTGATGCCTTCTTTACCCCAAGCTTCTATTTATAAAGATTCAAGGGTACCGATGCCTCGATTCACGTGAAAATCCTAGCATCGTTTCACCTTCCCTCTCAAATTTCGTATACTTGCTCCAAACAGTTTGAAATTCAAATTCAAATTCACGGGGATAAAGGTTCGAAACAGCCTTGCGGAATGGCAAGGACTGTACAGAAGGTGGAGGGGCACAAGAAAAATACCTGCTGAAACCTTGCCGCACTACTGTGGTGATTGCATGACCTCCCTCCGAAGCTAAAGCACTCGGGCTTGCGAAATCTCCTAAAAATCAACCATTACCGAAGCGGCAAGTTCCGTGCTAAGGCAAGGAGGGCTCACCCTTGCCGAACCGCCGGGGACCTTCTGAAGCCAAGGTGACGTTGCGAAGCCCCCCTCTTCCAACTCGAGACTCTCGTACTGAAGTAAGAAGGACCCTCTGACCACCATGAGCTGAAGAACTATGAGAAGCCAAACACGATATTCAGACTTGCCCAACGACAGAAACGCGCCCAAACCATACAAATCTTGCCGAAGAAATCTTGTCGTGACCTAGGCCCTCTCTGTGCACAGCCCACACTGAATAGCGAAGACCCAAATGCCTCAGAATTTTCCCCAAACACCCTTGCCGAACGGCAAGGGTTGTGCAGAGGCTAATGGAGACGAAACCCAACGATCCCGCACCGATTGCTTCGTCCTTGTCTATCAACGAAGCTCTCGCACCGACGATCTCGCACCAGCCTCACGACCCCATGCGTCTCCCAAATCAAACCTGCCGATTGGCAGGCACGTGCTGAAGAAGGAGAATTCGAGCGAAGGCTACGGAGACCGATGCAGAATTATCGAAGATATGCGTCGCAAGGGGGTGCTCACGCTAAAGATATACCTCTTCCTCCAAAAACCCTAGCCAAAAACATTAAGAGGCTGGCTCCAAGTCATGCCGAAGCCCAATCCAATACTTACCAAGTGTTCATTGCCAAAGCCCACGGCCCAACTCTCTTGGCCGAACGGCAGGGGCTGCGCAACATACTCAATGGGCTCATTGGCTATTAAAAAAAAAAAAAAAAGGGGGTCAAACTTGCCTTGCCAAACGGCAAGGCTTAGGCTCAAGCCCAAAGTCCTGCCAAAGCTTCAAAGGCCCAGCTCCCAAGATCTTACTAAAAGCCTTCGAGGCCCAGCCCAAGGTCCTGCCGAAGCTTCAAAGGCCCAGCTTCAGGACCTTGCCAAAGCTTTGTAGGCCCAGCCCCAAAGCACATGTCGAAGGTTTAGCCCACGCTTGACCTTCCTAAATTATCCCAGCTCCCTGTCATATAGCAAGGCCTGTACTATAGCCTCGACCACTATACGACTCTCGTTCAGCCTAGCACCTAAGCCATACCATCAAGGATTGGCGCAACTTCTAGCTTGCCAACTTGGGGGACTATGGAATGCCCTACGACTCCTACTGAATCAGGAATGCTCGGTCATGATTACACACAAAACTTACAAGTTCCAATCCCAAAAGTCAGTTCTTGACTACGAACTTGAGGGACTACTGTTTACACTATAATCAACCGAGCATATCCAGCATCAAAACGACTGGCACTAAGGCAGACATGCCTTCTCCCCTGCTGACGTCAGCATCTTCCAACATGCCGAAGGAAGACACTCTTTCGAAGCGGCAATCACCTGCCAAAGCTCCTAACTGCCGAACCTAGTCTCCAGGGACACGTGTCACCACCACAGCAAAGTCCCAAATCGAACCTTTGTGCAAGACCTCTCTATAAATTGGGAACAATGCCCAAGACAAAAGGGGTAACTAATTTCTCACATTTACTGTTACTCTGTCAAAATTACCATAAATAGCTGACTTAAGCATCGGAGAGCCTTCGGCAGGCACCACACCGGTGTCCGAAGCTTAACGACTGCTTCTTCCCATTGTCTTTTGTAGGTTCCTTAGTTACCGAAGGTCTGCACCTTCTTCCCTGCTGAAGATCCAAGACTTCTCTATATAAGTTGACCCTCCCAAAAAGAGCATCAACAGATAGCAAACGTCAAACTTGAGTGTGTCGATCAAGCCTACATGTGCCAGTGGGGCTTATACTCCGTACACATTGAAAGCAATTAGCAGCATCTTTTTTTCCAACAAATATATCAAAATATTTAAATTGGTCCGACCAACTAAAGCTGCAATAAATCGTGTAGTCCCACCTAGATATTAGGAACAAATCCGAAGAAAAATGTTTGACGGATGTGGAGAACTTGGAGACCAAGATCATCGTCTCTAGATTTACAATGAAGAAAAAGGTCGATGCCTATGATGTCATTTGTGATGGTAACATTTACACGTCCTCGACGAAACTACACATGCTGACGGGCAACAAAAGCAGTATTAGTATTGATGCCTTTCTAACAGTGGCGGACCCAGACTTTCATTCATTTGGGGGCTTAAAAAAAATCCAACCAATATATAGTCAAAACAAAAAATATTTCAACCTTTGAATATTAATAGCATTGTCTAATAAGTAAATTTACAATTGTCCTCGACGACTTTTCATATTCTGAAAACGTTGCATAATAAGCTCATTATCAAGACTACTAAACATGTCTTTTTCAAGATATACTACACCAAGCAATCATTCATCCATTGGTCTTCCATTCAATTACGCATTTTGTTCTTTACGATGTTCATAGCAGAGAATGCATTTTCTACTGAAACTGTTGCAACTAGAAGTGTGAACGCCAATTTTATGAGAACATAAACTAGTGGATACGCCTTGTCCTTTTTTGTCTCAACTAGGTTTTTTTTTTTTTTTTTTTTTTTTGCAAGAGTAGCAATACCTTGTAATTCTGAAAAGTTGGTGTTGAAATGCATATCATCAATATAAGTTTGAAGTTGATCTTTAAGTACCTCAAGCTCTTGTGTAGAAAAATCATTCGGGTACAGTTGAGCAAGCCAAATGAATTTTTGCTTGTCAAAAGAAGAAAATGAATCATTTGGACTCAAGCATGCCAAGCAAAGTAACGACTCAGTGTTGGCCTCATTGAAACGACTATTTAACTCTTGGAGTTGCAAAGCTATCACTTCATAAAAAAAATCAACACGATAATAATGCATGTTAGGAACATATCATCCATGTTAGGAACATCAATACTTTGATTCCTGCAAAAAAACAGAAAATTACCTTGGTTTCTTGAATCTTCAGACTCATTGTATTAGAAGAAATCTAATACAATCAACAGATGCATTCAATCTGATTCTGTAGTCAATTCGAGATTGATGTGAGTGCTTATGGAAAACATTTTCAATATGTTGTTTTTCATTCATTAAGGCTTGACATTTTTTCAGAGCTTGATTATAGGAACTGTTGGGACCTCCAACATGAACTTGAAATCTTTTCTTTTTCTTCCAATTTGGAAAACTTGTACCAACAAATGAGTCACCTCTAGTTTTCTCTCCCAAATTTGTTTTAAAAAGATAACAACATAAGCAAAATGCAGCATCTTCTTTGATGCTATATTCCAACCAATAAGGGAATTCATCAAACCATGCCGGGTTGAATCATCTTGACTCTTTTCCAAATTTCTTTTGAGGGAAATCATGATTTCTAGGTTGACAAGGGCCTTTTTGTAAGTAAGCTCTTCTAATTTCATCTCGAATATTCGGATTGTAATATAAAATCCGAGTTCGTAAACCAGGATTATAATGAAGATCTGACATTACGATTTCTATGCGACTTTGCTTTGAACTATCATCACTTCTCCTAAAAGGACGTGACAACTCCAACTCAGATTTTCTTTTAAAATAATTTTCCATAAGTATCTTAAATAGTTTATATTATTTTTCATCAAGATATATATATATATATATATATATATAATAAAATCAATCATCAGTACAAACTGAATGCATATAAATAAGAATATAATGAAATAGTTTGTAAAAACAACAAAGTACTAACCTATAAAATCAATTGAAGTAGTGAGTTTGATTTCTCCACAATGAGTGAACTTGGTGAGACTTCTATTCTTCTTTTTGAACATAGGGCTTTTCTTTTTAATATAAACTTTGGGCTTAAAATGTATGTATTGGATGGGCCATGTGGGGGCTCAACCTGAGAAGGACCTAAAAATAATTAAAAAAATGTGAGTTTGGGTGGGATTATACGACTGAAACTTTTTTGTAAGTGTGGGCAGGTGCCCACAGTTGTCCTTAATTGGGTCCGCCAATGCTCTATAATTTGTGGAGCCATTCTTGTTTTTGTAACATATTTCTTGGTAATAGAAACACATTCTCTTATATAGTAGATTAGATATGGAAATTGTGGGAGCAAATATTCCGGCTTCCAATCATAAGGTGCCATGTGGACAAGAAGAATATCTCATAGGTCAATAATTGAGCCCATAGGTCAATAATTGAGCCCATTTATTTGGCCAATTATTTGGCCATTTATTTGGCCCATTTATTTGGCTCCGCCTTGCTACTGCATATCCTCACGGCTGAAGCACCCGTTCCACCTCACGGTCCCGTGACCTAAGCCACCCTGCTGTTGCATAACTCTGTGGCTGAAATAGCCATCTCGACGCACAAGGCTCTTTAACCGGGTCCATCTACCATCCGTATGGCCTCATGGTCGGACATGAGGGGCACCATCTCGGTGCCGCCGCCGACGTGAGCCACCACCCTATCTTGGAACAAGTACGTCCATTCCATCCTTTGCCTCCGCTCTTGATGTGTGCTCCCGTGTAAACCTCCAATGAAACCCTAGCCTGTGTGCAGTTAGACTCCACACAATTCTCTCCTCCCGATCCACGAAGTCAAGCAGACCTTAGTCTTAGAGTTGACCAGCTAACTCAGAGAGTAGACAACCAAAATAATTTGGTTAGACAGCTCCTCAACCAGATTGACTTGGTCCGAGACCTTGGCCTTGGACCGTAAGGTGAAGAGAGAAGGATGGACGAACGCACCCGCAGACAGTTTGAGAGGTCCTATGCAGGTTAAGCGGGAGAAAGCAGACAAGGAGAAGGACAAGAGCTGTTGTTCAGCACATTGACATGTCACAAGCATCCGTGAGCCTCGCTCAAAGTAGGTCGAGTATCCGATCGAGATTAAGTTCGAGGATCAACATGCACGAAAGGTTGGGCTCACGATCAATGTTCACACCCTCTTGGGCCCGCAGAGAAGAGTTCACGCGAGACTAGGCCCCCAAGGAGATTAGCCTCACGATCATCCTTATGAAGTACGAGAAGAAAGATGCCTACCTGCTCGATCCCAAGGAGTCAACTCACGATGACAAGCTTCGGAGGATCCCTAGCAAGCTCGGTCCACCAACACGTTGCGCAGTCAGGATAGTCGAGGAGATCTGCTCCGAAGAGGCAACGAGGAGGTAAACCAACAGGGCCCGAATCATGGAGGACACTAAAGCAAACCACAAGCCATGCGGGCAGAAGATGTCGAGAAGCTTGTCAGTCACCGGCTTCGAGACTTAAAGATCAGAGGAGATTTCGAAGATGATCTGCGCAAAGAGGTGGACCAAGTGAACTCCTCACCATTCACCATCGAGATCAAGCAGGTGGCTCCACCGAAGCAATTCTCAAGGCCGAAGACTCGCTAATGTGCAAGGTGTTTGTCATGACCTTATGAGGAGCAACCCATGATTGGTTCCATACCCTGCCATCCGAGTCAATCAGCAGCTTCAAGGAGCTTGCTTTTCGTCTTCACCAAGGAGTACACTTCTTACTGAATGATCAAGAAGAACCCTGACCACCTATTCAACATGTGCAAGAAGCATGACTAGTCCCTTCGAGACTACATCAAGAGATTAAAGGTAGAAAAGGCAAACATCATGAGATGCATTGACCGAATCACATCCTTTGCCTTCAAGAAGGGTCTACCAGCTTAGCATGACCTATATCGCAAGCTGACTATCGCTCCCAACTAGGCTCTGGCAAAGGTCTTCTCAACTGCGGAACGCTACGTAATGTGGGACGACGATGGAATTACCGCGAAGAAGTCTGCTAAGCAAACCGACCCATCACGCAAGGAGGCATGTTAATGAAGTGATAAACCCAGCAGTAAGAACTATGGAGGAAAGTGCAAGTGGTGCACCAGCAGATGAAGGCTATACCAAGTTCACTATCTTGATACTTCAAATCTTGGCCCAAGTGAAGGATAAGCCTTCGCTAAGGAGACCATCACTTTTGAAGGGAGATCCTGACAAAAAAAGTACCAAAGTACTGCGCCTTCCATGGGACTTATGGGCACGACACAGCCAACTGCTGATCTTGGAGGATGCACCTCGAAGAGCTCGTAAGAGAAGGCCACTATACAAAGTTCATGGTAAAGAAGGCCATCCAGCAGATCGAGGACTGCGACGCCGCCAAGGAGCCCTTGCAGGAAGTCATAAGGATTAACACAATCCTGGCTGACTTTGGGGAATCCGGGTTGACCAACAAGGAAAAGAAGGGGAACATTAAACAAGCCACTTTGATCTCCCAAGAGTTAACCAGTTGCCAAACAATTGAAGACAATCCCGTGATTGGTTTCTAGAAGATTTGAGCGGACTTGATTTTCCGCACAATGACACCCTCATCATAAGCATCCAGATCGAGCAAGCCATGATCAACCAAGTTCATGTAGACGATGGTAGCGCAACCAATATTCTACAACTTTCAGTAGTCCAGAGATGGGAATGGAGGCCATGATCAAAAGGTCAGCCAGGTCGTTGCCCGGCTTCAACAGAGCAACGGCGATCACTGTGGGAACGGTAGAGCTCGATGTCTACTCCCTACTAGTGATCAACGCTCAAACATTCATGATCATTGACAAAGTCTCCCCCTACAACGGTATCTTGGGTAGACCATGGATCAACAAGATCAACACCATCAAATCTACCACGCACCAGAAAATTTATTACCCAATCCCTTGGGGTGGTGTCGGCCAGATCAATAGCGATCAAGCGATGGCGAGAAAGTGCTCAGCTCAAGGGCTGAAGAATATCGGGTTGAGCAGATGTTGAAATGGAAAATTTCGTGTCCTCCAACAAGAAATTTGATTTCCATATTGAGAAACTGGACACATTTTGATTGCCACCAATGAGAGGAAAGTATCTGCAAGAAAACACTCCGACGCTCAAGTTAGTGTTCGTTTAGCAATATTGCGTATAGTCAAAATAATCTCATACCTCTCTCCTCTTATGTTGGGAAATTAATTGGCCTTTTATAGGCACAGAACCCTTAGACTCTAAGTCCCATATCTCATATTTATCTCCATATTCTATGATAGTGGATATCATGTTATTTGATTCCCTTTACTTCCTCAGATTTAGGGTTCATGGGAAGTGGCTTGTTACTTGGGCCTTAATTTTTGCTCCCATAGATGCCCTTTTGTTTTCTCTCTACGCACATGTCTAGGGTGTAGAGAGAGAATATTCTTTGTGGGAAGAACACTTTGATCATGAGCATGTGAAATTTCATGGATATGGTGGCCTTCGGCAATGAGTACGATTTTCAACCTTAAGCTTGATCATCTTTGGATTTGGCATTTGGCCAAGAGTTTGGTCTTTGACCATGATTTTGAGTCTGGCTTTCGACCACAAATATGGTCTTCTACCATGATTTTGAATTTTTCCTTCAGCTACAAGTTTTCCCTTCGATATGGATTTGGCCTTCAGCCTTAAGTATGGTCTTCCACCAAGTTTTGTCTTCGACACGAATTTGGCCTTTAGTCACAAACATGGTCTCGACCACATGAATTTGAATTTCATTCACAATCATGGTCTTCGACCACTTGAATTTGACTTTCAGTTGCAAGCATGAGTTAAGTATTTGCATGCCTCCCATTGGTTTAGAGTGCATGTGTTTACTAACTACACATTGTGGCTCTCGTTCAGACTCTATTTATGTTGATTTTGTCGTTAGTTGGGCTTCATAAATCGCCACCATATAGAAATAGGTTTATGGCTTATCTTGAGTGGTGCAGTAGCTGCCCCCACCACGCAAATGTAGTCAAGAGGTTAATAGGCTTCCAAATTCTAACCACATGATAATAATGTTAATTTCATCAACAAAAATCAGTTTCAATTCATATGCATTCTAAAGCTTTGTCAATGGATGGATCAATATAGACGCTTAGTAGCATCTAGTTAATGCACATATGACCGTATTAAAATTCACCCATAGAGCCATATATAAATGTTTCTCAACTCCCACATGTAGGAAGAATAAAGAAAAATACCTTCGAATTTTCTACTTACACACCTTTGTGGCCATGGCTTCACCAAACAAAATTAGCCTTTGTAAAATCGTATCGGGTGTACCATAGACTCATGGGTCATAAGAGACCAGAATTATTATGCTTTATGTCTCATGCATGCAATTCATATGCAATAATCACTGGGGTATTAGTAGTACAAAGGAAAAGTTGGACCTGCATATACGTGGATTACTGAGGAAGGCATGATCTTTGTGCCTGAAACACAAGCCGTTGAATTCTAGCGGTGGCGAGATTTAGGCCCGAAGGGAAATGGACAAAGCAATATAGCCCTGTTCTATTTTTAGTTCAAGGCATTGCGCTAGCATCTTCGTCTAGTCTTGATAAATTTTTGCATTGTTTGTTTTCTAGATAATTCTTTGCTAGCGATTAAAACGTTTCTCATTCAAGAACTTTTTTAGCAAAACATTATCTTTGAAAAACTCCTCTTCTGAGCATTCAATCAATCAATGAGTGTAAGCATACAAAATCATCATGTGCAAGTAAGGATTTCAGAGGTCACAATACTTGACAAATTCCAAATACGAACATACTGTTCTCATAAGCAAGAAAGATATGACATGTGTGCGATTTCAAATATTGACATTTCTATAAAGGCATAGAGGCCCCCAGCCCACACCCACCGTGTGCCATCATAAGCATATACTTGTGTGGCTTATTAGTGTATGGCAGGGGCATATCTCCTAATGCGATTACATGGATTACTTAGCAAATCCAATGCAACTTGTGATACAGGGCATATAAGTCTGTTATTCACACATGCTTTACAAACAATTCTCACATGAACATCAATGTAGTGTTAGCCAATAAAACTCATGATGCTCGCACGTCTAATGCAATATGCATTTGTTAAATGGACATCCAGTGGCGAAGCACCTATAAATGTAGTGGCTCAAGGTCCTTTTTCCTTATTTATCAAGAAGAAATTAAGTTTCACATTTAATTCTACACTAATCAAAATGAATTATGAGATAGTTCTTATCTGTATAGTCCATCCAAGTATAAATTTGTCTGTTCCAGCTCATTGTTTTCAAGAAATGCAGTTTGTGCTCTGTTGTTCTTCGCCTTTTGCCTTTTCTTTTCTCCGGGCATCTTTCTTCAATTCCTTGTTAATATTTGGTTTGCATAATTTGCCGTGTACATGTCATTGCATATCCCATTTGATACCGATTTGGTCCTAGACGATTGTGGGCAGACGCGAGTTCTGTTGGGATGGTGCCAACGTCTCTTTGCGCCTTTGCAAAAGGATCTTGATTTTTCTACATAATAGAGGCTATGACATTGAGAAACCCATCAGTATGTCAAAGAACCATTTGTTACCATAAGAATAATCAAACTTCTTACTTGAAACCAAAAGTAATAAAAATCATATGCGTTAGAATTTCAAACTTGTGCTCGTGGAATTGTTTTTGAAAATTTGAATGCTTCATTTGTGTACTATGCCTAGCAGCAATAGAGAGAAAATCAGAGAAATCCATGTGACAACCCCATAATAGGCATAAGAAACATCAATGCCCCCAATATGTTTTACATAATAGATGGATTGGCATGAATAATAAAAGAGATAATCGAACTGAAGGGCAGCCCCAAAATAAACATGGTATATATGCCCTTTTGCTCTTTGGTCAGACGACATAGAGGAAAATATCAAGGTTTTAAGCACTCAGCCCCATACCCCCAATATATTCAATTCATTTGCCACGTAATGCAATAAGCAACGTTAACAACGCCCACATAAAACTTTCTGAATTGTGTACGACGAAAGTGCAATCATAGAATGCAACATTTTCATCCATCGTTAAATTACAAGAGATAGAGTTAGAAATTATTCTCTGATTGGGGGTTTTAATTCATGCCCCCATTGTAGCTTCCAAGGCATGAATGCATCCATGGCTTCTCATCATGACTTTTTGTACGGTTCCCACAGATGACGCCAACTGTTGGACTGGAAAATTTCGAGTCCTCCAACAAGTAATTTGATTTCCATATTGAGAAGCTAGACATCATTTCGATTGCCACCAATGAGAGGGGAGTATCTGCAAGAAAACACTCTGACATGCAAGTCAATGTTCGTTCAGGAATATTGCGTATAGTCAGAATAATCTCATACCTCTCTCCCCTTATGCTGGGAAATTAATTGGCCTTTCATAGGCATTGAACCCTTAGACTCCAAGTCCCATATCTCATATTTATTTCCATATTCTATGGTAGTGGATATCATGTTATTTGATTCCCTCCACTTCCTTAGATTTAGGGTTCATGGGAAGTGGCTTGTTACTTGGGCCTTAATTTTTGCTCCTACAGCAGATCAAACACACATGCATTCTCTATGGAGTTGGACTTATCAACCTTTGGACCAGCTATTCACATTTCTGAAGAACCCTTCACTCGAGTAGATGACTCTCTGACCTTCTTAGTTGCCGCCATCCTCACTTCCATAGAAGTCAAAAGACACTGAATCAACTACATGTTTGATTGCTCGTGGCTTGGCAAATGAATCATGATGGCTAGGTAAAGGAGCAGTCCTCCAAGTTTGGTCATCATCCTTTGACTGGTGCAGACAACTTCGTTTGTTGTTACATAAATTGAATAAAACGATTAAATTGGGTCATGGGTGTTACAAGGAGGTGCTGCAGGAGTCGTGACTTTGGTGGGAATATGGTCTTTGACAGAATGAAAATCCTAGACATGGTCCTTCCTTGCCAACCAAACCATGAGTCGCACATACAAGAGAATTGGAGGACGTATGATACACAAATACAAGAGAATTTGACTGTGCATTTTCAGTTTGTGTGAGGCCATTCTGAGTGCACTTTTGCTTGGACAAGAACATCTTCATTACAAACCTACAATAGTCAAAACATATCTTGAGTATGTCAAATATTCTTCTTAATGTTGAAAGTTGTGTCTAGCCCCCTTTCTCCCACAAAACACTCCTATAGCCGTTTTCACTTTGAGGGGGGAGGAAGCCATAGTTCTTCTTCCCCTCTCCCCTCTTCTCTTCCTCCCTTCACCTCTTCCCCCATTTTCAGAGACAAATAGTTTTCCCTATTTGTCTTCGTTGTGTTATGATTTTCATCCAATCATCACAGGCGGCTACGTCTCGGCGTCAGATCTCCACCTGCATTTCGGCGTCGGATCTCCACCACCATCATTTTTGCGGTTTCTTTATGTTTGGAATAAGTTGCAAAGACTCTTTGGGTTCTCTGTGTAATTTTCACCTCTCCTTTTGTGAGAACTTTTCACCTCTCCTTTGTGAGAGCTTTTCATCTCTCCCCTCTTCTCTTCCTTCCTTCACCTCTTCTCTTCATTCCTTCACTTCTTCCCTTCCTCCCTTCACCTCTTCACCCATTTTCAGAGACAAATGGTTTTCCCTATTTGTCTTCATTGTGTTATGATTTTCATCCAATCATCACAGGCGGCTGCGTTTCGGCGTCAGATCTCCACCTGCATTTCGGCGTCGGATCTCCACCACCATCCTTTTTGCGGTTTCTTTATGTTTGGAATAAGTTGCAAAGACTCTTTGGGTTCTCTGTGTAATTTTCATATCTCCTTTTGTGAGAAATTTTCACCTCTCCTTTGTGAGAGCTTTTCATCTCTCCCCTCTTCTCTTCCTTCCTTCACCTCTTCTCTTCATTCCTTCACTTCTTCCCTTCCTCCCTTCACATCTTCACCCATTTTCAGAGACAAATGGTTTTCCCTATTTGTCTTCATTGTGTTATGATTTTCATCCAATCATCACATGCGGCTGCGTCTCGGCGTCAGATCTCCACCTGCATTTCGGCTTCGGATCTCCACCACCATCCTTTTTGCGGTTTCTTTATGTTTGGAATAAGTTGCAAAGACTCTTTGGGTTCTTTGTGTAGTTTTCACCTCTCCTTTTGTGAGAGCTTTTCACCTCTCCTTTGTCGCTTTTCACCTCTCCTTTGTGAGAGCTTTTCATCTCTCCTTGGTGAGAGTTTTATTTGTATTGTTATGGCTTGGTTTTTTCAAGCTTTATCTCTTTTTGAATATTCTAAGTTTGCAATCTTAGTTAGGATGCCTATGCCAGAGTTTCTTCGATCTTGCATGATCGTTAGTGGAGGGGCACCAGATTGTCTTAATTTTGATGTTAGACCATTCCGTTATTGTAATGGCCCTTTGTGGCTAGTGGCTTTTTGGCTGAATTATGAATGCAATAATAGAATTTCTCAACAAAAAAAATGTTCAAAGTTGTGTAGATTATTGATTCTTTTTAAAGAATTACAAGCATGTACATTTGATCTATCATTGAAAATTTTGAATATAAGACAATCCTTTCTTTATAGGCTGCAATATTGGGCTAAAAGGAGGACTCTCATACCATAATGGCGCGTTAGTGCTTTTGTAGTCCTCATTTAGTGTCACTATATGTGTATTTACAATATTAAGCAAAAAATTGTCTTTTTAGCTACCAATTAATGCTATTGTATTCCAACAAGATTGTCCTTATTCGCAACTTCCTAAGACTTTCATTTTATTTTGAAGAGACTTGAAAAAAAGGTGGTGGTGATGTAATATAGGAGCAATAGAGGAGCTATATGAAAGCAATACAAAAACTCCATAATCCACAATAATTTCAATCCAACACAGACTTAAAAAAAAATGCTAGAGAGGCAATAAGGTGCAATACAGAGACAATAAGACGGCTATACAAAAGCAATAAGATAACTTCACATGGAAATTGCAAGAAGGCCAAAAACCATAAAGGCAAAAAACATGGAAATTGGGTTCTATAAAGAGCAATACGACGACAATACAAGGCAATACAAAAACTGCATTATAATTTCATTCCCACACAGAGTTTAAAAAAGGAAATATCATAGCAATATAGGAGCAATACCGAAGCAATACGATAGTAATACGAAGGCAATACAAAAACTATATTATAATTTCATTCCCAAACAGACATGAAAAAAAGAGCAATACAATATCAATATAGGAGCACTAAGGGGGCAATACGATCCTAATACAAGGGCAATACACCAGACATAATTGGTTCTAATTCATGCGTCTTTTTCATGTCCAATTCAAATACCTAAATCACTGCCCTAAATTCCAAAATTTAAAAGAAACTGAATCAACAATTAAATTAAAAGAAGAAGAAGAAGAATTGAATAGGGGAGCTATATGATGGCAATACAAAAATTACATAATCCCACTATAATTTCATTCAAATACAAATTTTAAAAAAAAAGAAAAAAAAAAAGGTGCTAGGGAGGCAATACAGTGGCAATACGACGTTCATCTAAAACAACAATGGATTGCATATTGCTAATATCCTTTGGTCCAATCTTGGTTCACTATAGGAATAATATCAACTCATGCTTAGATTGCATGTCGTCCCTGAAGCAATAATGGCAATTTCATCATCTCCCATCTTGAAATATGTGGAACCAACATCAATTCTATAGTTTGTGATGTTGGACAACCCCATATAACTAAAACCCAGAAATAGAATTCTTGTGGATTTCGAAATTTGGGGCAATTGTAGTGGAATTATGGAAGAAGTAGCATTTCTCTGTTTATAGAAGCAACTCCCTTTCTTCGCTTCATTGTCTCTATCTCTTTTTCTCAATTTCTCAATTTAGGGTTTGTTAGAAGGAGAAGAAAAGAAGAAGAGAGAAGAATGAAAATGAAAAAGTGTGTTAACTCACAAATATTCCTGTGGCTAAAGTATGAAATACAAATACTTTATGCAATTTCCTAGGGGAGAAGCTGAGGAGAATTGGTTCGTTGTGTCGAGTTTATTTTGGGATAAGAGCAAGGATAAGGAACAAGGCTTTCTTTGTGAATTCCATGTCACCCCGGCTCAGAGCCGAGCCATTTGCATCACACCAAGTTGTCAAGTGGCGGACGGTCGGGGTTCGTCCACGCCCTCTTCTCATGATGACTTCACGCGTCTTTACTAGGGGGCGGGTGTGAACAAAGTAGCTTGCCAAGCAGCGGTAGTCCCATATGGTCAGGTTGTGGCTTAGGTGATTCACACGTGGCTTCTAAGAGGACATGGGCACTCTTCTTAAGGTGAGGCAAACTTCTTGTCAAGAGAGGTCGTGTCGTTGATGGGGCTGACTCGTATCCTTTCGAATTTCCCCAAGGTAGCTCTGAGGCCAAGGTGGAGGATGGTTTGGTCATTTTCTGCCAAGTGGTGTGCAAGGTCCATGTGTTTTGTTTTTATTGAGCAGACGGGCTCGGTATGTACCGAGCGTTAACAAAGTGAATAGATGGCGATACATAGACAATAAGGAGTATTAGATTTATAAGGTTTAAAAAACAGTTGTTATTTTACCAATGTTTCCTCATTCAGTGCCAAAGCCACCAATTTCCCATTTATTTATGCGTATTACATTTTGTTGTCCAATGTTGAAGTCGAGCCGAGCCGAGCCGAGCCAATGAAACATAATGGCTGGCGTGTCGCAAGCACTAAGTAAGTCAAGTCTCCAAATTGTCCCACACGCTCATCGTCGTATGCTAGCACTTTGTCCAATTTGAAACTCACCGTTTCTCTCTCTCTCTCTCTCTCTCTCTCTCTCTCTCTCTCTCTCTCTCTCTCACTGCAAAACTCAGCTAAAAATCCAAAACTCAGCCAAAAACCCCAAAACGCACAAACGCACACGCATGCACCTCTTCCCAGTCGACATACAACCGTCGCATTTCAAAACCGACCGCCACACGCGCACAGCAGCCAATCAACACCTACCACCTCACCTCCCATGGACTTCATCGCCAGCTCTCTGTCACCAGTGACGGCACCCAGGACCCCCTCCAAAACGACGTCGGTCCCGGTCCGTGAGGACTGCTGGAGCGAGCACACGACCTTCACGCTCAGTGAGGCTTGGGGCGAGCGCCACCTTAGCCTCAACCACGGCAACCTCCGTTAGAAGCATTGGGAAGAAGTTGCCGACTCTGTCAACGCTTGCCACGTCACTGTAGACAACCCCAGGTCTCGCCGTACGGATGTCCAGTGTAAGAACCGTGTTGACACCCTAAAGAAGAAGTACAAGATTGAGAAGGCTAGGGTTTCCGACTCCAATGGCACCTACACTAGCCCCTGGCCTTTCTTCTCTCTCCTCGACTCCCTCATGGGCTCCAAATTCCCCAAGCCCTCCCCGCCGCTCCCTCGCCGGAGCCCTTCATTGCCAGCATTGCAGTGGACTTTTTCGGTAACTAAGAGATCAGCCATCGTCAAACAGTCGGCGCCGGCGTTTTTTCCGGTACTTGGAGACGAATGGGTGTTGAGTCAAAACTTGGATTTCTCGACATTTACGGCAGCGGCGGTGGTGGAGAGCGAAGAGTCTGAGGGGTCGCCGTCAAGGTCGAGCGTGGGAGGGAGTAGGATGAGGGACCGTGATAAGGAGGTTGGTTGTGTGGAATTAGCTGTGGCCATAGAGAGGTTTGCGGAGATATACGAGAGAGTAGAGCAGACGAAACAAAGGCAGATGGTGGAGTTGGAGAAGCAGAGGATGGAATTTGCTAAGGATTGGAGTACCATAGAATGCAGCTTTTCATGGAAACATCGAAGCATCAGCTTCGAAAGATAAAGCACGCTAAGCGGTCATCTTCATCCACTGGTCGGTGAGCCTCTTCCTCTGAAATTTCTGCTCCATCTTTACCATTTTTCACTTTCGCACGATTTACTTGTTTGCCTGTTTATTACAAATTGTTGCATATGGCATTTTATCGTATTGTCTACTTGACTGATGAATGTTATTCGATTGTTCAATTGTTCAATTTTACAAATAGTTTTTTTTTTTTCCGAGGAAATTTTTACAAATAGTTGCATATGGCATTGTTTGTGCCTAACAAATCTCGGCCGAAGGAGGCTAACCAAAGGAACTTCCTCTCGGCCCTAGCGTCTATCCACGGCCGAACGTTACAAGTCATCGTTCGCTTCCTTTTGTTAAAAATAGAAGTGAGCTTATAATTCAGAGTCACCACGGCCTCGGCAATACTAGCCGATACACGGCCAAGATAGGAAAAGCTAAGCGGCGTCGCCACGTGGCGTCATGGTCCCACACTTCATTTAATGAAGTAATGCCTCTGATCACAGCAGAAAGCCCATGATCCACGTAGGAGCATTTAATGAGCCAAGAAAGAGGGGACGTGATTGAAGTCAGATATGGCGAGTAAAATCAGGGATTAGGTGCGAAAATCCCATGATTTTGTAAAGCTAAGCCACCACCCATCAGACCAGGGCATTAAATGCTCCTCCAAGGCCCGAGATGCAGAGCCCACCACCAGGGCGACAGCCGGGGTTTATGGGTGTCAAACCACCATGCTTCACGTTCCCAAATGCCGACTCGACTGCCCACTAGCTCTGATTAATCTCACCATGCAGATTTTCAGCTTCATTGTCCTCTCAAGACCTTCCCTATAAATAACAAGCTCCAACTACATTTAAAGGGTTCAACACCAAACACAAGCCTCCCACGGAGCAGAGTACATTTTCCTGTCATTTACTTCTTGTCATTTATCTTCTTGTAATGCATTTTCAATACTTGCTTTCTTGGGAGTAGTGGCAGTTTGTAGGAAAATCCGTTCATCAATATATTATACGACCCTTGATTTTCAAGGCGCCGGAGCACCATCTTTGTTACTCTTTCATTCATCCCATATATCATACGACCGTCGCCACCTAACAACGCGCCAGAGCACCACCCAAGAACCACCATTAGCATCACCATTATCGGCCTTGTAGCTCAGGCCCTGAACCTGACTGCCGAGATCAGTTCCTCTCTCGGCCACAATCGCTCTGATTAGAAGTCAAATTTAAACAAGCGCAACTCATCTATTCGCTCAAACGCATCACTCTCATACGCACGGTGAACCGTGCTGGAACGCCCGGGCACAAACCATACGGCACCAAAAGAAGGACGACCTGTGTTGACGCATATTCCCTCGGCCCGGAGCACTAGGCCGCGAGATTTGCGACGCCAACAGGCATATGGCAAATTTTTTTTTCGTAAAGCTGACTTGACCTTCGATTGTTCAATTGTTTTGTTCCAACCAATCTGTCAAAGCAGAACCACATATTTGAACTTTCCATACGATTTTGTATAGAATCCATGAAATTTATAGGTTTTGTCTCTTTCTTATTGTTTATTAAAAACTGGCTGTGATTTATTGATCAGTAGATCATTCTATTGTTTTTATATTGCCTTCTTTGGCTTCCTTCTTCAGTTTGGTATTGAACCATACTATAGGTAATAATGGCATCAAGGGGAAAATGCTGTCTCTTTTACTTTTATGGTGGAGAAGTTTAACAAAGAGAACACTGAAAACTTTAGGATAATTTCCTTAAAAAAAGAACACTGAACATTGAAAACTTCAAGTCCTATTTTTGTAACATTAAAACTCTTATTCTTAAAAGTAAATTCAAATTAATGTAGCAGGACAGAGGCATGATTTAAGTTTTTGAATGAAATGCATTTAAGTCCAACCATACCCAATGTACGTTTGGAGAATAATTTCCTAGACCTACAAGATGAGAAAATGGGGGAAATGAGTCATCAGTAGAGAAAGTAATTTAACATCTTGTGCTCGTCTCCAACTTTGTGAACAAAAGGTCAATTATTCTGGTAGTTAGGTTTGGGGAGCCAAAATGCAACCTTGCATGTATAGACAGCTTAGATAAAAATTGTCAAAGAAATTGAAGTATGAGATAGAATGAGTTGACATATTCCAGAGGTAATGAAACGAAACAAACAAAAAACTTATTAGTAGCCCCATAAGTTGAGTCCGTAATAGTTTGCTATAGGTTTGGCCTTCCTATAGTAATAACGTCCATAATAGTTTGCTATAGGGAAGTGATTGCAATTTCATTAAGGGTCAGGTAAAATCCTCTCTTTGGAAACTTTAAGATGACTCACCTTATTTATTTATCTATTTCATGTAATGAAGAGTATATACAATGACAAGGAGATGGAGTGTTGCTTGACTTAGTCAATGTCTTATCAAATTCATGCATGGGTATTAAACTAAAAACTTAAATATTTAATGTCTAGAACAGAACCCTCATATTATCAATACAATGCTTTAATTAGTGTCACAGAACCCTCATATTATCAATAAGATACATTCCAACAGGTAGCATGCTTCATAAACACTTTAAACAGTTTATAACAAAGCCTCTGACCTTACAAATCAAACCCTAACATGGGCGATAACAGAGCAATTCTAAGAATTTTGATTACAACAGAAACAAAGTTCAACGGAAAAAAAATGAAGAAAGAATCCTACTAAGGCTCAGAGTTCAGAAGTGGAAATCTCGGCTCGGTCGTTCGATTCGAATAACGCTACTGCCTGGGGGGCGCAAAACAAAAAGATGTGAGTGGACAAAAACAAATTTCAGTTCACAGTTAAAATCAACATAGTATAACCCCACCGTTTAGAAAACAATGCCGAAAACCAATGCATTCAAAACCAACATATTCATCAATACCACATACATATATATATATATATATATATATATATATATATATATATATAAGGTCTGGTCAAAACCCAACCAAATCCGAAGTCCCACAATGAAACTTTATTAACCGACCCATCTAAAATTTTCCTTATAAAACCCAAACTAATCTCTCGAAACTCGTGCCTGCTGGCACGACAAGCGAGGAAGTATCCTCACCGAGAAACAAGAACGAATATATATATATATTTACATAAGACAACACCTAGTTTGTACTGGGGATTGTTTGACTAGTCCACATGGAAGAATCCTCAATTGACCATGTGGCTAGGGAACGAGCCGTCCAACTGGGGGACTAACTCTCAGCCAACACATACAGCCGAATCCTCAAGACTCATACGCCTGTGACAAGTCCTACGCGCGCAGACTACCCCGCTAAGGGTCTACGAAACACCTCGTCAAGGGTGCCCCGGTTCCAACGTATCCAAGTATCTCGAGTTCTAAATCAAAAGTTCCAAATCCGGGGAGGTACATAGGGTAGTGCATATAGCACTTCAAACTGATATAACTAATATCTCAATCCTTTCCACAATCTCACATCAACACCCCAAGTACCCTACACATAACCAACATAGATATAAATTCTAAAAATCCATATATATAACTCAAGATACTCAAATATGCCGAAACCCAAATATAATGCAAATACTTTATAAAGATATTAAATTCAACTATTGAATATAAGAAATATTCAATAAATCATTTAAATCAATATGCATAATTTTTCCATCATAAAACCATGCTTATTATTTGAAAACAAAGTCCACTCCCACGCTGCTTGACCCTTAGAGGGCCCCGCCTATTAGGACTCGTATACATGGTCCTTCTAACCCTTCTCCAAGGGTATAACTGCCTCGGAAGACTCACGGTTAACCGAGGTGTCAAACCGCCTAAACTTGGTCAACCGGGCCCGCGGGGCCCACGACCTCCTATCACAAATCCAGGAGTCCCTTAAGGTTCCAATAAGCCTAGGACACATGTCCCGAAAGTTTGGTCTTGATCGGATGGTTACTATAAACCTATCCTAGGTGTAACACCCTATTTGGAACCACTTTTGTTCTTGGACTAGGGCCAAAAAGTGAACATAAGTGGCCGGAATCGTGATCCCAAAACCGGCCAAAATCCAATTCGAAAATCAACCCACCAAACTTTGAAATCTCTCAAATCCTACCCAACCATCAGCTAGAGCTCAAAAAATAGGTGGAAAAGCATACCTTATTCGACCAGTTTGGTGGCCGGCGAAAGTTTAAGAAAAATCTGTCCAAAACCGCATGTTTCGTGGCGGATTCCGGAGACTACGAAGGTAGATTGAGGTGGCAATAATATCCATTTCTTCGTTACAACTCTAATTCGAGCCCACTACGTCTCTACGGACTTGTCTCGACGTGCTCTACGCAACAGTCCAATCGGAATTTCTAAATTCCTTCCCAAACTTAAAATGACCTTTTTGCCCCTTTCAATATTGAATAATTTTTTAATCCCAATCATTTAAATATTCTCGGGGTATTGTCTTTTTCTTGAATAATTTAATATTTAACTTTTAAATTAGGACCGGATTGTTACACCGCCTATTGCGTGCGAGTACCCAGAGTACCTATTTCAGAATACGAGTACGAAATTAATAAAGAACGCTTCGAATGGGAACTTTAAATTAAAAATCCTAGTTTCCCGAGTTTCAAGTGCAAGAATGGGGTACTAGACGTTCCGAAGGTCCAAATATGTGTTTCGAATGAAGGGATAGCCTCAGAAGACACACGGTAAACCGGGCAGTCAAACTTTCTAAATTGGGTGAACTGGGCCCACGGGACCCACGACCTCCGTTTTACGATCCGAAAGTTCCTATGGGTTCCACAAGGTTTATGAAACACGACCTGCAAGTTTGGTTCAGTTCGGACGGTCGGAACGCTCGCGATCGCATGATCGGACGGTTATCGTAAAACATAAACTTTAAGTTATTGAATCGGAACATTCGGGGCTCCGATTCACGATCCGCGAATTTCTACACTATCCTAGGAATGTCTAGATCAACATATATTGGAATGGAGTCGATCCAACGGTCTGAACATATCGAACCCGGATAACGCCTAATATGCGATATCCGATTGACGATCAAACGGTAACTAAATTCATATCTGAGCATACCGTCGTGCTCGGGATGACATGAGGAGTATATTAGGACTCAAGGACCCGCCAAAGAATGGCCCACGCGCTGGTAGGGTGTGGGTGCCCAAATCAAATTTCGGCGATAGGAAAAGTCGACGGAAGTGGCCGAAATCGGAGGCCAAAAACCGGCCAAACTCTTATCGCTTATTTACGTTTCAAGGCTCAAAAATTTCTCCTAAATACTACAACCAACAGCTAGAACACTTTGAAAGGATAGCAAAGCATACCAAATTCGAAAGATTTGGTGGCCGGAGGCATTCGAACGAGCTCCCGAAAGTTTACAAAAAAAAACTATCAAAATCGCCTGTTTCGTGGCTGTTTCTGGCGATCACGACGGCGGATTGAGGCGGGAAAGGGCTTGGGCTGGAAGAGGGAAGTATGGTGGTCCTTTTGGGACCGATGCCGCCCCAAGTGGTGGGGTGTGGTGGCAGCGGTGGAGAGAAAAATATCGAAGGGGGGATGTTTCGCAGAGAGAGAAAGGAAGAGAGAGTGTGAAGAGAGAATTTCAATTTTTAAAAATATTTTCAAAAAAAATTACGGTTATGCCACTTCGTGTATTTTGATCGTTTCTTTTTCGTTACAACTCCGATTCGAGCCCACTACATGTCTACGGACTCATCTCGGTACAATCTACGCAAGAATACCACTCATTGCTCCAAAATTCTAATTTCATATTTAAATTTATTGAAATTCAAGAATATTTATAATTTTGGGTTGATATGTTACAATCTACCCCCCTTATAAAAAATTTCATCCTTGAAATTCACGTACCTGTCAGTTGAAGTGATAAGGGTACTTGGCCCGCATCTGCGCCTCGGGCTCCCAAGTAGCTTCTTCAACAGTTTGACTCCTCCACAACACTTTCACTACTGGAATGGATCTGAAGCGCAACACCTGTTCCTTTCTATCCAAAATTTGTAAGGGTTGCTCCTCATACGACAAATCTTCTCTCAACTCCACGGGTTGATGTTCCAGGATATGAGAAGGTTCAGGCACGTACTTCTGTAACATGGATACATGGAACATGTCATGGATCCGAGATAGTTCTGAAGGTAATGCAAGTCTGTAGGCAACAGGTCCAATGCATTCCGTGATCTCAGAAGGTCCGATGTAACGAGGGCTTAACTTCCCACATTTCCCGAACCTCATCACACCTTTCCATGGAGATAGCTTCAAGAACACCCAATCCCCAACTACAAACTCAAGATCCTTGGACCTGTTGTCCGCATAACTCTTTTGTCGGTCTTGTGTGGTTTTAAGCTTCTCTCGAATCATCTTCACCTTCTCTGTTGTTGCTTGAATACTTTCCACTTTTTCCACTTTCCTGTCACCCACCTAATTCCAACAAATAGGAGTTCTACATTGCCTCCTATACAAAGCCTCATATGGAGCCATCTCAATGCTCGAATGATAACTGTTATTATATGCAAACTCCACCAAGGCAAGGTGAGTATCCCAACCATCTTTCAGCTATAATACACATGTCTTCCAAGGTCTGAATTGTTCTTTCTAACTTTCCATCGCTCTGTGGGTGGAAAGCAGTACTAAAATGTAACTTGGTACCCATAGCCTCATGTAAATACTTCAAGAAGCGAGAGGTGAACCTAGCATCCCTGTCCGACACAACGGACACAAGTGCTCCATGCAATCTCACAATCTCATCCACAAAGAGCTTAGCCAGCTTCGACAAGGAATAGGTTTCTTTAATAGGTAGGAAGTGGGCGGATTTGGTGAGTTGGTCAACTATCACCCAAATACCGTCATACCCTTTTGCAATACGTGGAAGTTTGAAAACGAAGTCCATTGTAATATGCTCCCACTTCCATTCAAGGATCGGAAGTGGCTGCATAAGTCCAGATGGTCTCTGTCGCTCAGCTTTCACTTCTTGGCAAATCAAACATTTGCTTACATACTTAGCAATGTCACCCTTCATATGCGGCCATGAGTAGTACTCACGTAGAGTCCGATACATCTTAGTACTACCCGGATGCATAGAATAAGTTGAACAGTGAGCTTCCTCCATGATTTCTCTTTTCAAGTCGTTGTTCTTGGGTACACAAAGACTCCATCTTCTCTTATTGCATAATTCGTCCGTGTACCATTCTCTACTTCCAATCTTATCATGCAAAGTGTAGGATCCTCTAATTGAGCTGCAATCACCTGCTCAATCAGGATAGGCCTCACATGCAAACTGGCGAGTATTCCACCTTGTGGACTCAATCCCAATTCTACACCATCCTTCCGCAGTTCCACTAATAACGGAAGGTAAGCCATTCTGAGATGAGCTAAGCTTCCACTAGTCTTCCTACTCAAAGCATCAGCTACCACATTTGCTCAGCCAGGATGATACTCAATTGTACAATCATAGTCCTTAATCAACTCCAGCCAACGCCGTTGTCTCAAATTCAACTCATTCTGAGTGAAAATGTACTTGAGGCTCTTATGATCTGTGAAGATCTGACACGTCTCACCATACAAGTAGTGTCACCAAATTTTGAGAGCGAACACCACTGCAGCAAATTCCAAGTCATGTGTAGGATAATTCTGCTCATGCTTCTTGAGTTGCCTCGAGGCATAAGCAATCACTCGATCATGTTGCATCAAAACACATCCCAAGCCTTGCAATGATTCATCACTATTGATCACAAGGTTCGCCAAATTGTTCGAAAGGGCCAAAATAGGTGTGGTGGTTAACCGCTTCTTCAGCTCTTGAAAACTCTGTTCACACTCCTCCGTCCACACAAACTTAATATCTTTCCTCATTAACTATGTAAGAGGTGCTGCTATCAAAGAGAACCCTTCCACAAATCTATGATAGCAACCTGCTAACCCCAAGAAACTCCGTACTTCTGTCACACTAGTGGGTTGCACCCAATTCACAACAGTTTCCATTTTAAGAGGGTACACATAGATTCCTTCTGCTGATATCACATGTCCGAGAAAGTCCACTCTATCCAACCAAAACAGACACTTACTAAACTTGGCATAAAGCTGCTTCCTTCTCAACGTCTTCAATACCAACCTCAGATGCTTCTTATAACCCTCCAAAGTTCTGGAATAAACCAAGATGTCGTCTATGAATACAATCACAAAATGATCCAAGTAAGGTTGGAACACTTTGTTCATGAGATCCATAAACGTTGTTGGGACATTCGTCAATTCGAAAGGCATCACTAAGAACTCGTAATGGCCGTAACAAGTCCTGAATGCCGTCTTTGTTATATCCTCTTCTCTGAATCTGAGTTGGTCATATCCTGATCTCAAATCAATCTTGGAAAAGTACTTGGCACCCTTCAATTGATTGAACAAATCATCAATTAGAGGCAAAGGATATCGATTACACACTGTCACCTTCTTCAACTGCCTGTAATCGATACATAGTCTCATGGTTTCATCATTTTTCTTCACAAACAGCACTGGTGCACCCCAAGGGGAAACACTAGGTCGAATGAATCCAACATCAACCAATTCTTGCAATTGAATCTTCAACTCTCGTAACTCAACCAGTGCCATCCTATAGGGAGCTTGGTAAATTGGAATCGTGCCTAGAAGGAGTTCAATAGTGAACTCGGTTTCTCTCTGATGAGGTAATCCAGGAAGATCATTTGGGAAGACATCTAGAAACTCTCGAACATGTTTGTACCTAATAAATCACAGCTAGGGACTGGCCGAGGGAGCTCGTTTTCCCGGCCCTGGTACTTACTCGTGGAACTGAAACGCAGCGTTTCACCGAGATACTTGGCCTTCCTGAAGACAGAAGAAAAGTTGCTAAGGCACGATCATCTCGGCCTCGATTATAGGCCGAGGCCGAGGCCGAACAAAATTACGGCCAAAGATATTAAGGTCAGATCATCAAGTGGCAACAGGGTCCCACGCTTCATTTAATGAAGCAGTGCCTCTGTTTATTGCAGCAAACCCACTGGCCAAGAATAGGCATTTAATACACGAGGGAAGGTGGGAAGTGACTGAAGTCAGGATTTGGCGACAGAAAGCAGGGTGATTAGATGCAGACATTCTCACAAGAATTCTTGTAGCTTGAGAGATTGGGTGACTAACCATCAGAGCAATAAATGCGTCCCCACGGCCAGTTGCGCAAAAACCACGATTAGGACGGCGGCTGAGATTCACCGGGATTCATGGGGTCACACCACCATGCTTCACAATCCCAAATGTCGATTGGACTACCCACTTGCTCTAATCAGGCTCCACCATGCAGATTTCAAGCCTCGATTACTCCTCCAGGAACTCTTCCTATAAATACAAGGCTCAAGCTACATTCAAAGGGTTCAAACACCAAACCAAACCCTCCCACGGAGCAACTTATATTTTCCTGTAATGCACTTTCAATATCTTTACTTGCTTTCCTAGGAGTAGTGTTAGTTTGTAAGGAAAATCCATTCATCAATATATCATACGACCCTTGACTTTCAAGGCGCCGGAGCACCATCTATGTTATTCGCTCATTCACCCCATATATCATACAACTGCCGCCCACTGAGCAGCGCGCCGGAGCACCGCCCTAAAACCACCATCAACACCACCACTAAACGGCCTTGTAGTTCAGGCCGTGAACCTGCCGGCCGAGATTAGTTCCTCACTCAGCCACAATCGTTTGATTGAAAGTCAAGTCCAAACAGGCGCACCATTTCACCACTTCCATCCAAACCACACCTCGACGCACGGTAGATCGTGCTGGCACGCCCGCGCACAACCGCACCGCATCCAAAAGTAGGAAGCCGCGTGTCCACGCATATCCCCTCGGCCCGGAACTCCAGGCCGTGAGATTTGCGTGGCAGACAGAACAACAGGAACATCTTCCAGATTCGGAACAAACTCACGAGTATCAATGATGTGGGCTAAGTATCCCACACATCCCTTCTTGAGTAACCTTTTCGCCGTTATGGCGGAGATGAGACATGATGGGAGAACTCTATGCTCTCCACGGAATATGACTTCGGGTTGTCCCGGACTTCTAAGTACTACCTCCTTCCAGAAACAATCTACTGATGCTCAATGCTTCTCCAACCAATCCATTCCCAAGATGACATTAAAATCAACCAAGTCTAAGGGAATCAAATCGGCTTCCAACACTGCATCACGCACTTGGACATAACAGTCTCTAAATACCATGTCCACAAACAGGACATCCCCTGTAGGTAAACAGATACTAAAGCTTCCTGCCATGGGTGTAGGTCTAACACTGGCATACGGTACAAAACTAAGTGCGAGGAACGAATGTGTGGCCCCGAGATTTATCAGAACATGTGCAAAGTAACCAAAAATAGGGACTATATCAGTGATTACATCAGGTGTAGCATGTGCCTCCTGCTAAGTCATCGAAAATACACGGGCCTGCGTAGTAGAATGCCTAGATTGGCCCCTCTGATGTCTACCACCTCTGCCCCTAAAGGTAGACTGTACTCCACTGCTTGATGATGAACCTGCTGTAGAAGAAGAGGCACCACTCTGAGTCTGACCCTGGCCTTGACTGCCTTGCCCTTGTTGGGCCCCAGTTCTCTGGCCAATAGTACACCAACAACTAGAAATGGGCACTCACTCTTATAGTGTGCCCTTTCCTAACCACAGTAAAAACAAGTTACCCTGCTCCTCTGGCTAGGCCCACCAGTCTGCCCAAGTTGTGGGTAATCCTTCCTGAAATGTCCCACCGATCCACATTTATGACAGGTGGAGCTCATCTGTCTAAAGGGATCCCTGGCCGTACTAGCTATCAGCTGACTCCAAACTAGTCGAGAGCCAGACCTCCCATTGCCTGAACTGGACCCACGTCCTCCAAACCAACCACTGCATGCAGAACTAGAACTGGATCCTCCTCTCTTTGATAGACCCTGACTCAGTCCACCAAAACCTGGTGCGTCCTTGCGACACCTACCTGCACCGATACTGTACTTCTTTGCCACCCTATCAACTGCTTGGGCAGTGCCCTCATAGTGGGATATGTGTTGGCAGTAATCACTGCTTGAATATCCAACCAAAGATCCTCTTCAAAGCGTCTACACTTTTCTTCCTTAGTAGCTACCAGTTCAGGTAAAAATCTGGACAGTTCGTTGAATTTTGCTCATACTCCAGCACTGACATCGATCCTTGCTTCAAATGCAAGAACTCGGACTTCTTCGCATTCCAGTATGAATGCGGATAAAATTGCTCAAAGAAGATGCCCTGAAATTCCTCCCAAGTTACAGCAGCAGGAGTAGCATAACTTCTCCTAACAATCTCCTACCAATGATAGGCGTTCCCCTTCAGAAGGAAGGTGGCCGACCGAACCCTATCTCCATCCGAGCACTGTAAGACCTCAAAAACTCGCTCAAGGTATGTGAGCCAAGCCTCGGCTTCAGCAAGATCTGAACTACCAAAGAACTCCTTTGCTCCCAACTCTTTAACCCTCTTGATGTCAGAAGCCTCTGTATTATGTCTCCCTTGTAGGGCTATAGACACAGTTTGAGTGAACTAAGCAAACATATGTCGTAAATCAAGCTCATTCTCTCCAGCTTGCTTTGCGGCAGGTGGAGATGGTAGAGGTAGAGGAGGAGGTGGTGATGGGGGTAGAGATGGTGGCGAAGATGGAGGTGGAGGATTTGCCCCCCATCTCGGAAAGCAACCTCTTGTCCTAGCACGTCGAGGAGGCATGATTCTATAAGAAGGAAACCATAGACCGTTAGTGTCAGAGTGCAAAGAAAATGTGAAAGTCGAAGGAAATGAACCTAATGCTCTGATACCAAGCTGACAGGACCGGCCCTGGATTCCTCGAAACCCGGGACGAATCCCGTTGTATTTCCGACATCTTACCGATGTCGGGCCCACTTACTAAGAACCAAGACTTTCTGCCGAAAATTCGGCAAAGTCTCCCTGAAAAATTTGACTTTTCCCAAATTTTCCAACTTGTTAAAAACACAATTAAATACATCCCAACAGGCAGCATGCTTCATAAACACTTTAAACAGTTTATAACAACGCCTCCGGCCTTAATAATCAAACCCTAACATGGGCAATAACAGAACAATTCTAAGAATTTCGATTACAACAGAAACAAAGACTCATACGCTTGTGACAAGTCCTACACACGCAGACTACCCCACTAAGGGTCTACGAAACACCTCGCCAGGGGTGCCCGGGTTCCAACATATCCAAGTGTCTCAATTTCTAAATCCAAAGTTCCAAATCCGAGGAGGTACATAGGGTAGTGCTTATAGCACTTCAAACTGACTTAACTAATATCTCAATCATTTCCACAATCTCACATCAACACCCCAAGTACCCCACACATAACCAACATAGTCCATATATATAACTCAAGATACTCAAATATGCCGAAACCTAAATATAATGCAAATACTTTATAAAGATATTAAATTCAACTATTGAATATAAGAAATATTCAATAAACCATTTAAATCAATATGCATAATTTTTCCATCATAAAACCATGCTTATTATTTGAAAACAAAGTCCACTCACAAATAGTCCCACGTTACTTGACCCTGAGAGGGTCTCGCCTGCTGCGTGCCAGTAGACGGAGTACCTATTTCAGAATACGAGTACAAAATTAATAAAGAACGCTTCAAACAAGAACTTTAAATTAAAAATCCTAGTTTCCCGGGTTTCAAGTACAAGCACGGGGTACTAGACGTTTCGAAGGTTCAACTATGTGTTTCGAATGAAGGGATAGCCTCGGAAGACGCTTCGTCAACCGGGCGGTTAAACTTTCCAAATTGGGTCAACCGGGCCCACGAGACCCACGACCTCCATTTTATGATCCGAAAGTTCCAATGGGTTCTGCAAGGTTTAGGAAACACGTCCTACAAGTTTGATCCAGATTGGACAGTCAAATCACTCGCGATCGCGCAATTGGACAGTTATCATAAAACAAAATCCGCCGATTCACAATCCGCAAATTCCTACACAATCCTAGGAATGTCTAGATCAACATATATTGGAATGAAGTTGATCCAACGGTCTGAATATATCGAACCCGGATAACGCCTAATATGCGATATACGATCGACGATCAAACTGTAACCCAATTCATATCTGAACATACCGTCATGCTCAGGACAACATGAGGAGTATTTAAGGACTCAAGGACCGGCCAAATAATGGCCCACGCACCGACAGCGCGTGGGTACCCAAATCAAATTTCGGCGATCGAAAAAACTCTAAACCACCGGTCAAGACTTATACCTACATGATCATCACATAGAGTGGAGCAACTTTTGTTCTTGGACCTACCCCAAGAAGTCGATGGAAGTGGCTGGAATCGGAGACCGAAAACTGGCCAAACTCTTATCGCTTATTTACATTTCAAAACTCAGAAATTTCTCTTAAATACCACAACCAGTAGCTAGAACACTTCGAAAGGATAGAAAAGCATGCCAAATTCAAAAGATTTGGTGGCCGGAGGCATCCGAACGAGCTCCTGAAATTTACGAAAAAAAACTTTCAAAACCGCTTGTTTCGTGGCTGTTTCCAACGATCATGATGGCGGATCAAGGTGGCAGAGGTCTAGGGCTAGAAGAGGGAAGTGTGGTCGTCCTTTTGCGACCAGTGCCGCCCCAAGTCTCGGTGGTGAAGGTGAGAAGTTGCTGCGGTGGAGAGAAAAATATCGAAGGGGGGGCTATTTCGCAAAGAGAGAGAGAGAGAGAGAGAGAGAGAGAATTTCAGTTTTTAAAAAAATTTTCAAAAAAAATTACGATTATGCCACTGTGTGAATTTTGATCATATCTTTTTCGTTACAACTCCAATTCGAGCCCACTACGTGTCTACGGACTCTTCTCGGTACGATCTACGTAAGAATACCACTCACTACCCCAAAATCCTTCCAAATTAAAAAGTGACCAAGTTACCCCTACCCCGAGGGCAAAATTGTAATTTCATATTTAAATTAAATTAAATTCAAGAATATTTATAATTTTGGGTCGTGATGTTACATTGCCACACTCTTGTGGATGACATGAAATAAAATTAGTTTTGGATGAACATGTTAGTGCATCACTAATCTCTGTTAGGAATCTTTGTTTCCTGATTGTTAACAATATGAGCACCAATCACCCAAAAATGTTAAAAACCTTGGAAAACATAAATCTAACAATCTATTTGATCCATTTTCTCGCAATGCACTTTTTACTGGTAGTGTCTTTGGTACTCGTGTTCTAAATTTTGAATCAATTCTTATAGTTGCACAAAATTGTAAGGAATATGAGATCCTAACAGTCTTACATTTTTGTTTTTCATGTAACAGACAATTACTTATAGCCGACGAGATTTGATAGTCACGAGCTAGTGTGGTTTGCCTCTTTTTGAAAGGTATAGATCGATTCTAACTTATGGAAGGAAATGCATATGGTTTTACCTTATTTTGGGTACGAGGATTTACTAGAAGTTACTTGGTAGTGATGAGACAATTTTTGGTTGTAATACCCCCTTCTTGTGAAGTAAATTAGTTGCCTTTTCACTTTTGGGAACCCTGGAAAAGTATATACGTGATATTGCTAAGTACATAATCTCTCTGTCTCTATGTCTCTCTCTCTCTCTCTCTCTCTCTCTCTCTCTCTCTCTCTCTCTCTCTCTCTCTCTCATCATGTATTCTTAAGCTAGATAGTCATGCAAAGTATTTAGACATAACCAGCGTCAAATTTTTATTTTTGGGTCAAACAATGTCATTTTTCCTTTTCAATGGAAGTCAGCAGTGGAGTTTGAACAGGTGGGTTTGTCACATCATATTGCACCAATAGTTACTTTATGACGAATCCCACATCATATTTTTTTAATTCTACATGCCTTTCTGATCGAAAATCATTTTTTCCTGCTTTGGAATTCTTAACAACCGTTTTCGGCACAATAAAATTTGTACATTTTTGTATTGTCCCTGAAGAAATTTAAGGATAAGATATGTTCTATTTTTACTATTTCATTCTTGTCCCACCTTTATACTACCTCTCAGCTCGATCCATTCAAAGGGTCCCTTCTTGGCTTAAGTGAGATCTTGGTGCTCTCAACCTCAAACAGCTGGCTGCTATACAAATGGAAAATTGACTTGGAGGCTAATTTGGTTAAATGAATATTGTATTCCCCTAAATCACAGCTAATCTACCCCTACACCCGAGGTCCCAGGTTCGATTACCGAGTCCAATTTTCCTGTTACCAAATCCCCTGTGCCCCCCTGTTTCCCCCTCAGTTTTGCGACATGTGGCACATAACTTAACAGGAGTTTAACTCTGTTAACTCACTTTTAGCTTTTTTTTTCCTTTAATTAAAATCATTAAAATATATTATATTAGAATACCGACTTTCAACCCGCTTCATCTTCTTCGCTCTGCATAACTCAACGGAAGAAAAAGAGAAGGAAAAAGGTTGATTCGCTAGCTTCATCTCCTTCTCTATGCATATCTTCTTCGCTCTTCATTATGCAATTCATTTGGTTTCAATAGTTTTTTTCTAGAAAAAGAGAAGGAAAAAGGTTGATTCGCTAGTTTAATTTTATGACGGAGACGACGATAATTTTATGCGGCTCTGTGGTAAGTGAGGAAGGTTTTGCTTGGACTCCAATGTCTGGTTCTCTGGTGTGCCATTTTTCTGTTGCGACCAAGCAAAGTGGTCTTGCTTCATCTAGCCATTCTTCCACGATTCCTACTCAATCTGGGGTACAAGTTTCTGGTTGTAGCCTTGCACTCCAACTGTTCGATGCAATGCCGAGCTCATGTGGGTTATTTCAGGGTGGCTGTGTTAATATTTTTGCTAGGTTTCTCTTTTCAGTTAAATTATAGTTTTATGAATTTCAGAAGAAAATAAATAATTAAAACAATCCCAGACCAGTGGAGTTTGAGAAATTGAGAGTGGTTGTGAAGTGAAGCTGTATGGAATGAATATTGAAATGAAGCTTGTAATGCAATTGTAATATTGAGTGTGTTCGTACTTTATATGGATGGTTTTTTTTTGGTCGAAATCGTATGGATGGTTAGTATCTAATTTGTACTTCTACTTCTTGTGTCTTTGTGTCTTCTTTCGGAAACTTGGCAAAAATCTTGAGAGAGAGCAATGGGGCAAATATATTGAGAAAGAATATGGGCATCCAAAGAACTGCACAAGGTTTTGGCAATCCTTCTCTCCAACTCCATCATTTAAATGATTGAAGTAGGTGTTTCCCTCGTAAATAAAACAGAGTTGCAGCCACAGAAGTATGCTCAACCCTATCTCTAATGAAACACTTGAAACAAACAGATACACCAGAACAAGCCCTCTGATACATGAGTGCAAGATTACACTTGGTACATTAGTGCAAGATTACATAGGACTTGATGTCCTTTACAAGTATTACCAAAAATCACATTCAATTAGAGATACTTCCATCATTTACAAAAGATTACAAAAGATTTGATACAAAACATTAGTACAAAATATACTGCAGTACCAATTTCATTTACAAAAGATTTGATTTTCAATTACAGATACAAGTACTATTTTCATTGAATGTAATACTTGAACACCTTAAGAAGGCAGAGATGCCAAATATCAGAATAAGGTGAATTAAGTTAACATGCCAAGACAAGAAAAACATAAAAAACGTTCTAAATCAAAACAGAGTTCTTAAAAACTATGGAACTCTTGTCAATTGAGAGCTAAACAACCCAAATTCAATATTATGAAGCTTGGTGACTCTTGTCAATTGAAAAAGGTGGATCCACTTCAACATTATAACTCTTGGCCCCAACACTTGTGAATTGAGAGCTAAACAACGCAAATTCTTCTTCAAAGGGTGATTGTGCCTACACTCATACAGTACATGTCAATAGAATGAAATAGACTCAATCAAGTAAATAATTATGATTAAGAAAAGTTTAAATTAAATACAATGAAGCACCTGCAACAAGTTGACCATACTAACTGGAAATTCCATGCTTAAATTATTGACAGCAACAAGTTCCTTGACTTTCGAAGTAGGAACACATATTGAATCAACACTACTTGAATGGTGCAATTCTGTTTTTCGAGTCCTTCTCTTCTTTGTGAGCTTCTCCAAAGCATTTTTTGGCCTTTTAGAACTAACAACAACTCTTTCTTTAACTTTGATTCCTCTAACTTTAATGATGTCATCATCAACATTGATACACTCATTCAACTCAGATCTACTATTAATTATTGGTGGGATCACTTTAGACGTTTCTTGACTTGATTTTTCTTTCAAACATGCATCCACCTCTTCAAAAGTCTGGTTCAATCGCCGTATAACAATTTCATACGCCTTACCACACCCTGCTGCCCTTGTTGCTAATTGAGTATGCAACCGACACAACTCTCTATAACGTCTTACAATTTCTGCCTTAGGATCATTTGGACTTGAAAAAGAATTAATTTTGGCACTCATAGCCTTCACATTTTTTGTCCATCTCTTCAAGATGTAATGAGCTGGGATACTTTTAACATTTCTTGTAGAAAGCACCTTTAGGCATGTGCACATAAGATTCCTGCAAACTCAAACTTCTTACAACTACATAAAGTTACATTATTTGTTGAGTCAAATGTAACAGTATGGTGCAATTCTTACCATACGGGATAACTTCATACTTGTTGATTGTGCCCATCTCACCATTGAAGTGCAAAGCACAATCATAAGCCTTACATAGCTCATCTTGAAACAATTTAAACACTTTTGGTGTATATACATTTGCTGCATGCTTTAATATTTCTACGGGAAATGACAATGTTGGGGAACTTTGACTTGCTTTAAATTCAGCTTTCAACTCTTCGTAACGACGATCTTCAACCAACCTTTGGAAGTGTTGAAAAAATCTAAGCAAGTCATATTTGTAACTAACATACTTTTTTATACAACTATTCATGCTTTCACTCCGCTGGGTAGTAGTAATATCTGCACAAAACGTTTGTCGCCCATAAACTAACGCCCATTTCTCCCTTATTTTAAACATGCGACTCAACCAATCATTGCCCACGAGAGTATATTTTTCAAGCATACTATTCCAAGCATTTAGAAAATCATCTTCATCCTCATAATCATATATGCAACTGCTAAAATCTTTGCTAAAATCTTTAAACTTCTCAAAAACACCACTAAGGTGTTTGGCTGCATTCTGATATATGTGCCAAATACATAAACGATGAGATGTTTCTGGCCATTTTAAAGCTAATTCTGCAGACATCGCTGCATCTTGTTCTGTAAGAATGCTCTTTGGCTTTTTTCCAGACATAGCCTTCACAAAAGTATCAAACAACCACGTAAAAGTTTGAATTGTCTCATCATATAATAATGCAGCACCAAATATAATAGTTTGCTTATGGTGGTTGACACCAACAAACATTGCAAAATGTCTTCCTTCTTTATTTTTACTATAGGTAGTATCAAAACATAATACGTCACCAAAATAAACATAATCCACCATCATCCTCGCATCAGCCCAAAAAATATTAGTGATCAAATCATCTTCATCCACTTGTATAGCATAAAAAAAATTAGGATCATTCAATTGCATTTGTTGCAAATACTCTAACACACCACCTGTATCTCCTAACTTCATTTCTCTTGTTCATTTTGAATGTAAGTAGTTCCTGTAATCATCAGGAATAAATCCTAGACTTTCCCGACCACCAGCTTGTCTACTTAAAAATTCAAGAGCTGCTTTGGGAGCAATTCCTGAACTATCAGCCATATCAACTTCAGCTATTTGTGCAAGAGTGATCTTCCTATGAGACCTAAACAAATGAGTCTTAGACGGACTTGTAGTCACATGGTTATGTTCAGAAACAAATTCGATGACACGATACTTCTCATTCAAATGACAACTAATTTTCATCCTTGCAAAGCATCCACATCTTGTCTCAGCACGATGATACTTCACATTAGAAACACGCTTATCAATTTCACGATTACCTTCAGCGAAGCAAACAAAAAGCCTATCTCTCAACCAACCATTTTTTAATTTGTGACAGCTACTTATTATAATACTAAAACCAATATTGTATGCATATGCATTGTAAAATTTAAATGCCAAGTCTTCTGTCTCAAACTCCATCCCAATCACAGGAATTAGTTGCTTTCCAATGCTAGAATTAACCAAGTCTATTTTTTCATTACCTTTCATAGCTTGTGATGACTTTTCGTTGCTTTCACCTTCTGAAATATTCAAGCCAGGGCTTGTTTCACCTTCTCCATCTTCCATGCAATTATTTTTCATATTCATGTCCTTCAAAAATTGAACAAACAAAATTTATATATCTAAAATATCTTCCATAACAATAAAAAAAAATTACAATTGATTCAATAAAAATTCAACATAGCTAAGTATTGTACAGTCATACATATATGTTCATATTAGTTATTGATGAAATTGGAAAATGGACGTATATGAAAACCAAAACAACAAGCTCCAATCCCTTATATTTAATAACAGAAAAAATAACCAAAACAAGCAAAGTATCGGAAAATTAGTAAAAGAAAAATCAATATATTTTATATAAATTGTTACTGTAGATGAAAACAAAAAGGGCAAAAAGATTGAAACCAAATGAATTTGATTCAAATAATTGCATATTGGGTATATGATTGTCGCAAGTTATATGTTTATACCTTTCTCATACGATGGCTGAAAAACCAGCAGTCAAAAAGCAGAAGAAAAAGAATTATGAATAGCAGAGCATGGCTTACTTGATGAACCAGCAGCCAACGAGCGAAGTAGCAAAACAAACCATATGCAGGGGCTGAGTTTCGAAGAGGGGAGAAGATGAAGCGGCTGAAGTTTTGCAGTGCATAGAAGACGTAGGGGTTGAAGTCTGATTGTACGTAGCGTAGAAGATGAAGCGGCGTGCAAACGTGTATTCTAATCTAATATATTTTATTGATTTTAATTAAAGAAAAAGAAAGGCTAAAAGAGAGTTAACAAAGTTAAACTCTTGTTAAGTTGTGTGCCACATGTCGCAAAACTAAAGGGGAAACAGGGGGGCACAGGGGATTTGGTAACAGGAAAATTGGGCTCTCGATTACCCTCTCCCACAATATAGCGTGTATAAAAAATAAAAATCACAGCCAATCTAGACTTTATGTTTCTCTCTAGTATGACCCAAAAAATAAAAAAGAGTTTAGCTCTAGTATTAAGCTCAACATTATTGATTCTTCTTTTGGGTCTTACAACATTTCTTGTCATGACATAACATATTCATATCCTTCAATTAGTAGATTTTATAAAATAGGGTATCGAAAAATATAAGATTGTTCAAGTGCACTATGCCAAAAAAGGGCTTTAGCAACGGATAAAATCCGTTGCCTATTACACATAAATACCGTGGTATTCAAGCCTGTTGCCTATTACCATGTAATAGGCAACGGATATTCTCCGTTGCTGTTTGTCACTTACTACATCAGATATTTGGTAAACTCCGATGCGTAAATGATTTCCGAGTGCCAAAAAAAGGTTGACTTCTGACGCCTAAACCCGAAACAGTATCAGTAGTTTCAAGAGGAATGAGGCTAAAGAGGTCTAACAGCATCAGTGACATCTACTATGTTGATGCGTATTATCAATTACAACATCGTAGAAACAAATAACGGTGTTGTGAATTATGTTATACATCATCGGTTTTTTTATTTTGCAGACATGAAAAGCCTCCAATAGTGCTGGTGGTTACATAAATGCTGATGCTACTTCTCGTTTTAGACATCAGTGATAATAGATATCTGGTTGTTGTTTTTATCTTTCAACTTCAGTTATTTCTGGAAAACTGAAGTTGTTATAAACAATAGACATCACTTATGTAAGGAAATAATAGGTATTTTGCTTGTTTCACATCACACTTTACTTAGTTACTGTGTTAGTATTTAAGAAAGGCCTCATTTCCAAATCATGTTGTGTTGCCATTGCTCATTTAAAAAAAAAAACATTATATAAACAGTAATTTAAATATATCCATAATTGTCTATATATATAAACAAGATACTTGAATGATCCATACTTGTCACATCCAAATCACAATTTTACCAACCCTACACCACAAATTATCCATACTTGTCTATGCATAAGCAAAATATTAGCTAGAAAGACATGTAAAATGGAGGAATGTTTAGCTCAATCAAAAAGCCATTCTAGAACATGAGTTGCCAATTCTTCTCGCACCTCATCCAATTCCATTTGGCTGTACGTGCCCTTCAGTCTAGCTCTATCGGGTGGACATGAGTCTCTGAAATAAGGAAACCAATTTCAGTTTACCAAAGAAAGAACAACGCTCAATAAATTGAAAGAGAACCTTAAATTTGCAACTTCCAACAAACTACCCAAACTGATAAATGTTATATCTATCTTAGATAAAAGAACAATCAAAACATAAACTAACAAATTATGCATATAAAATAGCAATATACAGGCTGGATTGTTGTTCTACCAACCTTGCACCAGCAGAGGCTATGTATAATCATGTATGCAATTGCTTTTGTATTCAAACTGAGGAGCTAAAATGCAAAAGACAAAGAAAGACTAATTTGAAGCTTTAGAAAAAGAGAAGGCGAAAAAAAATATTATATTGAAGCTTACCACATATGCAATCAGTGAAGTTGTTTCTGCCCAAGTTGTTTCTGTGTAGAACCAGATTATTATTTTTTTGAGAAGATATAGGAAAGATATGATGCAAGAAGAGGCTTGTAGATAGATCCCCAACATTTTATACAATTATCAGGAAAGATATGATGCAACAAGATAATTAAATGTTGGTTCAAATTCAGATTGGAGATAATTTCCTGCATTTGACAAATTGATCATGAAGAAATAGTGGACGTTCTAGGACAGTTGACATCATGCATACCACCTTTGTCTACCTACAATCTGCCAACTACTTGCTGATCTTCAGCGTATAACTCATCATAATGTTCCAAGTTTCTTCAGCGTATACCACCTTTCTCATATGCAAACTACTTGTCTTATCTACTTATTTCTCTTGTCAGTGTCAAACTAGTGTCGAAAAATGTTCCAATTTTCACTCTCCCCTATTCTTGATCAAAGAAAGTAGAAACCATTTATGTAACTTTATATGCATGGAATATTCATTAAGACTATTATTTCGAGGTCCATTTGACAATGCGATTCATAAACCACTTTTAAATTTTTTATTTTTTAAAACCTTTTAAAGGAAAAGGATTACGATTGCAGAAATATCCGCCGCAATTGTGATAAAAAGGATAGTTGAATACAAATATTGGATATTTCAACTAAAAAAAAAACAAATATTGGATAAAACATTAAAATTATCATGAGCATAATTAAATAAAGAAACCTTTTCATATCTTCTACTTCTATGATGATTCTTGAAGGAATAGTTAATTCACTTCTTGTAGTTTCTTATTCATGGAGGTGAGTAGGGGTGGAATTGGTTCGGTAACCAAATCGATGAGCCATTACCGATGACCGACTAAGGGTAGTTGGTTACCCAAAATTGAAACCAATTTGCTGTCGGTTCTCTGATCGTCGATAATATCGCAAGTAGCGATCGGGCTAGTTTGGTGGTGGGCCTATCAAAACAAACATATTGGGCTTTTTTGAACCCATTTTTTTAGCCAACTTCACATTTTCTGGGCTGCAATTTGGGATTTGAATGTAGTTTTTAAGCCCAGTTTTGTTGGGCAGTGTTTTAGGCACTATTTGGACAGTTGTACTTGGGCAAACATGAAAAAAAAAAAAAAAGAAGAGAAATTGAAGCCTAAAACTACAATTAAACATGCTCAAAATATAAATTGAAGCCTAAAACTAAACATCCAAATCCAAAGCATGACATAGTTAAACTGAAGTTACAACCCAAAAAAAAAAAAATTGAAGTTTGAATTAGTTTACAACCCAAACAGAAGTAGAAGTTTTAATTAGTCTACAACCCAAACAAAAAGTAGGCACTCTACTTGAGCATAGAACTTGAGCATTACAAATGTGATGGAGTTGGAGGAGGCAAAATGCTTGTTGAAGTAGAAACTTGAGCATTACCACCTTGAGCCTTAGCGGCCACTACATGAGAAAAAAGAGGAATATGTACATATTATTAGAAGCATTAAACAATCAAAGCATAAACAAAATCTAAAGACAAATTATTGAAATATCTTACTTGCTTGAATTTCTTCAAGTTCCTTATAAAAAGCAATTTCCTCATCCGTTGGTGCCTTGTAGAAGTTAAATTCGTCCACCCTAAGCCAATCACGAGTACACACTAATGCCTCTACTATTTTTGGAGTCAATGAGCTTCTAAAAGGATCCACAATCCTTTTGCCTAGGCTAAAGGCATTCTCACTAGCAACCATAGAGGAACGGAATGCAAATATGTCCTTGGCAACCTTGGAAAGGATTGGATATCTTGATTGATTCCCTTTCTACCAATCCAAAAGGTTGAAGTTTTTGTTCCTTGGGTTTTCAAATGGATCAGCAAAGTATTTATCAACTTCATTAGAGATCTCCATTTATTTTTCCTTCTTCCTTTGAAGTAACATCTCCCTCAACATGTGAAAATGAGCATCATCACCACCAAGCTCATCTTCCAAACCATCCTCTTCCCTTTCATCTAGTGTTTGTAGAAGACCCAAGCTACCAACCCCTCTATACTCATTATACAAAGTGAGCAAGGAACTTTCGACTTCATCCCCAATAGCTTCAACCTTTGAAGGCTAGGCTCCAAGATTGTGGAAGCTAATCTTAAGCATGGCAAGCTTCCATCTAGGGTCTAACACATTCCCTATAAACACAAGATTGTTGAAACTCTCAAAGTTTCCCTAATACTTGTCCCACTTGAGCTTCATTGAAGAAGCCACCCTTTGCAAAGTTTTTTCCCCTTCATCTTTCATTTTTCTTTCAATCTCAACTTGTTACCCAACCAATTCAGTAAACATGATATTGGATGTACAAGTTTTGGTGACACTGCTTTAGGGTGGTTTCATAAAACTTTTTCAGAAAATGCACAAAGACTTGTGCATTCTCCCAATTTGACTTAGTTGGTGGCCCAACTCTCTTCACGAGGTTTCTTTTTGCATCCTTCTCAAGCTCCTTAAAGTAAGCAACAAATGGAGCATTCTTCCGCCATCCTAGTAAACACATTCTTATACTTAAATGTACCATCAAGCATCTTATAAGTGGCATTCCACCTTGTTGCCACATCCAAATGAATGTTTACCATCGTATCCATGCTCTCTAAAATGGCAAAATCCGTAAACTTATCTAACCTCGATGGTGAAGAATGTATGTACTTGACACAATTTCTAATCCCCTTAATTGAGCTAGAAAGCTCCTTCAACCCATCCATAACAACCAAATTAAGAATGTGACAAGCACACCTCATATGAAAATATTTGCCGTCAAGCCATAGTCTAAAATATCGATAATATCGATGAAATATCAAGGATATTATCATTTTTTCGGGTCACGGATATTTCGGAATGTATCCATACACATATCGTATAAATATAGATAATATCGAAAAATATCGATGTCAATAATTTCACTCACACTTCAGTAATATTTTGTCAAAATATCACTATAATATCGAAAATATCGAAAATATCGATGTAATGGAAAAAAAAAAAAAAAAACATAATGCACACATGCAAAGGGGATTCGAACCCCCGCTATTTTACTCCTCCAACGCCTTAACCACCATGTTGCATATGTCTTTTGTGATAATACGCAAAGGGGACTCTATGTGGTACTAAGTCACTCATGTATCTTACCAAGCAATATATAAAGTGTAAAATATTGTAGTAAATCATTATATATAAATGATTATGGTGTGTTTAATCTTCTTTCATTAATTACTACATAGTTTCTACACTCACAGTGTTTGTCAACTCGCTATATAATCAACTTAAATCAGTTAAATCCATCATACAATGCATTTCCTTCCAATGTTTTGTGATAAACTAATAGATAATTGACCAAATAAACATCCCCCAAAGTTTCAATAAAAAAATTTCAAGTTTTTCTTACAATTGTTGTGGTTTTTATTCAATTTTTATCAATATCGATAATATCCCAATATTTCCATCGAAATTTCCGTGTTTTTGGACTACCAATATTTCCGATAACATCGATATTTTAGACCTTGCATCAATCATATGAGTGTTCAAGGACTTAAACCTCTTGAACATATACTCTGTCACCCAATCATTTGCGCTAGCATTATCAACTATAATGTTAAACTACTTCTTTATCCCCCAATAATTCAAACAAGTATCTAAACACCTCCCAATGTCATCCCCCTTGTGACTTGTGATCTTAACGAAATTTATGATCGTCTCGTCTTATGCAAATTCTATTCATGATCCATGAGATGGGTGGTGACTACCATGTAGTTGATGTTTTGGATAAAGGTCCAAGTATCGGTTGTGATACTTATTCTTTGATCACCTATCACACTCATAATCTTAGTCTTCTCAACTAATGACAAATCCCACACTCCCTTAGCAACCTTCTTCCTATTAGGAATCATAAATCTATGTTGAAGATCATGGAAAATATCCCTAAACTCCGACCCCTCCACCGCCGTAAAAGGGAACTCATCCTTGATGATGTACTTTACACACTTCATTTCTGATCTTGCTTGATTGAAAGTGTGAGCACTAAAGCACTACTCATTGCCGCCCCACACCCCCCCCCCCCCCCCCCCCCTTTTTATGCCAACACAAATTGATTTGCATCACATTTTCCATAGATATGAGAGAGCTTGCATCTCCTTTCTAAGTGGGTTTTCAACCCGGTTGTCCCATTTCTGTACTAGCATCTCCGCTTTGCAATAATTACAAACCCCAATTATTCTCTCAACCCCCATATCATCCTTCTTTCTAAGTTTTGTACAATGATCTCACACCATACTTTTATTCGGTTTCCTCTTCCCTCCCAAATGAGATGAAACAACTTTTTCTTATTGACCTCATATTTGGGATTGTGTTTGGAGTTGCCCTTGGGGTTGTGTTTAGGGTTGAATTGAAGGTGTAATAATTGAGGTATTAAGTGTGTTTGATTGGCTAGAATCCATTTTCCTATCATACACAAAATGAACCAAACAAAATCCTAACCAATCAGGCAGCTATAACAGAATTTTAAACATTCCAAACAACTTCAAACAAAGCTAATGCAACAATAAACCCTAACCAATAGCCAACTATAATATTCTATATATATATATAAAAAAAAAAAACATACTTAAAACAATCTAAAATAGAGCCAAAAACATGAAAAGAAATTCTAAACAACTTAAAACAACCTAATACAATCTAAAACATAGACAAAAACACTAAACAAATTTTCAAATACTTAAAAGAACCTAAACACAACAAAACATTTTCTAAAACCATTTAAGCAGATGCAATACCTGCCTCAAAGCACCCTAGCAAAGCAGCAACCACAACAGCAACTCTTGTTTTTCAATGTCTGTCAATCAATCAAACAAAAAGAGTTAAAATCGCAATACAAATGCTCGATTTGATACCCCAAACACAATTTACAACCCAAATCCAAAAATCAAAACCCTAATTGGAAATTCCCAAACCTCAACTCAAAATCAAACCCAAAAATACCTTTCTTATGTCTCTTGCAGGTGGATGAAGCTAGAGAGCGAGAGAAAATATGTTCTTCTGTCACTCAAATCAGTCACTGAGACTGAGTGAGAGAAAGAGAGAGAGAGAGATCGATTGAGGTTGGGGTTGCTGAAGACAACAATTTGGAAGTGGTGTGGTGGTGGTGTCGTTGTCAAGTCAACTGAGATGGAGGCATCGAGTCGTCTCGCTCGAATGCAAATATATATATATCGAGTCGGTTTGATAAACCGGCAACCGTTTGCATCAGGTCGGGCCCAAATACCGACCCAAAATTGACCAACACTGCAAAGGTCGATTTTTCGGCCCAAATTTTCAGGTCAGGTCGGTTGATTTTTCGTGGGAAAATCCCAACCCTAGGGGTGAGTGGAGTGTTTAACTGAGAAGATGAATTTAGAAGGTTTAGTGTAAGGAGGTGGATGGCTAGGTAAATTTATAATTCTATTTATTTATTATGTCGATCTACTCTTCCTTTGACAGATCTATTGCCTCATATCTGGGTTGGCTTTGGTTGTGCCTCATTTTGTGAGACTGCTCTTTGAGGTGTTGGTACTTTGTCATGGTAGACCCACTACTCATTGGTGCGTTGAGGCCATGGAGTAACTAGGTGGTGCTCTCTATGTCATGTCCTGAAGCAAGATTAGCAACGGCTGGTTTTCCATTTGCCGATGTTGTTTTAGTTTTTTTTTTTTTTGTTCAATTTGTTCAATAAAGTCGAGAAACTCTATGAGTTTTCTGTCTTTTTTTTTTCCTTCTTATGATTCCATAAACTTAGTTGAGTTTGCTAGGTGTTCTTAGTCTTTCTAGGAGAGTCATGCCGATTAGCGGCTAGTTTTTGTCCTTAATGTCATTGGACTTTATTGGGGGAAATTATGGCAATTGAGAGGGATTATAGAAAAGTTATTTTTCAAGAGTGATTCTCTCCAAATCATTTCAATTTTTTGGCTGGCTCATGTCACTTGGGAAGTTTTACCCATGTTTGCCATATGCTTATTGGGATGGCTCCCTTTACAATTTGTGTCTTTTGTACTGTTATTCGTATTGATCTAATAAAATTATGTCGTCTTTTTATCAACAAAAAAAAAAAGTGGGTGGGAAAATAAGACCAAAAGGCAAGAATGGGATTTTTGTCTTTAAACAAGAAAAAAAAAGCCCAAAAATTTACTTACCTTTTTAATAATCAATAATTTGACATCTTTTCTAGATTAAGTCATGTCTACCCCTATAAATTCCTCCAAGATAGAGAAGAATAAGATTACAGAAGAATCGTAATCTTTCTCATGTTCCAACATGATATCATCCATGATCAATATAGATTTTTCAATATTTTCCCAACAATTACAAATTTAATATAAATTTTACATGAAATATTGGAGTTCGAGGAGGACAGGCAGAGTTACTTGCAATGGCATGCCCATACCATTTTTAGACAGATGCAAACCCAACCATAAACCCACTATGTGTCTTCTTCCCTCTCTTCAGCTTCAACCACACTCAAACAGAGTCATAGTGAAAACTTTTGGTTTATTTTTGTACTGACCATAGCCCAAATTTGTGTTACTTTCTGCTACGTTGGCTTCACTGCAAGCTCCTATAAGGCTTGGATTGGATTGGTGATTCTCTAACTCTTTGCTGCAATCTCTACCTTGGATTTGTGAGGCTCGCAGCTTATTGTTAGAGTTGCAAATTGCATCTGTAGTATAAGGTATTTTTGTTTCCCTATGTTTTTAGCAGTAAGGTTATAGTCTAAATTTGATTGCAGTTAGCTCATCTTTGATAATTAGTCTGTTTGCTTTTAACTAGAATTTAATTAGCTAGTCTTTGATTTTGCAACTAGGAGTTGATTAAGTAATTAGGATAGAAAGTGGAATTTGATATCTTCTACATTCCTTCAAGATGAAGAAGAATAAAATCAAACCAACAATTCTAGAATCACCAGATTTTATTTATGAAATCTATTCACCAAATCAGGTTTAACATCGACTTAAATTTTGGGGTTTTTAGGTCTAATGGTCCCTGAACTTTGGCCTCATTCGCATTTTATTCCCTCAATTTCAAAAATCGTTCCCATTGTCCTTCAACTTCACTTTCGTTAGGACAAATGGTCTTGCCGTCAATTTTGTTATATTTTCTGTTAAATACAGGGGTAAAATTATATATTTGTATTTTTTTCTTTGATGGAATAAAATATCAATAAAATATTTAAATTTAATTAAAAACTATCAAATAAAATCGTAATCCCTCTCTTCTTCCAGTCCAGCTCATCAATCACCATCTAACAATCCTCCCATTGCCCCACCTAGAGCCAACCCCCGCCTACCCTCCCCTCCCCCACCATTCCAACTCAATTAATTTCAACCCAAAATCCCAAGTTTCCCAATTGAAAACCCATTCATATAATTTCTTTTAGTACAAATCTTGGAATTGATTAATCCATAGGATGAACTGGAGTTGCAGAGATGGGAATTGAGGGAGAGCTGGAGTTGCAGAGATGTTGGGCTGGACTGGAAGGAGAGAGGGATTGAAATTTTGTTTGTTTTGATTTTTATTTTGATAGTTTTTAATTGAATTTAAATATTTTATTGATATTTTATTCCACCAAAGCAAAAATAATAATACAAAAATACCATTTTGCCCCTGTATTCAACAAAAAATATAACAAACTTGACCACATGACCATTTTTCCTAACGAAAGTGAAGTTAAAGGACCATGGGAACGATTTTGGAAATTGAGGGATCAAAATGCGAATGAGATCAAAGTTCAGGGACCATTAAACCTAACAACCCCAAATTTTGTTTCAATCAAATACTATAACGTCGTCTTGTGAAGAGCATTTTGCATCTTTGCTAGTACTCAAATATGAGAGGTGACATTCTTTTTCTCATTTCTAACGACCGAAGACAAAATAAATTTTATTTCCTGTCATGAAAGAAGTATGTCGAAAAACATAATTAATGATAATCTGATTTTATTTTTAATAACTAACTAGCAAGCTAGCTATATATTGAAAAAAGAATTGTGGTAATCAAACATATAGAATCTTGGTTCTTAAACAATAATTTGATTCTTATAACAATTTGATGGGCCAAAATGAACCAAATCAAGATCTGAAGCATGAAGAGAAACCCTAAGGGCAGTTCCAGCAGCCCCCTAGGGCAAGGGCTGGGGGGGTAAAACGCCAAAACCCATTTCCAGCAACAAAGTCCAGCCCGGGCAACTACTGGGGTCCACCTGCCTGGGCTGGCCCGAAGGCAGAAACAGCCCGAGTGCTGGCCCGAAGGCTGCTGACGTCATCTGCTACAGTGCTCTGCTACAGTGCCGCTACAGTGTCTCCGCTACAGTGCCGCCAACAGCTATCTGCCAAGTGTCGCGTTCTGGGCTCTCCAATCAGAATTTTTTCTCCAATCCAACGGCAGCCAATTTTTGTGCAATAAAAAAATGAAAAAAAATTGAATTTTTTTTTAAAAAAAATACCCAAAAATTCTGTAATTTTTTTCTATACCAAAAAAATCTGTAATTTTTTTAAAAAATACCCAAAAAATCAAATTTTTTTTAAAAAAAAAACCCAAAACTCTTCACTTTCAACACCAAATCCTCATACATTTTCTTCTACTTCTACTATTATTCACTTTTTACTCAAGTATTGACAAGTACGAACCCAAAAATTTTATCCGAAAATATTGTCCAAATTAATTGTTTAGGTAAACAAATTTGTGAAAAAAACAAAAAATTGAATAGTACTTGCCCTTTGCCCGGGCAACTGCTGGAAGTGCAACTTACTTTTTGCAAGGGCAGACACTATTCATGTGAATAGTGTCAGCCTTAGCCCCCCCCTTGCCATGGCAAGGGTTTGACTGCTAGAAGTGCTCTAAGAGAGAAAACTCCTAGCTGCTATCGCTTTTGGGGTGGTGACTACCATACTTTTTGTCCTATTTTCACCTCTTTTTTCTTTCTTCTCCACCTCCTCTCTTCCCATCCTCTTTGTTTTCCCTTCCCACATAGTCTCCTGCTTTTTTTTGTTGGCTCATTTATGGTGTAATTCTACAACAGATCTCAGTTGTCCTTTTTCGGTGTATCTGCTCTATTTGCCCAAGAGGAAAGTCGATTGGTGCTGATCTATTATCTTTTGGTGCTTGGAAAATAGATTTGCAATCCAACGTCATTTAGTTTCTTTATTTTTGGAATAAGTCGTATAGACTCTCTTCGGATTTTTTGTGTTGTTTTGACCTCTCCTTTGTGAGAGTTTTTCACTTCTCATTTGTGAGAGTTTTATTTGTTTTATTATGGCTTGATTTTTTCAAGCTTTATTTCTTTTTATTGTTCTGAGTTTGCAATCTTAGTTGGGATGTTGTTCACCCCAGAGAGAAAAGAGGAAGGGTGATGCAAGTGCACTGTATCTTGGCACTGTATTTTCTCTTTACTAAATCAAATTGAACTAAGAGTTTACTTAGGGTCCAAGTAATGGGCCTCGGAGTTATCCTAGTGCTTTGGTAGATAGACATGCCACTATTGTTGCTTGGCTAAGCCCAATAGAAAGATGTTTGGTTGATTTGTTATTTGAAAAGTAAGGATTTGCGCTCAAAATTTTAACTTATAATCAAGCCATTGTACTCCAAGTGGGGAATTGGCTCGAATTAGTTCTTTTTAATGCCTTGTATGCTTAAGAACTTCAATATTCTATTTTATGCTCTAGTAAAATGAGATTTGTTACAGTTTCAATGCAGATCGGGCCAGCTTTTCTGATATGAGCAATATTATTTTTTAATCCGGTGTGAGTTTAACAAGTGTAGGGGCTTTTTTGTTCCAGCAGTTACAATGGGTCTGGGCTGTTGTAAAGAGCAAATGGGTGGAGTTGCCTCTGTGTCTAAGTTCAAAAATCAGGGCCCAAGAGTGTTTCGAAAGGTTCGTGGAGCCTTAGGAAGCACTTTGGTTTCTTTCACCAACAAAACAAATAGCTGCTTACAAATCAATATTTTGGCTTGGCTTGAGAAGCTTATGGCATGGGAGCTGAGCATTCATGAGTTTAGCATTAGAGAGAGAAAGCTTAGATTTCCCATGAGAAACAGGGGTTCAAAGCAAGGGGATAGGGAATTTTGGGAAGATTTGTTGAGGGAAGAGAGGAAAAGATGAGGGTGGAAGGATGGGTGACTTGAGTAAATTTCCAGTCACTTGACGAAAGCTTCGTCACGCTCTTGGATGGTTTACCAGAAGAGAAAAAGGAAGAAGATGGGAGAACAAAGCTCGAAATTGAATGGTTCCAGCAGTGAGTGAGGATGCTTGCTCGCTCTAGATGTGATGTTTTGCTGGGTAGGAGATGCCCCTTTTTATAGGCACTGAAAGCTCCTTCTTCCCAAGAAACCCTAGCTGGTTCTGTTCACCCGTTTTTGTGTTTAGTACCTGTGATGGTAGGGTAAAGTTCCCCATTAATTCAAAGACCATGTTTGGTCGATAAATTAACTTTCTTTAGTGTGCAAGCGTGCCACCGTTAGCAACTTTTCAATTCTAACGGACTTGAAAATAAGAATAACTTGCGCCCCAAGCTATTGACTTTGAACAGACGATTGTGAATTTGGGTGAGGAATATATCCCAAGTAAGTTCTTTTCTATGCCTTAGACTGGTAAGGACTTCATAATTTATCTAAATAAAACTGGGAAGTAAAGCAAAAATACAAGTGTTTGAAAATAAAAACAAGTTCAAGGAGAACTGTTTGAAATACAGTAAATGAAAGGAACTGCTAAGTCCAGAAATACATCAAAATATTGGACTTCGAATTCTGCCTGAAATGCCATTTCTGAGACTATTTTAGTCAAGCTGGACTGCACTGGATTGTGTGGCTGGACTGGACTGAACTGGACTGGACTGTCAGGCTGGACTGGACTGGACTGGACTGGATCGTCAGGCTGGACTGGACTGGCTGCACCTTCAACTAATAAATATTAGCTGGAAATCGATACCAATGTTGAAATTGGCAGAGCTATAATCAAGTTGAGTTGTGCGTGGCTGGGAATTCTGAGCAGAATCTCAAGGATAGCTTTTGAAGGTCCTTGGTACCTTTGTTGGCTTTGCTTCTATTGAAGGCTAGAATGATCAGTGAACTGATTGTTTCTTTTGTATTTGTTTTTGTTGATTGTTGGGGTGTCCTTTCTTCAGCTCTCATCCCTTGTATTTATAGGAATTTTGGTTCCTAAAAATATCTGGAAAATATCAGTTGTGATGAATATCTTTTCCTTGTAACTTGTGAAGAAAATATCCCTCTTTTGAAGGCACATGGATGTTTTGCAGAGATACTCAGCATGCTTTCTCTAAGAATTCCTTTTGAATACCTTCTGGTCATTCTTGTAACTTGTGCTTCAAAATATCTTAACTGATGAGACCACACGAGTCTGTAGTTTCTGAGACTTAAATGGCTATAGGAGATAACTTTTGTTTTTACCTTTCTATTGAAATGGTCTTGAGTTAATGAAGGTCAGACCTCAGGTTTCAAAATATCTAATCTGGGAACTTGGGAAAGCTATTTTGGCTTATTTTATCTCTTGGAATGATATGGGCTTCTTTTCCAATTTTTTGGCAAGTGGAGCCCGAATAGCCAGTTGGGCTGATGAGTAAAAAATAAGTCCAAATGTATTTTGGCTAGAATGGAGAGTTTGGCCAAAAAGTGCAAATTTTGGTACAAACAATGCCCCCGAGTTTTCATGAATTTGGGCAAAATTTATGAAAATTATAGCTTTAGCAAAATTTGCCGATCAGTATGTGGATGGATGAAAAATGCTTGGCCATATGAAAAAGTGTAGAATTTGATGCGAATTTGACAATATGCCCCCGAATCTCTGTGAATTCAAGCAAACATACCAAAATTGTGGTGCTATTCGCCCATTTTTTGCGTGTTTCGAGACCATTTTGACCCTGTTCTAGCTGTTCTGTCACTGTTTTGGCTCAGTTCTAGATGTTCTTGCCTCGTTTTAGCTCAATTATAGCTGTTGTGGCCGCGTTTTGACTCAGTTCTGGCTGTTCTAGCAGTGTTTTGGCTCAGTTCTGGCTGTTCTAGCAGTGTTTTGGCTCAGTTCTGGTTGTTTTGGCACCAATTCTGCATGAATTTACAATTCTGCCACCAATTCTGCCTGAAATTACAATTCTGCCACCAATTCTGACTGAATTTACAACTCTGCCATCAATTCTACCTGAAATTACATTTCTGCCATCAATTCTGGCTGAATTTACAACTCTGCCATCAATTCTACCTGAAATTATAATTCTGCCACCAGTTCTGCCTGAATTTATTCATTAGTCTAGCTAAAATAGAGCACTCAAACCTTGCACCATAGGGGGAGGCCAACCATGTTTCACTCCAAGCCTTGATTTTTTTGTATTTTCAACATGAATCTCATGTTTTTGTAGGCCATGAAGTGATTTAGCAAGAAGAGTGGTGGAATTTTCTTGCTCATTGGGCTCCAAATAAGATGAATTCTCTTGCCCCCCAAGTATGGTTATATTTTGGCCAATCATGGCCTTACTTTCCAACATAGCCGTTGGTGGCCTTGACAAATTGGCTTTGTCACCCATAATCATGTCAATCATTGAATTTTCTATTTCAACCATATTTTGGTCTTCATAGAAAGTAATTTGTGGGTCTTCCCCCCTTGGTTTTTCATCACATTTTCCTTCTTGAATCACCAAACATTCCACAATTTCTTGTTTTTCAACGACTAGAGGAATTGGTGACTCACTTGAGGGAGAAACCTCATCACTTTTTGGCTCTTGAATCACCAAAGTTTTCTCCATTTTTTCTTCCAAAATTGGAAAAATTTGTGACTCACTACCAATGGATAATGAGTTGATCCTGATTTTGTTTTCTTTCCTCTTTCGATGGTGCTTTTGCCGAGCCTTATCCTCCTCCTTTCTGAACTCTTTAAGTTCTTTTTGGAGCTCTTTTAATTCCTTTTGGCGTATTTTCCATTGTTCAGTCAACTGGGTGAGGGCTCCATGGATTTTGATCATAACTTCTAACTTTTCTGTACGCCTTTGGGTTTTAGCTCTTTCTTCATGAATAGCATCAACATTATACATGTTGGAACCAAAATTTGGTTTCACATGTATTATGCCTGAATTTTTATGGAGCTTCTTTGAAACATGGCTAGAAGTAGAATGACATATTGGCTTTTGTTGGCTACTAGAACCACAAAATGGCTCTTTGTAACCATTAAAATAAGTTTGATCATCATAATTTTCATCACCATAATTTGGCAAATAATCATAATGATTAAAACCATATTCATAGCCACCATGTTGGTTATACTCAACATTATTAATGTTGTAATAATAACCTTGGCTTCCTCCACTACTTGAATAAGTATCTTGAATACATGGAGGTTGTTCCTTACAACCTTGTGGGCTTTTATTCTTTTCAGGAGAATAACTTGTGATGTCCTGGTTGTCTGAGCAAGCTAATTTGTAGCCATCTTGGCTATTATTCCTTTCAGAATAATAACTTTCACTGCTCTGGCTATATGACATGTACCCAAGTTGGCTATTATTCTTTTCAGAATAATAACTTTGGTTATTTTGGCAACCTAGATAAGACCTGTAACCCTGTTCGCCATTTGGCTCATGCTGAATTTGCCACTCATCGGTATCTTCCGAATCATAGTCATCGTAATCCATGCTTCAATGTCCTACCATGATAACCTGTATTTCCAAGCTTGCACTTCCAATATTCATACACCAACAAAATTGTCGGTAATATGCTTATTTAGAAGTCCCACTGGGCGTGCCAAATTGTTCACCCGTTTTTGTGTTTAGTACCTGTGATGGTAGGGTAAAGTTCCCCATTAATTCAAAGACCATGTTTGGTCGATAAATTAACTTTCTTTAGTGTGCAAGCGTGCCACCGTTAGCAACTTTTCAATTCTAACGGACTTGAAAATAAGAATAACTTGCGCCCCAAGCTATTGACTTTGAACAGACGATTGTGAATTTGGGTGAGGAATATATCCCAAGTAAGTTCTTTTCTATGCCTTAGACTGGTAAGGACTTCATAATTTATCTAAATAAAACTGGGAAGTAAAGCAAAAATACAAGTGTTTGAAAATAAAAACAAGTTCAAGGAGAACTGTTTGAAATACAGTAAATGAAAGGAACTGCTAAGTCCAGAAATACATCAAAATATTGGACTTCGAATTCTGCCTGAAATGCCATTTCTGAGACTATTTTAGTCAAGCTGGACTGCACTGGATTGTGTGGCTGGACTGGACTGAACTGGACTGAACTGTCAGGCTGGACTGGACTGGCTGCACCTTCAACTAATAAATATTAGCTGGAAATCGATACCAATGTTGAAATTGGCAGAGCTATAATCAAGTTGAGTTGTGCGTGGCTGGGAATTCTGAGCAGAATCTCAAGGATAGCTTTTGAAGGTCCTTGGTACCTTTGTTGGCTTTGCTTCTATTGAAGGCTAGAATGATCAGTGAACTGATTGTTTCTTTTGTATTTGTTTTTGTTGATTGTTGGGGTGTCCTTTCTTCAGCTCTCATCCCTTGTATTTATAGGAATTTTGGTTCCTAAAAATATCTGGAAAATATCAGTTGTGATGAATATCTTTTCCTTGTAACTTGTGAAGAAAATATCCCTCTTTTGAAGGCACATGGATGTTTTGCAGAGATACTCAGCATGCTTTCTCTAAGAATTCCTTTTGAATACCTTCTGGTCATTCTTGTAACTTGTGCTTCAAAATATCTTAACTGATGAGACCACACGAGTCTGTAGTTTCTGAGACTTAAATGGCTATAGGAGATAACTTTTGTTTTTACCTTTCTATTGAAATGGTCTTGAGTTAATGAAGGTCAGACCTCAGGTTTCAAAATATCTAATCTGGGAACTTGGGAAAGCTATTTTGGCTTATTTTATCTCTTGGAATGATATGGGCTTCTTTTCCAATTTTTTGGCAAGTGGAGCCCGAATAGCCAGTTGGGCTGATGAGTAAAAAATAAGTCCAAATGTATTTTGGCTAGAATGGAGAGTTTGGCCAAAAAGTGCAAATTTTGGTACAAACAGGTTCTCCCCAAATCTGCCAAGTCTTCTCCTCCATTTCTCTTCTCTTCCTTTGATTTAACCATTTTTAATGAAATCTTCTTAATCCAAACACACTAAGACAAGATTTTTTGGAGCTCTAGAGTCTTCCCACAGCTGTCTCTATGACACCTTCCTATCTCTGGCAACACTCTCTCCTTCTTTCCTTCCTTATTTTCTGGCAAGAGTTGGTAGGGGAAAAAAGTGGGTACAGGTGCTGGTATGAAGGGTGTTTTACTCCCAGCAGCCTGCACACGTGAATATCCTTTGGTTTTAAAGATGGTTTGTCTTGGATTTTGGCTTTAGTCATGTGCTGGAGGTTTCTTGAGATATTTTTCAAGTTGTTGGGCCACTTCCTAAGGTGATGGGCCACTTTTACTAAGGTAATGGGCCACCTTTATTAAGGTGATGGGCTACTTTTCTCTCTTTCATGCTTATTCATATGTTTGGGCTCAAGAAATGGGCTCGAGTTTTTGGGCTCAAGTTTTGGTGCTCCCAAGCAGCCCAAAACTTCCACTTCTTGGCTTATCGATGGGCCTCGTGAATGCTCGTAACCATCCATACCACAACTCGCTTAGCAAGCCCCAGAAATTTGCGTGGCTTAGGCCCACTTAAGCTTGTAGGGTGGCTTGGTGCAAAAATAAAGATTTTTCACTTGGTGTTGCGTGTTATTCGGCGTGCTTGTACTCGAGCTTTGCCGTTTTGTAAAGGGCTATGGCCGGGCCAAAATGGTGCTTGACATGATAATAAGCACGGGTTCACAGAGCTAGTATATCTTACGGGCTTGTCACGACCTTTCTGCATGGCGAGTTACATATTTGCTTGGTGTGACACGTGGACCATAACTCGTGCAAGTGCGCACGATGAACTCTTGCGTACCCAAGTCGGGCTTCTTCCCTAGTTAGGTGTTGTACCAGGCCGAAAATATATTTAGGCCTAGCCTTGGATTTTTTGGGCCTCAACAACAAATATATCATGGTAAATGAACAATTTATAAACTTAAAAGCAAATGAAAATACAACTTAAAAATGAAGATTTCTCGATATTCAGTCCATTAAAGAAAGAGTTAAAAGGAAAATTGATGAACTTGAAGGAAACTAGCCTAGCAACTAGAAATCATACCAAGTGTTGGTATAGCAATAAAATTAAAAGACTTAGAAGTTGTCAACTGGAAATCTTAATACAAAGATAAAGTAAGTTCAACGCGATCAGGATAACTTAGGAGCAATAAAATGAAAAGATAACTCAAGAATAGAGAAAGTTTCTACTCTTTATGAGTGTGGGTCTTCACACACTTAATAAATGGAAAGTGGGCCTAGTGGGGTGGAATAGTTGATTGATTGGACATTGCAAGAATCCGCAAGCCTCTATCTCATACACAAATCAGTGAATTTGATTTCATTCTTTTTTATTTTCAATATTTGTTTGTTAATATAATTTTGTATATTAAATTTGTTGTATATATATATAATTTTCTGTTAAATATATTTTGTTGAGACTGATAGATTGTATTTCCAACATTATTGACAATTATGGACAAAACAAGTAGCTAGGGAATACAATATATTCAAGCATAAACCAATATTTATATATAAAGGGTTTCTGATCCACTACATGCTTAAAAATTCCCACCACACTACAAACAAAATGAATTAAGATCGGCTTCATGCCACCATGCCATAAGAGGTCGATACATTTAGAGATCAAATTCCTTATATAATTTTGACTGAATAAAGAAACATTCGAAATCACTCAAACCTTCAAGATAATTTTCCTTGGAACAATTCCTTCCATTTCGTTCAAATTTCCATATGATATATCCTGCAAGGAAGTAAATTATTAGTTTGATGATCAACTTTTATTTCAAGGGTACGTGCCTGGGGTGGCATTCGAGTGTCCTGACAATGTGATATCTTTTTGTTTTCTTTTCATTAGCACCTGAAGGAATGTATCAATGTTTAGAACAAATAAGACAATGCGATAACTATTTTACCAATAATTTTGAAAAAAATGTGTTTGTTATATGTTAATATATATACTATTTTCAAATAGTCTAACACGTTATTAGATTGTCAACATAAAAATTATTGATCATGTGCGATGTCTAAATATTGTATTTTGTATATACAATTTGACAAAGTAACATATTACATAATTTAGCAAGAAAGCATATGACTTGTACACAAACACATACGGATACGCATTCTAATGAGTATAGTAAAGGTAGAACATCCAACCTAAAAGCAATATCAATGAGTACTTAGAGCTCAAATTATTATATTTTGTGATGCAAAGCTTCTAACTCTTCGTGTAAAATATAATAAGTTATTGCAAAGGACCCACTAGTGTAGTGCTCCCCTCAGGAATGGTTTTGGGTTTGAGCCCTACCATCCGTGTTGTGTGTGTGAATTTAGTATGCTATATATCGCCCCTCTCAATAAAAAAAGGTCCTCAAAAAATATAATAAGCTATTAGCTCTTACAAGCGGCCGCTACCATGTAAAGAGGTAGATTATCCAGCCTTATAAAACCTGTCGGTAGCGGGTGAAGAAAGCTAGTGTCGTATATACCATGGTGCAAGGTTTAGAATTCCCATGGCGAACAACGACGTAAAGTTGAGGACTCAGTTTTAGGATTTGTATATCAACTGCTAGACTACATGTAAAATTAAGGTTGAGATGCATCTCACTCAATTTCCTCACTATGCCCATATTATCCATCTATATACAATCTGATGGTTGAGATCCAACTGCTCAAATTCTCAATTTACTTAGAGCATCCACAGTGGGGGGTGTATATGGGAGTGTATGTTAAATATACACCCCAAGTCACCGGAATTGTCTCCAATGGGGAGATGTAAATGGATGTAAATATACATCACCACCATGGCGATGTAAAATAAAATGTATATTTACATCTATTTTTACATCCCTTGCAGACGGGACCCACCCGAGAAAAGAGAAGAAAAATGAAGAAAAGTCAACATAAAAGGCTGGGATCCACGGCTACACCCCCCACTAGAGCAAAAAACATATTTACACCCCCCGGAGGTGTAAAGGGGATGTAAAAGTGGCTTTACACCCCCCACTGTGGATGCTCTTACCTGCTAGAATGTTACCGTGTGTCGTGTGTATATTTTATGTGCTTGTGTACTTTAGATGCATACATATATGTATATGTGTTTGTATATATCCTTGCATGTGGGGCATGCAAAAGCTATAAGAAACTAATGATGGTGTCCATCTCAAATGCCATATAAGAAACGGGCATTAATTTGTCCATGCACGTATTCAGAGCTGTATATATGCAACTAAATTAGACAGAGTTAATGAAACAAGAGATATAATAACCACACATTACAAATTAAACTAACAATGCCAGGACTCATCATGCATCATGCATGATATATCATTGATGCATCTTTTCTACATTGTTTTTTTCTTGGTATATGAACTTTGCGTGCGGTATGTTTGTGGGCAGTACGTAATGTAAATGTTTCTTTACTAATTTGGTTTGTCGTGATATGAGAGCAACACAACCAAACCCTAGTAAAACCTTGGTCTTAGAGACTTTGAACACGTTTTCTGCCATCTCCATTAGGCCAGAATATTAATTATGTATATATATAATTCTATGCTTTGCATAATCATAATTATATATGGTGCTAAATATGGAAGCAAAAATATTATATTAAGTTGGCAATGCGTGAAGAAGAAACACGTGCATATAGTACTATCATCTATAAAAGGTAATTCAAACAATTTAAACTTCGACCTATCAACCTAATACATAAAATAATAATCAAGTTGCCCATGAAGAACCGACAACGACATGTGAGATAATAAGACTTTGAGCAGCATAAGCACTCAAAATTCTGCTCATAAATCGAGAGGGTAAACAGGCCAAATACCAACCTCATACAGTAGTGGTTTCTTGAGTTTTATTTTTATTTTTATTTTTTTTCTCAAAGCTCAGACAATGTATGTTCACTACAAAATTTGTGTGAATATATACATATACAATTCTTCTCTCATATCCGAATGGACGCTACTATCGTACGGACACTATTGTAAACATGGAGGAAAACAGGGGAAGGGTAGTAGAAAACACATGGCTTCCTTACAGTAATAACGTTGGTACATCACCATACGATATATATATTATATATATAAATGAGATTAGAAAATACAGAAGGCAAATATGAAGGTAGTGGGAAAACATGAATTGGAGATATATAATTCCTAATTAAACTGACATTGTATAGATCTCTTGCAGTACTAATTAAAGAAGAACAAGTAGTGGTGGCACTAATCATATCATGGGCGCTCTACGTTGTAGAGATTCTCAATGATGGCCCTTTTTAAATTTAAAATGGAAATATATAACTGCACAAGAGAAAAAGCTACATAAAAAGATGAAAAAAACATGAAAAACTAATAAAATATGAATTAAGAAGATTTGTGAAAACCTTAAACCTTAATTAATCATATGTATGTCAATCATTTGTCTATTTGAATTATGTCCTGAGATGATATCTCACTTGACAATAAATAATCGTGGGGGCACAAAATCTGCAGAATCCTAAAAAAGCCAAATTAATGAAAAGCTACAAAACAGATAACAATTTTTAATTGATGTAGGACAATCACAGTGGGGTTTTACATTGTGAGTGTTTGTGTTTGTCTCTGTGTGTGTGTGTGTGTGTGAGAGAGAGAGAGAGAGAGAGAGAGAGAGAGAGAGAGAGAGAGAGAGTAGGGAGAGAGAGAGAGAGAGAGAGAGAGAGAGAGGAGATGCAGAGATTGTGTTTCTCATGCTATTACAAGAAGCTCTGTGATGTAATTAATTCCAAGAGTAAAGATCCAAGAGTAAAGATTAGAACACATCAATTTTGCCATTTAGGGTTTTAATTTCTTGGGTGGCTTAATTTGGAGTACAGCAAGAGAGATGTAGTAGGAATTTTGAGTATTATTTTGTTGTCATGTAGCACAAGAGTCTCAAACTAATCTTTACTAAACTTTGACTGCTCTTCTCTTGATGAAGTGTAACTTTCCTTTTTCTGTCTTTTTTGGGGTTTTACTACGTATATACACTGACACAAATCAATCACGGATTTTAGGCATTAAATACATATGTTCTTCAATTAGTTGTGGTATTTATGATGTGAAAGTACTTGAACATTAATACATGAGACAGAACTTGAACTTGGTCAAACATGAAAAGCAGTAAGCAAGCAATTAATTGTGAAGTTTATAATTAAAATTGTAATTAATTACCATATGATTTTCTGAAATTGGGCAAGGGAAGTGAGCATGATCATCAAGAGAAGTGCATGGTAGAGCTAGATTCATCATCATTTCCTCCCTTGCTTGGACTTGGCTTCTTCTTCTTCTTCTTGTAAGGGATCCCTCTTGCCTTAGCTTGACACTCCCTCACCTCCCTCAGATAAACCCTGATTGCACCACTAGCAAAAGGGTTGGTTTCTGGCGACCCTCCATTTTCTTCATAGGCAGCCCTCAGCCTCCCTATGAGGGCATCAAGGCTTCCCCAAGCTTGCCTTAGAGGGCATGTGCAAGGAGCAGGAGGCTCAGGCTGCCCATAAAACATGCAGCCCTGGAGATGAACTTTGGTCTTCCCAAACTGATCCAGATACCTAAGAAACTCCAACACATGGTTGTAATTGCACTGAGAAAGTGGAACTGGAGGCCTTTGGTTCTTCAAGTACTGACCAAAAGTGTTCCAGTCCCTTCTCTTCTGGGACTCGTACCGGCTCGGAGTGGCTGGCTGCTGATGATCATCGCCTGGAGACCCGGCAGACGATGATCCATCGGCGAAATCTTTGCCTCTTTCAGCAGACATGGTGGTGGTGGTGGATGATCAAGTAATGGATTTTTTTGAAGTTTTTTGTTTTTGCTAAATAAAGCAAGAAATAATGAAGGGGGGGGAGAGGTGAAAGGAATAGGGAGAAAAAAATTAAAGAGAGAAGGACGATGGAGATCACATTATGGGCCCAGTGAGAAGACCTCCCATGGGGCCGGGGCCATATGAGTTGCTTTCTGTTCATCTTTTTCTTCATCTGTCCAATTTTATTCTCCTTTTCTATTACCATTTTTCCTCCCAATAAGCATACAACAATTGTTGTCTTTTGTCAACTTATTCCTTATTTATTTAATAACTAATTACTAAACTCAGCCTAATTACCAAAATATTACCTTGAATCTGGTCATCATTTAGAAAATCACTGCTCATCGCACTTTGAAATTAGATCCACGAAAAAAAATTAATTATTTTTTCTTCTCAGATTGTTTTAATCTGAGCCTAATAGGGTTGCCACTTCACTGTGAAGGACCTGATCAATATTTTAGTATATTATGAGCGCAGAAAAGATAATAGGGTTGTTTAACTAAAAAATAGGAAGTATAATTGTAGATGCTCGGATCTCGTAATGTCGTTCTAGTTTAGACTAAAAATGATATAATTAGGGCCATAAATTCAAGATGATCAACCCAGAAAATAAACATGACATCTAGACTTCTCCAAGTGTAATTCTCAAATATTAAGGAAGAAAAAGAGAAGACAATCTTCGTTTGTATCTTTCATTTTATTATCTTACTGTTTAAATTTGACTTATTCAGTGGAAAGAACAGATTTTTGAATGAGATTTGCTACACTCACTATTGCCAGATAAGATGTCGTTTTCCAAACAAAAATTGAACAGTCATAAGCATATAATGAACCCTAAATGAAAAATAATAGCCTACTCTAGAAAGTACTCATGTCTTAATTCATAAATTGTCTGGATACATATGCATATAAGTTGTTTCTTTCATTCTGTTATTTTTCCCCTTTTTTTTCCTCCTTCTTTTGCCATTGTTTTCTCCTTTTATTTTAACACCAATGTTTGAGTCACTAAATAATTCTCTAAACATAGTCACTAAAATGATGTATCAGTGTATTTTTCAATGTCTTACTTTTTTTAGTAATAAGTAAAATTTTAAGTTGGCTTAAATTTAAATTAATCTAACACTGTCATATCATTTGGTAAATAAATTTGTTCTCGCTAATAGTACCCTTTTATTAATAGCTCCATAAACAATAGATGTAAGGGAGCATTTTTACTCCCCACATTAACCAAAGGTGTATGCTCTATCAACACCACTCTTAAAGAGTGACATTTTGTCTTATTGTTAACCTTAATTAACTTTTCCGTGATAACAAATAAAAAATCTTGAAAAAGGACCCACATCACACATCCCGATTCTCTCTCCCGTTTTTTCCTCTTAGAGGGTTGCGGGGAAGAGGGGAAGAAAAGAAGAACAAGGGGGAAAGGAGGAAAAAAGAGGGGAGAGAATCGGGATGTTTGTTGTGGGCCATTTTTCAATTTTTTTTATATTTATTCTAATATAAAAGTTAACTAAGGTTAACAATATGACAGATGTTACTCTTTAAGAGTGGTGGTGAGCATACACCTTAACTGTAGTGGCTAACGATTGGTTTAGGAGATGCTCACACCTCCCCAAACAACAGTAATAACAATAACATTAGTAGCTTAGTACTTGGGGACGCATAACTTTTCTCTTAGTTTAGTTTGAAATTGATGAGATTTTCTGTTCATCATCTCGTGGGTGTGTGTGTGTGTAAGATTTGGATTAAGCATTAAATTTACAGTTTAATAGTTTAGTGCTTAGTTTTTCCTGTGGTGATTAATCATTCCTTCTCTTTCTTTCCTCCGTAAAGAACGCCCCTGGCACACACAAGTGGCAATAAACTTCTTTGTTTTTATTTTTATTTTTTTAAATTTAAGTTTTACATTTTTATTCTTCTTCTTTTTTCCTACTATTTTTAACCCTTTTCAAATTAAATTTCTTTTGTCAAACATTTTGGTTAACCAATGACATTTTAGGAGTTTTGAGAACTTTAACTAAAAGCTCCCTGCTCCCTTCATAAACATATCCTCTCTTTATACATAGGGTTAACTACTACTTTTTGTCACTGAATTTTATACGAAATTTAAATTTGATTACCGAGAAAAAAAATTCAGCTAAATTTGTTATATTGTATTATCCAAAATTAACAATTTATAGACATGTCATTAGTTTATATTTTTTTTTAGAGATCGTTAGTTTATATTAAGTGGCTGGGTTGAATACATTTTTTATCACTGGATTTAACATGAAATTTCAATTTGGTCATTGAAAAAAAAAAAAAAAAAGTTAGCTAGTAGTCACGCATATACCATGCTCTTGCACCGGCTGTTCTAAAGCTAAAAATTTATGGTAGGCATAGCATCAATTAAGCTTTAACTAATTCATGTTAATGAGGTTTAACAATCTCCTCAAATAGTCAGGGTATACGACATAAAAACAAAAGCAAAATAAGTTCATATCTCAACAATAGTTTTAAAAAAAGGGCAAATCTATCTCTTTAAAAAAAGCTCCACTCATAACTATTATCGTACTCCCACATTCACTTAAATTCAAATCCATAATTACGTGGATTTGACAAATAAATAAATAAATAAAGTCATAACAAAGTTGAAAGAGCATAGCATTTGCATGACTTTTGGCTAAAGTTTTTTCTCAGTGATCAAATTGAAATTTCGTGTTAAATCTAATGGTAAAAAATGCATTTATAACCCAGTTGCTTAACGGAAACAAACAACAAGTTTATAAGCTGTAACCCTTAAAAAAATTAAAATCACAGATCGTTCGCTCAATTATTGTGAATTTGTAGTGAAAACGAAGATTAGGTTAGGCATGTGATCAAATTTTGGCACTAAACCTAATGTGTTGTGCTTGTTTCAGCGCACATTACAATTAAATTCTTACTTGCCATGATTTGAGAGGGAGGAAACCTAAGGTACACGTCAATTTGACAGAGATGACAGCCGACCAATCTCATGGGTCCCACGCGGAAAGTTAGATGCCTTTGCCCAAAGTCCTTTGATATATACATGTCATTAATAATAATAAGATTAATTATCACCGTTCGATTTATTGATCATTATAATGCATGTTTAATTAACAGTTCTAAATGATTCGTTAATGATCATAAAAGCATACAATTTTCCCAAAAGTAATAGAATACAGCTCACGAACTAAATTATTTGCTTCCGGAAGTTAATACAGAATTTAATAGGTTGTGTACGATTCTATAATGTATGTCTGAAATTGAAGAAGAAAGGAAAGAAAGTCCAACTGAAGATTTTCGAATCCTCTTGAGTAGTTCTCAACAATGACCTAATTTGCTGTTAGAATTTTGCACCAAATTCCTAACTCAAGATTGCACACACCAAAATGGGTTAATTAGGTTTTGAAATAATAAGGTTACAATGAGTTTTTAGGTTTTGATGTACTTTTGAGTCTTATTCTCTTGAGCTAATTGTATTAGGACTTTGGGTTTCGTCCCTTGTTATGTTGTCTCAGGTTGGCATCTTCTCAGCTCTGCTCAATGGCTATAAATAGAACTCAAATTTCAAGTCAGATTCAAACTGAAAACCCGTAGCTAATGTGTATCGTATCTCTGGGCCAAGTTTATGTGACACACTCAGCTGAGAAATTGTAATTTATGTACGAATGATTGCAAGGGTAGGACAAAATTAGTGAAATCACATAAAGATCTCATTGCAACTTTATAAATGGCGTTATATGCAGCAGGCTTTGCACCTGACCAGGCAAAAGTAGGACTTTTCATCTTGACAGAAGTCATGTATGTACATTTCACTCTGCCCACCCCCCGAAAACTTCCCCTCCACCTTTTTTGATAAAAAAAAATTGAATTCGGGGTGGGGGTCCAAAATCTGTCCTTCACTGTTTTGGTAAAATGTAAACATATTTATCATTCTTGAAACTCTAGAGTTTAGGCAGTGAGCCCTACTGATGAAAAAATCAAAGTAGGATGTGTTTACATCATAATTAACCGAGCATATTCAGCATTAGGTAATGGGCATACGCGCCGATTGCTAAAGGAAAGACATTTGGGTGATCCCTAAAATATTGATATCATCATCTTCCTGACCTGCCGAAGGAACACCTCCCTCCGAAGTGATAGTCACCTACCAAAGACGGTTGCCAATGCTCTCAACTACAGAACCTAGAACCACAGACACATGTTACCACCATGACAATTTGCACAAAGTCCCAAATCGAAACTTTGTGCAAACTCTCACTTTCAATTCCCTATAAAAGAGGAATAGTGCCCAGGTGAAAAGGGGTAACTGCTTTTCACCTTTACTGTTACTCTACCAAAATTACCACACATCCCACACTTGCTGACTTAAGCATCGAAGAGCCTTCGCCATATACCACACTAGTACCCAAAACTTAACGATTGCTTCTTCCCTATTTCTTCTGCAGGATCTCTCCTTACCGAAGGTTTGCAACCCTCTCGTCTAGCCGAAGACTTGGTACTTCTTCCACCTAAGTTGACCCCTGATTTTGGGCATCAATAGAATGTTTTACTTACAAGTAATGGGAATCTATATATATATATATATATATATATATATAACAAAGGGTAGAAAATATTAAAACATTCAAAATATCAGAAAATGCTATGGGTTAATGCTAATATTAATAATTGAAATTATTAATTAAATAAGGATAATATGATACACTCACATTTTTTTTCATATTTTAAAAAAATTTTAAATTTAAAACAAAATCAGATAACGGGCCCTATTTTTATGGAACACAACTACCCATAATCTTTTTTAATTCTAAAATAAAATTTAAAATTTAAAAAAACCAATTGGCACACGCTCTAGTGAGAAGAAAGGGAATGATTTACATTCCTCACTTACACTGCGTTTACTTACACCTAAGAAACCATTAAATACATGGGTCACACCTAAAGATCTTTAATCAAATATCCCAAGGAATGGGGATCGGACAACTACCCCTCCCTAGTTGAACAGATGACTGAGGTTATAGAAGAAGAGTTGGAATGTCGCACGCACAAAAGTAAAAATCGGCAAGTTACAAGTTTAGGCCCCGATCTCCAATTTGGGCCCATGGCCCACCGTTTCGAAGGAATGGTGCCACGAGTAAAACACATCGCTTTGCCATGACGTATGGGATTTTTCAGACGTTTGAGATCGTTTAGCAGCTCAAACGAGCCTTTTAATATTTTGCAAGTTTTTAGAAACTTTTGTTAATTTCCCTTTTTAATTCCCTATTGTTTCCTAGGGTTTCTAGAGGTATTTAAACCCATTTTAGCTTGTGGCTAGGGCATTATGTTATCATTTTGAATTCAATAAACAATTCTCTTAAGCTAATCATTTGATTACCTTGTTATGTTGTCACGCTGCGCTCTCCAACAATTTGGAGACTGTATCCAATCTCAAAGCTCTAGGGTGATTTGACCCAAAAAAAAAAAAAAGAAAGGCTCTTGGGTGATATATATAAAATAATAGTTGGGACTATTGCATGTCCTCTCTAGGCCCTGGCATTGTACAGAAAATGCTGAAAATGGGAAAGATTCCATGTTTTTGGTTGTCTTTGTTAATCATTCCTTTCCTTTTGCATACATGCTTCTCGAGCCCTTGTTTAAACTTTAACTCACCAGTTTTATGGCTCAGCATTGACATGAACGTGCACCTTGTCGGTATAGTATAGTTTTTGCCAATTGTCTGTCCTAAGTACTCTTTTGTTTCTTCCTATATACGTAGCTGTATCTGTCTTTTTATTGCATTAGTAGGGTTTCGGTGAGTGTCATCACATCCAAAAATTGATACTCCCACCATTGTTTTGTGTCGCATGTTGCAGGGCCTCCTTATATTATACCCAGTGTACGAAGATTGCACGACTGTTCATAATTGTTCTCATTCGCAGAAATTTCAACAACAACAAAAAAAAACATTTACACATGTGGGAATGAAGACCTAGATTTTCTTAACTAAGATTCGCTTCTAAGAAACCATATACATATGTATGAATTACATTTTCCCCATTTTGTTTCATACTGAAATGATTTATATGATACCCAGAATTTCAATTGTTTTGGAAGATAGACGCATGAATATATGTCTAGAAAGAAGTCGCAAATTTGAGAGAAAAGCAGGTGTTATGAAGAACAGAAGAGAAAAAAGAACATGAGAGAATGAAAACAGGAAATAACTTCACCCTTTGATCGATCTGAGTTACCAGCTAGAAAGGATGAAATTTTCGAATTTCTACATTTGACAGACTTACTTTTGGACGAAGTGGGAATCATTCTAGTGTCCTCATTCAAAGCCCCATCTTTTATATGTTGACTGAAAAAAGACCCTTTTCAGACCCTTTCCATTCCAAACTCTTCAGATGTTTAGTGGAAAGAGCAAATGTATAACCATATATCAGGGACTTAACCCAGTCCAGTGGTTTCCGAAATGAAGCTAGAAAGGCTTTATGTTTAAAACTGCACATGCTTTGTATACCAAAAAAACAAAAAGTTACACAAACTTTTGACATCTCCTACTTGTTCCACTTCTTTGATTAAGTTTGAATCTAACATGTTCACCCCTCATTACCATCCACACTATATCATCATCATTGTCGTCGTTTTCATTCAGTACTGTTTATGTGGTTAAGTTATCATTTCACCACCTAATCACGGACTTAATCGACATAAAAAATAATTCTAGTTACTATCTCCGATGAATCGTGTCACAATCATGCACGTATTAATCATATCTGAATCTAGCGACATATTCAGTTATGATTAATATTCGTGACATGACGCCCCACCAATATGCTTATTACACACGCTACACCTAATGGTGAGATGAAAAGAGTGCGTTTCAATCACTATTTCAGATCTGCGAACACTTTGAAGATAAAAGATGAAAGGGAATCTCAAGCAATTCATCTCCTTCCAAAAACTTTCAAACAACATCCCTTAGGATAAAGCCAATCACCTTGTTCATAATTTTTTATTCTTTTCTTAACAAAGCAGTAAGACAACAATTAATCAGATATTATAGATGAGTAAATCCGTGTTGTTCAGAATTGAGTAAGCTCTAGACTTCTTATAGCTAGATGAATTAGCTAGGTTGAATGTTTTCTTACCCTAAGAAGAAAAGCATAAAGCTGATCAAGTTTATTGTGCTTAGTGCCCAATATAGTGCAATATTCAGCGAGCTATCAAGTCACCTCACTAGGGAAGTTAGCAGCTACAAAAAATATGAATGATGCCAGACATGTTTGTCGTTAGGTAACATACAAACGTGTGCCAAAGATAATCATAACTTCTCTTTAAAGCCTTCCCTGTGCACACCATAATTGTTCTAGTAAGTGCAAAAAGCTTGGAAACATTTATTTCTTTTCCTTCTTTCTTCTTTAAATCTAAAACCCTCTCGGATGAAGTTTAAATGTAAAAACATCTTCAATATTATTATTATTATTTTTTAACATAGGTGGTGGTCTAAACTATGAGCGGAAGGAGGTTTCTCACACATACTACCAAGGTGTCATGAGAATTCGAACCTAGGATAACTGGTCTGCAAGTCAAAACTCTTTTCTACTAAGCTAGAATCCTGTTAACTATTAATTATTTATTTACTTAGAGAAGAATGGTAAATTATAGTTGGTATACGTACGTGATCAAACTAGCAAAGGCACAAACACACATGCATTTGAATTGAAGAGTACTAGTGAAACTAGTACATATAAATTTATGTTTGTCTTTGGTGCTGTTGAATGCAATGAGTCTCAGTGTTTGATTTATTACATCAAGCAGTCCTTTGCCACTACCGACTAGTCAATGGACAACCCAAGACACTTGTCGTATTGTTGCATGGGCTGAGTGCTTTTCTTCTGTATGTTTTGGCAAAACAAAGGGCTGTCCTTGAGAATATATTGTGGCTGTGGCTTGGCATGAAGCTAGCTGGTAAGTTTTTTTGGGTGTAGGGTCTTTCTTAAAGGACAACTTACCCCACGAATCTCCTTTTCTTTTTGTTGATAGTGAAGGGCCTCTTCGTCCAGAGTCCCACAGACAGTCGACATGCGCATACATCAACCCCTTTTTTCCTTCTTTCTTTTGCATGATTGGACTAAAATTGGCACAATGGACGGGATTATGAGGCTGTCAAAACTCAAATTTCTCTATTTGGTCTTCTTCGACTTAATTATTCATCATTAATGCTTTCATTGTCCTCCCGGGCCCCTATCTATAGCTACTTTAACCCTTTTATTTAGACAAAGAGAGACAGAAAGACAGAGAAACAAAGAGCTACTCGCATCTTGTAACATTGTTGTAAATTTTTATGACCACTGCTCGTTGGTGACTATTTTTTTTCAAAATACTTAATAAGCACTGCTAGAAAAAGCACTTTAATCATAAAAACGTAGAAATTTTCATAAGAAATTCAAGTGCTTTTGTTTCTCTAGAATGTGCTTATACAATCATAACAGCTTCTAAATTTTTCTATCAAACGCAGTCAAAGGCGCTTTGGGTTGTTAGGAAGCAGTTTCACCCCTTCCAGAAGCACTCCCAAAACAGACCCCAAGTTAATGTCCTACAAGATAACTCCACATGGTGACTATGGCAAATGAAAATTTAGTTTCTGATTCTTTATCATTTAATTTTACAGGAACTTATAATTGAAATTTTTATTCCTAACATAAATTATTCAAGAAAGCTCACCGTCTGATTTTTATCCAAATTTACCACAAGCCTGGCATTGTCAAAACAAAACTTGTATAGCTTCAAAATTATCTGGTCTCTCTCCAGATCCTGTTCATGGTAATTCAAGTTGCTAACAAAATATGAAAGAGATATATTGAAAACGACTACAAGTGGCTCCCTTACAGATGCTGGAGTTCATCAACTATGCTTCTTCCTGCTTGGGAGGTGTTGGAAGCCATTACCTTCTGTTCTTGAGGCTATTTTTAACTGCTTCTTCCTGATCAGGACTCAACAAACTGGTTAGTTGGGATTCTTTCTAAACTCTTGTGCTTCTTCCATCGGCTGATGAATATATGTGTATATCTTCTTCATTTTTTACTCATCAGAAATTCCTTCTTTTTAATCCCTGAGATATGACAGAGACCCATAAAAGAATTTAACGTACACTACCAAAGTGCTTAGTTTGAAATCAAATACTCCTTTAAGGGTACACATAAATTGATAGACCAAAACGGATCTCTGCTGACTACCAACGTAGTATGTATATTGCTGTCACTGTCATCTGAATCTCTAGGGTTTGGGTGCATTATCATTCGATTAATCTGATTATTCTAACCAATATAGCTGAAATTTGATAACCAAAGCTGATTTTTTTAGCCCCCCTCCCTCAGTAACTTGTCCTCCTCCCCTCTCCTCTCTATCTTTCCCTCTACTCTCTTCCCCTCATGTCCGCTAATCATCCATCGCTCTCCTTTGTGAGAGTTTCCTCTCCCCCTGTTAGAGTTTTATTTTGTTGTTCTTGTTTGTTCGTGGCTCTCCACCCACTGCTTTGTTTTGTTCTTCTTGTTTGTTAGTGGTTGTCCACCCACTGTGAGAAATATTTTGTTTTGGAGTCACCTTGAAGGATGGTCCATGCCAAGCGAAGGTTTCGGCCAGGAATTGCGTTTTGGTCTTACCGCTGTGAGACTATATGGTCTTACCCCATTTTGTACTTGGCGTTGCTCTTGCTTGAGGCTTTATCTCTGATCCAAGGGGTTTGGATGTGCACTGGGCTTTCATTATTGGCCTTTGGGACTTCTTTGGTGTATCTGGGCTTGACCATTTCCCATGTACTCCTTTCTCTCTATTCGGCTCTTAACTATTTTGTTAAATGTTCTTTTTGAGGATTGTAACTTGTTTTTATTTTTTACGGCTCAGGACCTTTGGAGACATGGGGGCGCTTTATCAGGGGAAAAGTTCTCTCTGATTGCTGTACGGGAAGATGATAAGCTATCGGGTTGGTCTGATGACCGAACCCTTATGTGTAGAGATGCTCGCCTAATCCTAAAGGGCATAATCGATTTTTTTGTACTTGTTAATTCATCCTCTTAATAAAGTCAGATGCTAATTTTCGACGTAATATGTGTAGTGTATGTGTGATTTTTACATGTACATACATATTGAGTTATTCTTTATTATTTCCAAACTAAACATTAGGGTATGGAAAATTCAAAATTACAAAAATTTCAAAGTATATAAATATCGTGCTACATCCACATTGTGTCTTGGACAAAAGACAACATTCAACTTTGAAGCTGAGGCAGAGTTATGTCATTCCTTAGGTAGCTATTGACGCAAGAACATCGGATTATAGTAACGTTTGTTCCTTATTTGACTTTTCAATTGATAACTAAATCAAAGTACATATTAATACTAAGTTATCACTTTGCACCTGAGTTCGAATTCCCTTCTCCGAAATTTAGATTAGTTTAAATTAGAATATTGCTTGTATGCCAAACCTTTTAGTACTTAAAATGAAAAGAATGTTGGATTTAGTATTTAATCTCAAAGCTCCCTTCATCTAATTACCATAAGTTATAACTATATTTTTCAAGAACTTTAAATATTTTGTATATTTTGACGAAGTTCATGACCTAGAAAAGGAAGAGTAAAGATGTCACCATGGTTTTTTTTCTTATAAGGTAGTAATAAAAAAAAACCGATAATTAGTAGATATACATTCATAATTTTGAAGGATTAGGTGTGATCTTGATTCTTGATACACATTATTACTATTAGAGTCATTCTGGTGACGTCCTATCTCTTAACTGTTAGATCAAAATAACTAATTTAATCTAATGACTAACCAATTTGATCTAATAGTTAAGAAATATAGCTTCACTGAAGGGCCATATATAAGACCTTCACTATAGAATTCTTGATTATTATTATAGCTAAGCATTTCCTAACAGTTAACTCTCCAACAAAACATTACATCTACGTGTACAAAAGCCAGAAGAAGGTCGTGTTTGAAATCTTAAAGAATCGATGAGTCATATAATAAACACTCAACTTTTTATATCGTAGGCATCGACAGGCCCTAATGCTTTTAAAAAAATGTACTTTATAACCAAAGTTAAAAATAAATAAATAAATTGATTAGCATCTTTTTTCCGTTTATGGGTTTGATTGTTATAAACAGCAACAATATATTTTATATATGATTTCTGACGTGGTGAGAGAGAAAAATGCATGCGCCCATTTTTTATTATTTTAAAACTAATTTTTTATGTTGTTAATTTATTTGTTTTTTGTCAGGAATTAATTTGTTATTGTTGTTGCTGCTGCAAAACAAGCATACGCGCCCATGGGCTAGCACGAGTAGTTTTGATGCACACCTTTCACCTAATACTAACATGCACTAAGCGTTATTATCTGTTAATTAATTGTGATTGTGATGAGTCATGAGAGGTACTGCAAATAAACTAAAAAGCATGCGACAAAGGATTCTCCAATTACTTGCTTTCTCACTTTTATTTAGATAATCCGTCCACTTGAGTGTTCTCTGTGTGGTTAATGCCCTACCTCTCCTAAATAAAATAGTTCATAAAACTCTCAGCCCTACGTTTGTGTTTGTTGGTGGGGTAGTTTTGTTTTAGAGGTGACTATTCTGTATTTTTGTTTTGTCTGGACTCTCTTGTTAGTCTGCTGCATGTGTGACACTCTTTCCTCGCTCGGGGTTTTCCCATATGGTTTACCCAAAAAGGTTTTCCTATAAAGGTTTTAATGAGGCCACTGTTAACATGCTAGCTCTTATTAGAGCATCCATAGTGGTAAGGTGTGTGTAGAGGTGTATGTTAGATATACACATTTGGTTGCCAGAATATCCTGTAATGGGGGGGTGTATATGACTGTAAATGTACATCACAACCGTGAGATGGTAAAAAAGATGCAAATGTACATCTAATTTTACACCTAGCCAAGTGGGTCTCGTAACAAAAAAGCCAAGAAAGAGGAGAGAGGAAAGTTGCCTAAAAGATGGGGAAGTTATTAAAGTGGTGGACCCAGGGCGTGGTTGAGATTTATTAAAATAATGCAAATGTACAAAGTTCTTCTCCAACAACTCTCTAATGTAGATTTCATTCAAATTGAAATATGAAACTAACAACCACACTGATCAATGGTGAAGAATAAATTCATATCAAAGCCGACGGTTCAGATTAATTTTATTTACATCATATTGAATGAAATTATCTTTTATTGGAATTTTAAAATTTTTAGGTCAATTTGTTTAGAAAAAATAATTAAACCTAACACATAAAATATTAACATAAAAAAAATTTAACACAACAAACAAATTAATACAAGAAAATCGGATTTACATTTTTGAATTTGCATCCAACTCATTGGAGCAAAAATGACATTTGCATCTCCCGGAGGTGTAAAGGAGATGTAAAAGTGGCTTTACACCTCTGAATTTACACCTCCCCACTGTGGATGCTCTAACAGTGGCCTAGTCACATGCCATTACAACCGCTACGTGAGTGGTAGCCCAAATATTACGTGCATTAAACTTATTCACATCCCAAGTCCTATGGTTAATTGAACAATATAGCCGAAATAAGGCCCCATTTGGGATTGCTTTTTTTGGCCAAAAACCTGCTTCACTTTAAAGTTAAGCAGTTTAAGGTGTTTGGTAAAAAGAAAATATCCCGATTATTTTAAAAGCAATGACCTTTTGACAATAGCTTTTAAAAGCAGGCTTTGGGTTGCTTTCAAAGCTGCTTTCAAAAAAAGCAGAGATGAATATTTAATGAATTTTTTTAATTCCCAAAATACCATCATTCATTTTAAAAAATTACACCACCTCCAACTCCACCACTTGCACCACCACATTCACTACCTCCACAACCATCGCCACCGCCACCACCACCACATCCTCCTCCTCCTCCTCATCCTCCCCCACCACCACCACAACCACCACCTCCACCACCTCCTCCACCACCTCCACCACCACCTCCTCCTCCACCTCCTCCTCCACCTTCACCTCCACCTCCTCCAAAACCTCCAAATCCACCACCACCACCATATCCTCCTCCTCCTCATCCTCCGCCACCACCACCTCCACAACCAACACCACCACCACCACTACCACCTCCACAACCGCCATCCCCACCACCACCACTACCACAACCACCAACTCCACCTCCACTCCATCACTACCACTACCACCACATGATTAGTACATAACACTTTTAATATAATATATATTTTAGTCATTATTCACAGTTACAACAATTTTATATTAAAATTTACCAAACGTTTTTTACACTGCTTTTTGTACTAACAGCACTTTAAAAATATTGTTTACCAAACATGGAGCTGCTTTACTTTACAGCTAATTATTTTCAAAGCACAGCAGAAGTAACTTTTTTTAAAAGTGACAGCAATCCCAAACTAGGCCTAAAGGGTCTCAACATACCCATTAGGCTAAAAGGCAAAAAATCAGCCACCCAGAGACTGTATAAAAGCCAAACCTCCATCAAACGAAGTTAATTGTTAATAAAACTAAGAAAGTTACTTCTTTGCAGTCGTTTATTCTAAGTCTTAGGTATCAGAAGTCTTTTGAGTCACATCACACCAAAACACTAGTATGTTATAGACTCAATTTTCTTCTTTCTTGAATTTCACATTACACACGTCTTTCCAAGAGAGTGTGGAATTTAGACACCTTCTCTACTTGAGCTAACTCCAGTGACTACCTAATAAATTGACCTCTTTTCTCTTACCAAGACTGACTTGGAAAAAAATGGTGAGAAAAATATAATTTTAATTGTTAAACATGTGAGTTGTGTTCTGCAAATTGTGGTGTGCATCCAAAAAAAATTCAAAAACCAACAAATATAATTTTATTCGTTTTGAGCATTGTATACCCAAAAAAATACCCAAAGGTAAACACAAACAGCAATTTCTATCACCCCTTTATCACCATTGTATCACCTATGTATCACCATTTTATCACCTATTTGGGGAACATAGGTCGGTCATGGACGGTTTTACCCTTACATTTGACGGCAACATTGATAGAATGTAACAGTAGGATCAATTGACCAAATAATATAGAGTTGATGGACCATTTGAACGAATAATTTAATTGAGGGACCAAAATATAAATCGGGTATAAATTTGAGGACCATTTGAGTAATTAACCCATACACGTATTAATGCCCTACCTCTCCTAAATAAAATAGTTCATAACACTCTTAACCCTAATTTCACATTACACAAGTCTTTCCAAGAGAGACTCCAGTGACTACCTAATAAATTGACCTCTTTTCTCTTACCAAGACTGACTTGAAAAAAAATGGTGAGAAATATAATTATAATTTTTTTTTTTGGGTCAAGAAAAATATAATTTTAATTGTTAAACATGTGAGCTGTGTTCAGCAAATTGCGGTGTGCATCCACAAAAAGAGGGACAGAGGAAAAGTGTGGTATGAAAGTGCATGTGCCGAGTCTTTCTAATCCAAAGGTTTCTTATCACTTCCTCTAAGGACTTATAAAACGAATGGCCACAGATCAATCCCATTACGTATCAGATACGTTGCATGAACTCCTTCGATATATTTGATAAAACTTTCATTGAGGATTTGTTTCCTTTTTTGGGATGAACTTCGGCTTATTGTATGGATATAAATGTGACATGACAAAACTTTCATTTTTTAAATAAATTAAATCGAAGTGCTATCGTTATGAAAAATAAATAAATAAATAAATAAAATCACTGAAATTAATTAATTAAGACTAATATATTAAAGAATTATCACCGATTATACCTAAACCACCCAAGAACAACAGTATCACTAGGACAATCGACAACCAAAATTACACGGCAAAGAATTGACCACATGATCTCACTTAGCGGACAAATCCACGACATCAACTTTTGTCGATCAAAAGCGACAATAACACATATATAAAAAAATTACATCTCAAAAAGATTTTTAAAATCGGGAAAAAGTGGCCCTTTTTTGGTCAATTGGAAAAAGTGCCCTTGGGCCACCTGCATGGTCACCTTGTCTTGCAAACATAAGTTCTCCAATTAGGCGGGATTAAAGCATCCAATTAGCTGGTTTTCGACTCCAAGTTAGGGTCGAGAACTCGAAGTCAGGTTTTGACTTTAAGTCGGGGTCTAGCAATTCCGACCAACTTCAAGTCAAGGTCGAGTAATAAGTCCATACTCTTTATACTCAATTTTTGTAGGAGAATTTGATTTAAAAAGAACTTATTACTTTATTTTCTCAATTTTTAACTTTCCGAAGCAAGTAATTGGTTTTCAACGGAAATACTACTTTTCGGTGGAGTTTTTATACAAGACAGTTGGAGATGAAAGCTAAGAGATTGAAAATGATTGTGGAATTTTTCTAGAATTTTCGGAGCAGCCAATGAGAGTAGTCTTTGAAGTGAAGTCAGCATAAGGTGCAATCCCATCAAAACTATGCTTATGTGGAAAAATGATTATTTGATGACTTTCTTGATTTTTCCTCAAGGCGTACGATATATGGCTGGAAAGATAAGACAAACACCTACAATTTACATATTTTTCCCGAATTTTCTTGGAGGAGGAATGACCCCGAATGTGCGTGCAAAGAAACTGACTTATTATCCCAGTCAAAGTAGGAAGAGGAGTCAATTACTTACCCATTTTGGATTTATTTTAATTAGATTTTTCTTTATTTTTGGGTTGTTGTAAAAGCCCAGCTAAGGTAGGAATAGACATGTGGTGTTTTATTTAAACATGCGAAACAACTCCTTTGGGGTCACGCAAAGACTAGGAGAAATTGGAGACGCTAGAAGAGTACCACAATTGGCTAAATTTAATTTTTTTCTTCCTTATGTTTCTGCTTATGCCGAATTCTATGATTATGTGTAACTAATTGTCTATTGCTAGGGCTTGATGTAGCCCTAGTATGATAATCTAGTTTGCTTATTTTACCTATCTATTGATTGCCGTTTGATGTTGGATTCTTAATCACTGTGCTTACTAACTTGGTTGATTATCTTGATGCTTGATCACCATCTACACTTTTAATTGAGTTAATCGGATGCAAATTAGAGTAAATACCATACTTAATTTGAGGCTTGCTTCTTGTGATTAGGATTTGTAATTCGTTTAGGGTAAATACCATACTCCTTGGGTTTACATGCTTGTTGGAGGTTTCACTGATCTTAATGAGTTTCTATGTATTGATTTTTGACCTAAATACCATAGGCGAATTGCATGTAGAAATATATGAGTTAGCCTAAATACCATAGGTAATTCATGAAAAAGGAAAACTAAGTGGTGACATCAAATGGTTAGTTAATAGGTAGGTGAATAAGAGGCTAGATCGGATTACTAGTGGTGCATTCATTGTCCTAGTGCTTTTATCAATTTGACTTTCTCATCTTGTGTTTCGTGACTTTCTACTTGGTTGGTCTTTTAATTTCGTTGTTAATTAAATCATTCTTTCAAAAACTCATTTTGTATTTACGTGAGTATGCTACATGTTTAATTTCTTGTTTATATAATTAGAGTAGTTAAAGTATTTTGTGAAGTAAATTAGGTTAGACTAGTTGGAAGTTGAACTCAATCCTTGTGGGAATGACCTCGTATTTGCCATACTAAATTACGATTGACCTTATGCACTTGCTAGTATAATTTGTGTTTAGACTAATCTTTATAATCTCCATTTTTCAGGTTGTCTAAAATTCACAACATCGAGCAATTCCAAGTCACTCAACATTGGTGGGTTTTTCAACCAAGACTAGAGCTCCATAAGTTACGATGTTTTACCATATGCTAAACTAAATTCTTGGAGGTTCAAACCCAACCTACGAAATTAGATCCAAAACTTCCGGAATATTCCTATGGAGGAGGAAATCAAGTGATCAGATTTGCAATCTGACGATCTTCGTCAAATCAATCTTGCGGATTGAGGAAGCCACACAAGGAAATAATTTGAACCAAGTTGACTTTTGGCCATTTAGTGGCCAACCAAAGGCTGACAATCATCCTATAAATACCTTACCAGATAAAGAGCAAGGTGACAGGATCCGCTCCGTATTCCCCCTCAATCCGTGATGAATTGTCACACCCGAATTTATTTACTTATTTATTGAGAATGTGAGGTAAAAGAAAAACTAAAATTTTTTTAAAAAATTTAATAGCAAGAAACATGAGAATTAAACATAAAACTTCTATTTAAGCCAAAGTAATTTACATTGTAATTTTACAAGAAAAATTTCAGGAAAGTACAGACTCTTAACAAAACATCCAAAACTATCTGCAACTCATTCTTCTTGTTTTCTTGTCACAACTAAACTTCAGATTCAAAACCTGCAATAAATTCATTAAGGGGTGAGCATTACATGCTCAGTAGGGGTCCTATGTCTTATGTGATTAGTGAGATTATTAATACACAATTTATGCAATGCATGAATGAACTTCAATTCTACCCAACCCGTTAATCTATATAATAGGGCAAGTAAATCTGCATGTCCCATACCATGCATTTTACCACTGTGATTCCGAATGCCCCATTATATAAACTAACACCCATCTCAATTATCCCATAATTCCCCTTTTGCTAGTCATCTTGTCCATACCATTGATTTCCAAGCCCAAATCACCCAATCGACAATTATATCACCGATTTCCTAATCTACTGTGCACACGAGCTCGCCTGAACTTGGTCCCTACAATGGTCAGACTCAACTACACAAAAGAACCTTCCCATTACCCTCTTTTCCATAATTTCTTTGTCAACCCAAGAATTCCAAACACCACTGACAACATATGAATATGTCAATATTAATCAAATTATAATGATAATTGACAATCATGTAAACACCCAATATCAAGGATAATAATCAAACAATATTACCAAGCATAATATAGTGTTCACAATATTTAATTATATCAATTTATGCAAAACCTCCCCAAGAAAGAACCCCTACCTCAAATCCAAAGCTATTGTATAACTCTCAGTTGTAAGTCCAAACACATTGAGCTTCTCCAAAATCTCACCACACTTCACTCTTTCTTTCTTCTGTCTATGATTTTTAGGAAACTAACACACTTGAAGTACCTATGATCAAAGAACTATTGAGTAGACCTATTTATAGTAAGCTAGAGTTGGTTAGATGAAGCTTAATGTTGTGCCACCTAATTAGTCTATAGGTTCCTAGACTCCCAAATAGCCTTTTGTGTTGGCTTTGTAGAGTGCTTAGTGAGCACTCTCCTATCAAGTTTATATATGTAGGAATAACTATCATTCTTACACCTCATGCTTTAATTGGTTTTGAGGACACTACATTGCAACACGTCAGTCTTCAACAATGCTTAGTAAGCATAAATGTATTTCTAACAGTTTTTGTAAAGTAAGTATATATATAATAAATAATGCTGAAATGAATTGAAATAATTAAAACCATGCAACAACATTTGATATGCTATACTAGTTAATAGCTAACTTTACGTAACTTGCTATACAATTAATATATATATATATATATTATATTATCATTAATTATATAGTTTTGAAGATTAATAATTGTAAATATTTAATTTTATGAAATATTAAAAATATGGGGTTTCACATGAACTCTGCATCCGGCATCTAACCGATGACGGACCCACTTTACTAAAAAACCCTTTAGTCCTAATTTAAACTGATAGACGATTTGACTTCTACTGAAATTTTGGCAGAGTCTCTCCTGTAACTGCAATATTTCCAAATTTACAGTATCCGCAAAGAAGTGCTAGAACAGACCCAACTTCTATCATGCACAAGGTAAGGCACGCACAACAATTAAGACTATTTAAATGGGCTTCACTCCCTCTACCAAAACTTAAACTAGCAAGCAGAGCAACTAAAGATTAAGTTTACAACTCGGGAACAATGAAAGTAGAAAAAGATAAAGGAGGAATCCCTACAATGCGGATAGTAGCGATGCCTCGACGTGGTGGTCTCGACCTCGGATATCTAGAACCCGAGGGGCGCAAAATAGAAAATGTGAGTGGACAAAAACAAAGCGTTAAACATAATTTATATTCAACATAAATAACCCCTTCCGTTTTAGAAAATAATGTAAACTTGTTCATTTAATCCTTATTGTAAAACCGTAAATTCAACACCACCAAAGTAAACCTGTTAATATAAAATATAATCATCAAAACCCATAATCTTTTTTCCCCCAACCATACCCTTACAAAAATACAATATACGAAGTAATTTCCAAATATCTGATCTCAATTCCAAAATTCATTTCAAATGTCCATACATATGCAGAGTACTCTCAATGCACATGCTCAAGAAACTTGAACCTGAAAATAAATCCACAAATATACCCGTATATATATATATATATATATACGGGTATATTTGTGGATTTAATCCAACTCGGGTATATATATGGGTATATCTACGGGTATATATATGGGTATATATATATATATATACATATACATATACACATGCACACACATTCACCACATCAAGATATGTACCATGAAAAACAATCCAACTCGGGGATTGTTTATTCTCAACCACATGCCGGGATCTTGCATCAGACATGTGGCTAGGGATGAGCAGTCCAACCGGGGGACTATTGCTCCCAAGCACGCACGCCTGGACCTGCATCGCACGTGCGGCTGATCCAGTCAAACGCATAGACTAACATCTCGAGACACTCCCAAAGAGTATATGTCACGCCCCGATACGAAAAGAAAGAAATATATAATTATAATAATCTTAAGTGTACAAGATATAAATAAAAGTTTATCACTCTAAACTAATCCAACTTCTTTGGTTTCGGCTTTGTCTTGCCCACTAATTGATCTTAAAAATAAATAAATAAATAGGTGAGGGATGAGCAAACCACCACTCTGTGAGTAGATTATGTAATATGCCAATCAAACAATGTCATTTTACACACTCTAGAAAAATATAATAAAAAGATACACAATCCAAATCATATCATATCATTACTTCATATCTTGGTTATCATTCACAAATTGTGCCCAGAACATGACCCCTATCGACCTCACTGCCCTATGTCCCTGTCTGGTACATTTATCCTTCAGATACCCCGTCACTGAAGTTCTCATGTTCCATGAAAAATACGTACTTCACAAAAACTCCAAATAATATATATATTGTGTGAAATATTGCACAAATTAGACATGCTTGACTTGAAAATAGAGAGAGATTTGTAAATAGAATGAACTCATGATTTTCACATTTATCAGAAAATAAGAACTTTTAGAACATATTACATAACCCACTCACCATGATAAGTATGAAATATTGCAAGACGAACACACGCGCTCTTCATCTTGTTTCTTTTTCTTCCTTCTCTCTCTCTCTCTCTCTCTCTCTAACACTACTTCATGGTAGAAATCTATCTTAAAGGATTGAAATGAATGATTGAAGTAAGGAAGCATGATACTTATAGCAGAGTCTATGGATGCAACCAAATAATATTCACATATACAATATTTTAAACCACCAAAAGATAAGATAGAAAAGTAAGGGAATAATGTGAGTCATCCCCCTTTGGCCAATGATATCACAACATCACCACCAAAAGATAAGATAGAAAAGTAAAGGAATAATGTGAGTCATCCACCTTTGGCCAATGATATCACAACACCACTTGTTACTAGCATACAAGGTGGCATGGCAATGATGATTTGATTAAAACCAATTCTAAGTCTCTACATGTGGAAAACAAGAATGGTGTCATCTTTCAACTAAAGGGATAATCTCATACTAGGCTTAAGATTTAATAACATATAAGTCTTCACAATAAATATTTAAATAAGAAAAATTCATATTAATAAATAATTAATATGTAGTATGAATAATTATTTATATATATATTTTTTATAGGTTCTCATAGTATAGATGTGCCCTGATGGATCCCAAAGATGAACTTTAATTCTTTTCCATAATCCCATCATCCTTTCCATATCGAACCAAGAGGAAGGTACAATAAATGGTGTGTAGCCACATAAATCTCATATCCCAAAATATATCCAAATTCCATAATCAAATTCCATAAACATAACCAATATCACCATAGTCCGAAACCCAAATCCATATACTTTAATAATAATAATAATAATAATAAAATAAGAATCCCTAGAAATCCCATATTACATTATCAAAGCCAAGACTAGCCCGATAATAAAATCCCATAACCTCATTAACCCAAAATAAATCAATTTTCAATCAAATCACATTTATGCAAGCAATTCCATATTTGAAAAACAATGCTAATACAAATGTCCACTCACAACAAGTCCAATGCTAGCTCAACCCTTGAACCATAGTCATTCCAAGACTCACTGGGCTATCATACTGGAGATACCCATGACTACATTATTTTTCCTTGGATACTACAAAAGTGTAACATTCCAATTTATTGAAGTATGCTAACCTCTTCTTTCACACCTTAAAATTTCCCAAAGATTTTCAACCTTTGACCAATTTGGTAAAAGTTCCAGCCTTTTGGTAGAGAATATTGCCGCCAAGTCTATTCCTACGTTGAATTTCCCCGAACATGGGTAATTGCTTATCCTGAAACATAAGTGTCAAGATTCCCCTTGCTATATTAACACACAAGCAGTTCCACTTGAGGAAATGGTCAACACCAAGGCAGTAGCCACACTAGTCCTCATCATACCGTAAGTCTCTCAGTCTCCAAGCACAACTACTTGCTTCGCATCCACAAGTGCAACAAAATGAATCATTATTGTTGCATTCACTTAATGCCACCATGACAACCAACCAAAACCAACCTCCACACAAACTATTTCTCTATCATGATCTTCTCAAGTTCTCGAGTGAATTACGATACCAACCACCCCTACTACCACAACATTGTTCCTAACTTGAACAAAAACAATCTTAGGACTAACCTCATTCCTTCATTTCAACTAGTGATGCTTTCACCACTAGTCAAACTCCCAAGACTCAGTTGAGAGACCCAACAGTCCTATCTTTTCCAACCTAAACACGTGCACTCCATTAACCCGTACTCAGTCATATGGAACAAGGTTCTAATAAACTGTCGATCTCGAACCAAATGGTTCCCTTGCTAATAGTGATGTACTTATTTAGTTAGTGATCTCCACTACCCTCCTTTGGTTACACTCATGACAAATTCTTGCACAAGTTTACTCCGAAACAACCGAACCTTTTTCTTGAAAGTTAACCGCAAAATTTCTCCCAAGTTAACCCAAGGCTCAAACCAGACAAACCAAATTAAACCTTGGTCTAACCATTTGAAGACCACAAGAGTTGCCTTAAGATCTTATTAGCACGATAAACAAAAACTTTTTACCCCAAAAATTGTTACTTCTTAATTCAGTTAGCCAAAACACATAGTTAACTCAAACAATTTTAACAACCCAAAACTTAAAATTTACCACGTGTCAATGGATACAAACTTACGAACCATACTTAAAATTTCTTATGAGGTCATCCACGTCAAAGAGGCATCATTACGTAACGGAACACACTACACTTAACGATACTAAGGATGCACACGAGGTGCGGAGTCTACAGGAATTTAAACCTAATGCTCTGATACCAAGTTGACAGGACCTGCCCCAGATTCTCCTTAGGAATTCTTGACGAACCCTGCTTCCTATTTGGCATCTAACCAATGCCGGACCCACTTTACTAAAAAGCCCTTTAGCCCTAATTTAAACGGATAGACGATTTGACTTCTACTCAAATTTCGGTAGAGTCTCCCCTGTAACTGGAACATTTCCTAATTTACAGTACCTGCAAAGAAGCGCTAGAACAAACCCAACTTCCAACATGCACAAGGTAAGGCACGCATAACAATTAAGACTATTCAAATGGGCTTCATGCCCTCTACTCAAACTCAAACGAGCAAGCAGAGCAACTAAAGATTAAATTTACAACCAAGGAACAATGAAAGTAGAAAAAAGATAAAGGAGGAATCCCTACAATGCGGATAGCAGCGATGCCTTGATGTGGTGGTCTCGACCTTGGATATCTAGAACCTAAGGGGCGCAAAACAGAAAATGTGAGTAGACAAAAACAAAGCGTTAAACATAATTTATATTCAACCCCCTTCGTTTTAGAAAATAATGTAAACTTGTTAATTTAATCCTTATTGTCAAACCGTAAATTCAAAACCACCAAAGTAAACCCGTTAATATAAAATATAATCATCAAAACCCATAATCCTTTTTCCTGCAACCATACACTTACAAAAATACAATATACGAATATCCGATCTCAATTCCAAAATTCATTTCAAATGTTCATACTTGTGCAGAGTACTCTCAATGCTCATGCTCAAAAAACCTCAACCTAGAAATAAATCCATATATATATATACACGCACACACACATGCACACACATTCACCACATCAAGATATGTAGCAGGGAAAACAATCCAACTCAAGGATTGTTTATTCTCAACCACATGCAGGGATCCTGCATCGCACATGTGGCTAGGGATAAGCAGTCCAACTTGGGGACTATTGCTCCCCAGCACACATGCCGGGACCTGCATCGTACGTGCGACTGATCCAATCATACGTATAGACTAACATCTTGCCACATCTCTCAAAGAGTATATGTGTGCCCTAATGGGTCACAAAGACCAACTTTAATTCTTTTCCATAATTCCATCATCCTTTCCATATTAAACCAAGGGAAAGGTACAACAAATGGTGTGTAGCCATATAAATCCCATATCCCAAAATATCCAAATTCCATAAAAATAACCAATATCACCATAGTCCGAAACCCAAATATATATACTTTAATAATAATAAAATAATAATAATAATAATCCCTGGAAATCCCATTTCACATTGTCAAAGCCAAGACTAGCCCGATAATAAAATTCCACAACCTCATTAACCCAAAATAAACAAATTTTCAATCAAATCACATTTATGCAAGCAATTCCATATTTGAAAAACAGTGCTCCTTTAAAAACAAATTTCCACTCACAACAAGTCCAATGCTAGCTCAACCCTGAGTGAGTTCATCCTGAGCGATACATTGCGCCTGGGTACCTCACTCGATGGAAATGGTGGCCGAAGTCGCCGGAAATTAGCAAAACACCCCCGAAAAACCTAAGTTCTTCTCCTCGTCGAATCGAGCTCTTCAGCTACTAAGTGGATCGAATCTTGGGTGGGTTTTGTAGAGGAGGACAAGAGGAAGATATTTCGTGAAGGTTGCGATGGCAACTGAGGTCAAACAACGCCAAAATTTGAAGTAGAAGCGGTAGTGCAACTGTTCACTGTGAAGGGAGACAGAGGGAGAGAAGGAGAAATCTATCGTGCAGGGAGAGAGAGAAAACCAGAAGAAAAAAAAAAGGAATTGGGCCTGAACTTTAAATTGGGAATTCGTAATATTTACGGTTGTGCCACTGCACTTCCGTATATCATAACTTCTCTGGGAATTGAGTATGTTGTCTATGAACTCGTATTCATGAGCTCCACTTAAAGGTGCTACTCAATTCCCAAATTCCTTTTCGAACAAAAAGTGACTAAAGTGCCCTTACCTCCAAGAGCAAAAATGTAATTACACAATTAAATAATTAAATAAAAATAATTTTTTGGGTCGGGGTGTTACACAAGGACATGTCCGATCAACACAAAACCTATCTTTTTTTCTTGCACTTTTGAATTCCTAGTTTAGGTTTTACATTTCCAAGCACTTCAATTCCTTAGTGTAAGTTTATTTTCTTGAAATTTAGATTCCATTGATCCTGAATTTTCATTAAGTTTACTTTGTCGAATTTCATTCAAGTTTACTTTAATTTAAAGTTTATTTCAATTTATCGTTCTCATTTATGCTTTAACTTAATTTAAGTTTAATTCTCGCTTTTATCCACTTTCTTACATTTACTTTCTTGTCATTTAGTTTAATCACAGTTTTAATTTAATTACATCATTATCACTAAAATCCCCAAACCCTAAAAATAGACATACAAAGCTCAACTATCCTTGACGTTGAGGAAGTGAAAGAACCTAGGCCAAAAGGAGGTTTTTTGCTTGACCGATCAATCAGCTGATTACAAGTTAGAAGCACGAACACAACAATCCAATCTTTTCCATTTAAGCCAATCAATACTTGGTGGTGGAATGCCTATGCATCCAAAACAAAAAGGATCAAACGTTCCTTCCATCAGCCACCTCAGTTGAAAAGATGGAAACTATAGAAGAATATAGATTCTCATTGATTATAATTAGATTACATCAGAGTATTTATACAGGGAATAAAAACTGACTTTTCATATTGCACAAGAGTCGTGCTCTAACAATACTCTAACAGATCTACAGCTGTCTAAACAGAGACTTAACAGCAGTATTAATATTCTAACAAACTTTGACTTGTTTGACTCCTTGTAGAGAGGTCTCTTTACACCCCCTCAAGCTGAATGAAGGGGACTGAAGTGAAAGCTTGGACCTGAGAAAAAGGAAATGTTGCTTGCTCAAAGACTTGGTGTGAATGTCAGCAATTTGGTCTTGACTACAAACATACTTCACAGTCAATTTTTGATTGAGAACCTGTTCTCTAATGTAGTGGAAATCTAGCTCAAATTGTTTAGTTCTAGAATGAAACACAGGATTATTTGATAGCGCTATGGCTGATATATTATCACACCATAAGACTGGAAGAGAAGGAAGTTTGTAACCAATATTTGCAAATAACTTTGCAATCCATGAAAGTTCAGTTGCTGTTAAAGTGAGTGATTTGTACTCAGCTTCTGTTGAGGATCTTGCCACAGTTGATTGCTTCTTTGCACTCCAACTGATGAGAGTAGATCCGAGAAAGATGCAATAACCTCCAGTAGATCGTCGATCGTAAAGGCAACGTGCCCAATCTGCATCAGAGTATGCTTGCAAAGATAGAACATTAGTAGCTTACTTTGGAATAAACAGACCATGGCTGATTGTGCCTTTAAGGTATCTCAGAATTCTTTTTTACTGCTTGTAGATGAGGGTCTCTTGGAGTATGCATAAACTGACACACCTGGTTGACTGCATATGAGAGATCAGGCCTAGTCCAAGTAAGATATTGGAGAGCCCCCACAATAGAGCGATATTCAGCAGGATTAGGCAAGAGATCACCACTATGATCCAATTTTACAGAACCAACAGGAGTGGGACAAGGTTTAGCACCAGTCATGTGCACCTTGATGAGAAGGTCAGTGGCATACTTGGCTTGAGAAAGAAACAAACCAGTGGATGATCTTTGAACCTCAAGACCTAGGAAGTATGAAGAGGGCCAAGATCCTTGACTAGAAATAGGGCACCCAACTGAGTAATGACAGAGGTACAGGCCAAAGTAGAAGGACCTGTGATGATAATATCATCCACATATACTAAAACAATAACCAAAGAAGGAACTCGTTTGATAAAAAGAGAGGTATCAGACTGTGAAGCACTGAAACCAAGAGAAAGAAGTGCTGAATGCAGTTTTTCATACCAAGCTCGTGGAGCCTACTTTAGACCATAAAGAGAACGATGGAGCTGACATACATGAGTAGGTTTAGAAGAATCCACAAAGTCGGGGGGTTGCTCCATATAGACAACATCCTTAAGAAAACCATGGAGCAAAGCATTACTGACATCCAATTGATTAAGAAACCAGTTGTGATGAATTGCCAGGGTAAGCAAAAGTCTAATGGTGACTGGTTTGGCCACAGGGCTGAATGTTTCACCAAAATCCACACCCTCTTGTTGATGATAACCTTTTGCAACAAGGCGAGCCTTATATCTATCCACAGAACCATCGGGTTTTCGTTTGATTCGAAAAACCCACTTGCAGCCAACAAGATTCTGTTGAGGACGAGAGGGCGTTAAACTCCAAGTACCAGTGAGTTGGAGAGCATTAAACTCTTCTTGCATGGCCTGTCTCCAATGAGCAAACTTGGTAGGTTGTGGGAACAAAGTCTAAATCTGTAGGAATAATGGAATTAGGCAGAGGATGTTTAGTGGCAGTGTAGGCCTTAGGTTTGGATATTCCACTTTTAGATCGAGTCTGCATTGGGTGAGTGGGTTGAACTGGTGGGAGAGGGGGAACCACAGGAAAAGAAGCAGCAGCAGCAGGAGAGACAGACTGTATAGGGGCAGATTGTGGAGGAAGGGAAGTAGGGAGGGGAGAGATGGGGACGGAAAAAGTGAGAGAGCTTGGTGAAGGAGAAGAGGGAGTAGGCAAGGGAGAGGAGACTAAAGGCAGAGTATGAAATGGAAAATCTGTTTCATGAAAAAGAACATGCCTAGAGATGTAAACATGACCAGCGTTTTGAAGATCAAGGCATCTATAGCCTCTATGATGAGGACTATAACCGAGAAACACACACTTCGTGCTCTTGGGATCGAGTTTGGATGAGTTATAAGGCTTGAGCCAAGGATAGCAAGCACAACCAAACACTCTAAGTGGAGAATAATCTGGTTTTCTTTTGAGTAAAAGTTCTAAAGGGGAGATAGTTTTGGAAGAAATAGGAAGTCGATTGATAAGGTAGATAGCAGTTGTAAAGGCTTCAACCCAAAACTGATGAGGAACCTTAGAAGCAGCCAGTAAAGTCCTAGCAGTTTCAACCAAATGTCTGTGTTTTCACTCAGCACACCCATTTTGTTGGGGAGTGTGAGGACAACTGAGTTGATGAGCAATGCCATTATCCTTGAGGTAGGTCACAAAAGCAGTACTAAGAAATTCACCCCCTGAATCTGATCTTAGGGCCTTAATAGAAAGAGATAACAACTTTTCAACATGGGCTTTGAAATGCAGAAATGTCTGAAAGACTGCAGATTTTGTCTTTATTGGATAAAACCAACAGAATCTTGTACAGTCATCAACAAAGAGTACATAATACCTATAACCATTGAAAGAAGTAACAGGGGCTGGTCCCCATACATCAGAGTGCACTAAGGCTAGTGGTGTAGAAGCAACGTTTGAAGAAGAAGTAAATGGAAGTTTAGTACACTTCCCCAAGGCACAATTAGAACAGAAAAATGAGCCATGAACAACATCAGATAAAGGCAAAAGTCCATGAGTAATCACTTTATTGAGGATTTTGGAGGAGGGATGACCCAATCTTTGATGCCAAGTGTTGTAGGAAGCCTTTGTAGCAACATGCGCAGTGAGGGGAAATTGATGAAGAAGACCTTGAAGAGGATAGAGACCATTATGTGTAGGGGCCTGAAAAAGCTTCTTCCCCGAGATTTGATCCTTAACAAGGAAGCCATGTTCATCAAATTCCATAGAACACTTATTATCCTTTGTAAATTTATGCACAGACACCAAATTATGTGCAATTTGAGGAACATGCAGTACATTATGAAGATGAAATGTAGAAGATGGAGTGTGCAATAGAGAAGAACCAGAGTTGAGAATGGGCAAACCTTGTCCATCGCCTACAAACACCTTGTCAGAGCCAGTATAAGGAGTAGACATATGAAGATGAGACGAATCATTGGTCATGTGTGAGCTAGCACCAGAGTCAGCAAGCCACAGAGAATTGGAAGAGGAAGTATTGGCACACATAGCAGAGAGCTTGGCAAGGGGAATTTGACCTTCATAGGATGGATTCAATCGATTGTAACAGTCAATGGCAGAATGACCAGAGCCATTGTATATGACAGATGGTTTTACCACCGGGGAAACCACCAGAAGAAAATCTTGAATTGGAGGAGGGTGCAGAGGGTGCACAAGAGCGATCATTGTGAAAATTGTTGTGACGTGGAGCAGAAGAAAATTGAGAATTATTGGTGGGAAAATTGTGAGGCTGGCGATTTGAAGAATTATAGTTGGATCAACCTCGGCCACGATTGAAAGAATTTGAGCGAAAATGTTGTGGTTGAGTAGAATATGCCTGAGGGTGAGTAGGTGTAGGGAGTAATGGAGGTTGTGGTGGCGAGGCTTGGTGAGAAACAAAAGCCTGAGATGAGTGGGAGGATTGAAGGTGTTTCTTGCGTGCCAAAGACACTTCCTTGTTCAGTAAAAGGCCATGGAGTTCATCCACAGTGGTGGAACCAAGACGAAGCTCGATTGGGGTCACAAAAGACTCATACTCATCAGAGAGACCATTGAGAATAATAGCGATGAGATCAGATTCATCCACCGGAGTACCATCAGTAGCCAAAGCATCATAAATGGACTTAATATGCTGAAGATACTCAGAGATCAAAGATGAACCTTTTTGAGCCGATTGAAGACGAGATCGGAGTTGATGAATGTGAGATCGCAATACACCAGCAAATCGCTTTTCCAAATTTTGCCACAATTCATGAGCAGAAGTAACACCAACAGGAAAAGGAATGAGATCATCAGATAAAGTGGAGTTAAGCCAAATGATCAGATTTTGATCTTTCTCGTACCAAAGCTCATAAGCAGGATTGAGCTGAGAGAGACAATTTCCAGAGGAATCACGAAGAAACCGAGGTGGTGATGGTTCGGATCCATCAACAATGCCAGATATTTGTAGCGACGAAAGATCGGAGCAAACAGAGAGCTCCAAAGAAGGTAATTGTCGCGCTTGAGTTTGATTGGAACCATGCTTCCAATATTCTGAATCGTGATCGAGTGCACCAGAGTGAAGTTAGGGTTTACAGCAGTTGAAGAAAGAGGAATTGAAGGAGAAGAGTCAGACGAAGGAGAGGCCATTGGAAGAAGGATTGGGAATGAGGATCGTGTTTGGCAAGAGAGAAAGTCATAGAGAAAAAGATTGGGAATGAGGATCGTGTTTGGCTCTTGATACCATATAGAAGAATATAGATTCTCATTGATTATAATTAGATTACATCAGAGTATTTATACAAGGAATAAAAACTGACTTTTCATATTGCACAAGAGTCGTGCTCTAACAATACTCTAACAGATCTACAACTGTCTAAACAGAGACTTAACAACAGTATTAATATTCTAACTAACTTTGACTTGTTTGACTCCTTGTAGAGAGGTCTCTTTAGAAACATCATATATAATGTATGTAATCATGTTGATGTTTTAAATGAATCTTTGAATAAACCAAAGTTTCCTTCAATATGATTATGATAACATGGTCCTTACAATGTGTATTATATGTAAAGGTGCACCATGAAATGTAAAGTGGTGCACCGATATACACATACTAACGATATACTCAATTCCCCAAATTTACTATATTATTATTGGAAAATATGTGTCGACATGAGAAACATTCAAATAATTATAACTGAAAGGTTATATGTAGTTGAATTTGAATGAGACATTATAACTTTTTCGCAAGGGTTTGTGTTGGTTGATAATTGAGTTTATAACCCTAATCAAGACAATTCATTCAATGTTAAGTCATTTCTTCGAAAAGTTCCTTACAACTTATTCATACAAGTTACAACACACAATTAACCGTACTTCCAAATTTGTACCTCACATTAATGCAAGTTAGGAGTCCTTGGGACCAAGGGCGTAACCACTCTCATACTAGGGTGGGCTCTAGCTCTTAATGCAAGTTTTTGGACATATATAAATTTGCTGCTAATTTATGTGAAGTTCATCCCACTCAATGAAAATTGGCTAAACCTACCCTAACAAAAATAGGCACACTCCACTAGACAACTGCCAAAACAAAGCTCACCAGTCTCCTCTATATAACAGATGGAAATTAACCAAAATTATAGTTCATCCCGATGAAAATTCCTAATTCCTTCCTTACTTGAGATTTTATTTCTAGTCATCCGAGAATCTACGAATATAAGGCTCAACAACCATGATGATAACACATTTGATTCTCTCATCTTTTCTTTTTTATCATGTTTTTTTAAATTAATTCATCTTTTCTTACTTTTGTCCTTTTAAGAAAAAATTATAAGCATAATAGTATCTTTAAAAAAAAATCCAATGAGGATTTTTTTATTGTTCAAACAATCCAATGAGGTTGGAATTAGAATCCCTCTTTCTTTTTATTTGATAAGGATTTTTCTTTCTTTTGAGATCTCGACAGCATATACTTCTCTTCAAGGCATATTCCAGTTCCACTCCTACACTGATTGCCTGACCATATGTAAAAAAGAAAAAGAAAAAGAAAATGACTGTAGGCGTTGACTGCTCCGTGAGAACAATTAAATCGAAAAGATATTTTTTTTTTCTTTTTTGCTAATGAAATAAATTAATTGCAAAACACAACCCTCAAAACAATCAACTCCTCACTATTGAGTTTGATCCTAATTACTACTTGGTCTAATTTGTTTTTAATTTCCCACAGTTGAACAATCTTTTTTATTATTTCCCAGTTTGCAAAAATTAACATATCCTTGTTAACTGCATCAAGTACGATTTAATTTTATTATTTGCTATGTACGATTTAATTTTATTATTTCTTATTTTCCAGTCTTCTTTTGTTAGAAAATAAAGATGTATCCAAATATTTGCTATGTATGCCAATGATAATTAAACCTACTTTATTTGATCTTATCATTAAAGGTAGAATTTCTAATCTTTCTTTATAATATATTGATTATCTATTTTTACATCTTGATAATTCATCCACAACAAAGCTATACCACTACAATGGGCTAATTACAACTTAATGTCGAACTCACCACAAACACATATCATCCTTGTATTTGTATTAAGAGTAATGCTACTCTTACCATATTTGTATACCACATTCTCATACTACCTTATGTAGCACATGAAGTGGATAGCCACATCAATTAAAAAGTGTCAATAAATTATAAAAGAAAAGAAAATATTAAATTAATTTTAATTGATGTGGTTGCTCACTTCATCTGCCACATAAAATGATATGCGAATGTGGTCTACAAATATGATAAGAGTAACATTATTCTTATTTTTTTAGTCACTCTAATAATCCCTCTTAATATTTTCATTTCCATTACATTGATTTTTGTTTAATTACTTTAGTGCTCAGCATTCTGCCCATTAAATTATTCTTTCCTATTTTATCTTTGTAATATTCTTTCCATTGTATTTATCACAATCTAAGTATTTTCTTTCACTTTTATTAATTCTTAAATCCTTTGATTCCAATTTGTTTCTCCATATTTTAGATTTTGTGGCAAGTGATTCTTATTCTACTAATATTCCATTAATATCATTAATGTTTTCTTGATGGCCCATCATCCTTATAATTAACCAAGTTTTACTTTTCCTACTGTTATATCTCACCTATACATATATATATGATAAAAATGTGATACAATTTTATTAGATCAATAGGGAAAAAGCATAGAACACATACTGTAAAGAGAGTCATCCAAATAACAATATGATAGACAAGGGTAAAACTTCCCATATGACTTGAGTGAGTCGAAAAGCTGAAACAATATGGATAGAATCGTCACTCTTGAAAATAACTTTTCTATAACTGCTTCCAACTGCCATAATTTCCCCAAATCTAGTCCAATGACATTAATGAGAAAAACTAGCCGCTAACCGGCATGACTCTCATAAAGAGACTAAGAACACCATCAAACTCAACTAAGTTTTTGGAATCATGAGAAAAAGAACTCAGAAAACTCATAGAGTTTCTAGACTTTATTCAATAAATCAAACCAAAATAATAAAAATCTAAAATAGCATTAGCAAAAGGAAAACTAACCGCCACTAATATTCCTTTATAACATGACACACAGAGTGCCACCTAGTCACTCCAGGGCCTCGACGCACCAATGAGCAATTGATCTACTATAACCAAGCCGCAACACCTTAAAGAGTAGCCTCGCAAGATGACGAAAGCCAGCCCAAATATGAGACAATAGATCTATCAAAAGAAGAGTAGATCAACATAGGTCCACCAAAAATCGAAGAACACCGAAGATCTAACGGGATCAGGGGGTTCCCCCGGATCTGAGCTCTCTCTCTCTCTCTCTCTCTCTCTCTCTCTCTCTCTCTCTCTTACTTAGCATCTAGGGTTTTCTAGGGTGTATTAGTTTCATTTCCACCTATCTGATAATTACAGTAGATGAATTTCCCACTTCCAACCAAACAAATAGAGAAAATGAATTTCCCACAAAAAATAAACTTGGAATTTGGACAAAAGTTAGAACTTCTAAATTGGCATGAACTAATTCCAGTGTTTGGATAAAAAAAACATAAAAATTTAGAAATTCTGCGTGGGAAAAAACATGGAATTTGGAGGTTATAAATCCCAACTTTAAGTTCTATCTAAAAGTCGTCATTTCCAAAATTTCAAAAGAGATTAAGTTTTAAAAAAAGATAATTGTACAAATAAAAATTTTGTACTTTAAATCCGTTAACCAAACAAAAAACTTTATAAATTCTAGAACATCAATTTCCACCATTTTAAATTCCGTCATTTATAAATTCCTTTGTACTTTAAATTTCCTCATCCAAACACATTATATTTAACCCCATAATTATGTAAATAAAAATAACTAAATTAATGGAGACACGGTGTGATGTAAATTACTAAATTTCGGGTATCCTTGTCGGATTCGTAAAAGTAAATTGATTCACTGACTATAAATAAATAAAATAAAAATGGCCAACAACGCTGAAATGAGTCCTGCTTGCTTTGCATCACACACTCACTCTCTGACCATTCCGTGATCAAACCCTCAACCAAGCCCGTTGCTTTTCTTCTTCTTCTTCCTTCTACTTTCTTTCTTTCTCGTGCTCAGATCGTAATTCATAAGCAACCCGTTTTCCTGCAACCTACCAGCTCTTTCTTCATCTGGGTCTCACGGGATTTGCTTTGGTTCCTCCTCTTTATTCTTCTTTTTTATTTTTATTTTCCCTAATATATAATAATTTAATAATAATATTATTATTATTAATAGAGTTTGAATTCTACTTCAATTGGTTTTATAGTCCTTCTGAAACTCACTTTGTTCTACACCTTTCTCCTTCTGGATTTACTTTTCTGTTTTTAATTATTAATAGCATGCATATCTGGGTTGGTTAAAAAGTCAGAGGCAGAGCAGAGCAACCCAGAAACCAAGCGAGAGAGAGAGAGAGAGAGAGAGAGAGAGAGAGAGAGAGAGAGAGAGACGGAGACAGAGAAGGCGCCCATGGCTTCAAGGAACTTGGAGAAGATGGCTTCAATTGACGCACAGCTGAGGCTGCTGGCACCAGGGAAGGTGTCTGAGGATGACAAACTGATTGAGTATGATGCTTTGTTATTGGATCGTTTCCTTGACATTCTTCAGGATTTACATGGAGAGAGTCTCAGAGAAACGGTATTGGGTTTGTTTTTTGTTTAAATTAATCAATTTATTTGTTAGTAATCTTTGACTACTTTTAGCTTAGTGTGCTAAAGTTTGATAGTTAAGCGACCATGTTAGTTTTGATAAAGTTTCTTCGTTTTTCTTGGTTATTATGTATGTTTTTGTTTCTCACCTTGATATTATCGCTTTGTTTTTATAATGTTTGTTTGGAAATATCTTGACTTTTTTCTTTTTTATTCTTAAAAGAAAATTGTGGAAAGAACCTATCTTGTGTACCAACTTGCTATTTCGTTTAAATTTTCAATTCTCATTCGTCTTTCTGTTTAGTCCTGTTTGCATTTTGGAAGACTCAAAAGTTCAGTCCTTTAACGCTGGTAGTGTTGATGGCGTTTTGGTTTAATCTAGACGGGTAGAGTAAAATAATGATTTAGATTTTGACATATGAAATTTCATTCAAAAGGTTCTGCATTTTAGATAACTGGGGCACTTCTTACATGAGATTATGTGATGATAAACGAGTAATTTATTGACTGTTGTGATTTAATTTGGACTAGGTGCAAGATTGTTATGAACTTTCCGCAGAATATGAAAGAAAGCAGGACCCTAAAAAGTTGGAGGAACTTGGAAAGGTTCTAACGAGTTTGGATCCTGGGGATTCGATTGTCATTGCTAAGTCCTTTTCTCACATGCTTAACTTGGCCAATTTGGCCGAGGAAGTTCAGATTGCTTATCGAAGGAGGATCAAGTTGAAGAAGGGAGACTTCGCTGATGAGGCTTCAGCTACTACAGAGTCAGACATTGAAGAGACTCTCAAGAGGCTTGTGGGAGACCTGAAGAAGTCCCCGGAAGAAGTTTTTGATGCCTTGAAGAACCAGACTGTAGATTTGGTCCTAACAGCACATCCTACTCAGTCTGTTCGAAGATCCTTGCTTCAAAAGCATGCAAGGTTCACTCTCCACTTACCTTTTTCATTTCTCTTATGTAAGAAGACAAATTGCAGAAGGCCACTGGTTAAGCAACTTGCCCAGGATATGTTTATTATCCAGATCCACTTTGGACTGCTAAAAGAAAATTGTGTGGGATTAGACATGTTATATTGATGGTATGTTATTTTGGTACTGACATTGTGTAATTTTGACCATTTCAGGGTAAGAAATTGTTTGACACAGTTGTATGCTAAGGACATTACACCTGATGATAAACAGGAACTTGATGAGGCTCTACAAAGGGAGGTATGTGGAAATTAATAATGGAATGTTGTTTACTGATGCGATGTACACTCATTGTAGATTTTTGTTATGTTCTTGGCCAAATTTGAATTTAAAAACTCATTTTCTCGGGACTATGCTAATGTTTTCCTTAAGGTTGCTGGAATTGCCAATGCGGTTGCACCCAGATGCCAATATACATCTCTCTCTCTCTCTCTCTCTCTCTCTCTCTCTCTCTCTCTCTCTCTCTCATACGACAGAAAATTGCTTCCCCAACATGTGCCTCCACAATTTTGATTTCTCCAATAATTTCTTCTAGTGTAGAATAATTGCTCTATAATAATAAGCTTGTATTTTATAACCAAAAGAAGCTTTTATTTCAAATTGATATAATTTAACTTCTCTTTTCATGTAGATTCAAGCTGCATTTCGTACAGATGAAATCCGAAGGACTCCTCCAACCCCTCAAGATGAGATGAGGGCGGGAATGAGCTACTTTCATGAGACAATTTGGAAAGGTGTACCAAAATTCTTACGTCGTGTTGACACTGCTTTGAAGAACATAGGGATAAATGAACGTGTTCCTTACAATGCCCCTCTCATTCAATTTTCTTCTTGGATGGGTGGGGACCGTGATGGTATGTTCATCTCATGCTAGTGCTGGATGAGCTAACTATGTCCTTACACTGTGCCTTTTTTTTTTTTCCAAATCTCTAAGGCATATCTTTCCACACTCACTCTAAAATCATGCCTTAGAATGATTTTGCTGCTTCTGTACCGTAACATCTGCCTGATATGGACTGCAGGAAACCCCAGGGTCACTCCTGAAGTTACACGGGATGTATGTTTATTGGCTAGAATGATGGCTGCTAACTTGTACTTCTCCCAGATAGAGGATCTTATGTTTGAGGTGTCAAAAGAATCGTTACTTCCACTTAGATTTGTTATATAATTCTCCTGTTCAGAGTACTTGAATACTCTTTTTTTTTTCTTTCCATAATGTATTTCTTATTACCATTTTTTTTCACAGTTATCTATGTGGCGCTGCAATGATGAGCTTCTTTCTCGTGCTCATGAACTTCATAGGTCTTCAAAGAAGGATGCGAAACACTATATAGGTATGCAATAGAGATGACTTCATGTTTTTACCATCCTTGCTTGAAACTTTTTCAATAGGTGGTAAAACTTCAAATCTTTGGCTTACTAAGTTGAACTTTAAGCAGAATGGCCTGCCTAATTGTTGAAACTAACTGAAAATTCTCTTAGTTCTATTAACTTTTTTGACTTTTTAAAAAAATTTAAGTGTGCAATGGATTTATTATTATTATTTTTTAACTATGCTTTTCGGATGCAGAGTTTTGGAAGCAAATTCCTCCAAATGAGCCTTATCGCGTTATTCTTGGTGATGTAAGAGACAAGCTGTACAGTACACGTGAACGTGCTCGCCAATTGTTAGCCAATGGAATCTCTGAAATTCCTGAGGAAACAACCTTTACAAATGTTGAACAGGTCTCTCCTAACCACCAGCATTATGTATTTGGTTGTAGAGTTATAAAACAAACTTAATTGCCAAAGTCTACACAATTTTAAGATTTGTTCAGCTTTAAACTTGGGGTAGTCTTTGAATAAATTACAATTGACATTCAGTATTGAAATCATGTTTGATTGTTCTCCATCTTTCGTGCTCATGCAACAATGTCTTGTATTAGAGCTGATTTTGTCTTTTTGCTCCCTTGTAGTTCCTGGAGCCTCTCGAAATGTGTTACCGGTCACTCTGCTCCTGTGGCGATCGGGCAATTGCTGATGGAAGCCTTCTTGATTTCTTACGGCAAGTTTCCACTTTTGGGCTCTCTCTTGTGAGACTAGACATACGGCAAGAATCAGACAGGCACACTGATGTCCTCGATGCTATAACAAGGCACCTGGAGATTGGGTCTTATCGAGAATGGTCCGAGGAACGTAGACAAGAATGGCTCTTGTCTGAGCTTAGTGGCAAGCGCCCCCTTTTTGGCTCTGATGTTCCCAAGACTGAAGAAATTGCTGATGTGCTGGACACATTCCATGTCATTTCAGAACTTCCCTCAGACAATTTTGGTGCTTATATTATCTCAATGGCGACAGCGCCATCTGATGTGCTTGCTGTGGAGCTTTTGCAACGTGAATGTGGTGTGAAGAAACCACTAAGGGTTGTCCCATTGTTTGAGAAGCTTGCTGATCTTGAGGCTGCTCCTGCTGCCGTGGGCCGTCTCTTTTCAATAGATTGGTACAAAAACAGGATCAATGGGAAGCAAGAAGTCATGATAGGATACTCAGATTCAGGAAAGGATGCTGGCCGGCTATCTGCAGCATGGCAGTTATACAAGGCTCAAGAAGAGCTCGTAAAGGTTGCGAAACAATATGGGGTTAAGCTTACAATGTTTCACGGTCGAGGTGGAACAGTTGGAAGAGGAGGGGGGCCCACCCATCTTGCTATATTGTCTCAGCCACCCGACACAATTCATGGTTCACTTCGTGTTACAGTTCAAGGTGAAGTTATTGAACAATCATTTGGGGAGGAGCACTTGTGCTTTAGAACACTCCAGCGTTTCACAGCAGCTACACTTGAGCATGGAATGCATCCTCCTGTCTCACCAAAGCCCGAATGGCGTGCACTAATGGATGAGATGGCTGTCCTTGCAACAAAGGAATACCGTTCAATAGTTTTCCAGGAACCTCGTTTTGTTGAATACTTTCGCCGTGTAAGTATCCTACTTATCCAATGTGATCGTCCTTTCAATATATATGTACTTTGTGCTTGCGTGTGTGTGTGTGTGTATAAACTAACCATTTCAATAACATGAATCCCCCTTGACGTATTAGCAACAATGTATTAGTTTCTCTTTTGGGTCAATGGTATGTTAGTTACTAATTTAATCCTTTATGAAAGACAGCATGTTGAATCCAGAAATTGAGTTTCAAGAATCATTCTTCTGTTGTCTTCCTCTTACATACTTTGCCTACCTTAACATAAAATTTGTTCATTATTAGTTTTAAAGCTACCTCTCCTGATCAGGACAGAATTGGCTGATGAAGATTGTTCTGTAATAATTTTCTCTTGGATAATGCAGGCAACACCAGAGTTGGAGTATGGCCGGATGAACATTGGGAGTCGTCCTTCAAAACGAAAGCCAAGTGGAGGCATTGAATCACTACGTGCAATCCCATGGATATTTGCTTGGACCCAAACAAGATTTCATTTACCAGTGTGGCTTGGGTTTGGGGCAGCATTTAAGCAAGCTATTGAAAAGGATGCGAAAAATCTCCAAATGCTTCGAGAGATGTATAATCAGTGGCCTTTCTTCAGAGTCACGATTGATTTAATTGAGATGGTGTTTGCCAAGGGCGACCCGGGTATTGCCTCTCTGTATGACAAGCTTCTTGTGTCAGAAGACCTATGGTCATTTGGAGAGAGATTGAGGGCTAACTATGAAGAAACTAAGAGCCTCGTCCTCCAGGTAATACAGCACCTAAATTACTTGCATAATGGCTGAGTTTATGCAGCCCTTTATACTTTTGCAAAGGACAAATTAAATTACTCTACATCTGTGTCCATAACCACTTTTTTACTTTTTCCTTGACTTGATTGTGAAACCATAAGAGCATATATCTGAGGCTAATGTTAATCTAAAACTGTAAATTATCAATTTTATGAAAAAATTTCTGAAGTGCTATCGGTGTTGTTTTATTACTTATTTCTACAAGTTTTAAAGTTTTTTGAGCAAATATAATTAGTTTGACCGCACATGCAGGTATCTTAAGAAACTAATATCATTTTCTGTTAATTTTGTAGGTTGCTGGACATAGAGCTCTTCTGGAAGGAGATCCTTATTTGAGGCAGAGACTCCTCCTCCGTGACTCTTACATCACCACACTTAATGTGTGCCAAGCCTATACACTGAAGCAGATTCGTGATCCGAACTACCATGTTAAAGTAAGGCCACACTTGTCAAAGGAGTACATGGAAAAAACGAGCAAGCCAGCGGCAGAGCTCGTAAAGCTTAATCCAACGAGTGAGTATGCTCCTGGACTAGAAGACACACTTATTTTGACCATGAAGGGTATTGCTGCTGGCATGCAGAATACCGGCTGAAGTTTAGGTATCTTGTATTTCAGTAACTTATGTTGGAACATATGAAGTATTGTACGAAATGGATGCTCTCTGCTTATAAGTGCTCTAAACCTCTATCGAATAAAAACTTATGTAATAAGTTTAATAAAAATAGCGTTTTGGTTTGTGTGAACCAGAATTTGCATTCTCTTTGGCTTTCATGTTGTGGAAATTTATTACTTAAGGTTTTCTTTTTGCAACAGCAGCAGGGGACATACCGTTATGATACAAACCATATATGCTCATACTTTTGTGCTTCTTCATCTGTTCAAATTTTTGTTATTTGTATTACCCTTTAGTTTTTCAAAAGAAAAATATTTTAGGTTTTTTTTTATCATGGATGGTCATGAGGTTTGCAAAATTGTCGTCTTTCATCCTTAAAGTTTTTGTGTGATACTAATGGTTTTTAAGGTTACACTGTGCACATCAAAATGATCCCTATCATTAAAATGCTGACATGAGTGGAGAGCGGCATTCGCGGTGGGTGAGGGCTGGATCGGCACCGGGTAAGTTGGATGAAGGTAAGATGGGGGTTGGCTGGGTGGGAGTGATGGGAGGTGGCTGGTGGTAGAACTGGCAGGTCATTTGTTTTTATTTTTATTTTTAGTTTTAATATTTATTTTTAAAAAAGTTTAATATTCTTTTGTTGATATAATATTATGGGGAGTGCTAGCAACTCTCTCTAACCTTCTCTTTTGGACCTTCTCCCTTCTTCTTATGACAAGTGTCACTTTCCTTACACTTAAAACAATGTCATTAATGCATCACACAAACTAGTTTTTGTTTTCCAAGTTTACCCTTATTAATTGTATTAATTTTTTTTTAATAACAAGCTATTTTTTTTACAACTTTTTGACCATCTTGTTAAAAAATTATATAAGAAAATAAAAACTAAAGTTAAAAAAAAAAAAAAAAAATTGTCCAAAGAGAACGTGTGTTTTGTTATAAACAAAATAAAGATGATAACAATGTCATGAAACGAACATTATTTTTTTTTTATAAAAATATGACGTTTTTCTTATTTTTTTATTATTTAATTTTTAATAATGTGCTAAAGAAGTTGTAATAAAATTTGAATAAATTGAAGGAAATATAGAAGCCAATACATTTTAAAAGGGTAAACTTGGAAAATAAAAACTAACTTGTGTGATGAATTAATAACATTGTTTTAAGTGTAAGGAAAGTGACACTTGTCATGAGGAGAAGGGAGAAGGTCCAAAAGAGAAGGTTGGAGAGAAGGTTGCTAGCATTTCTCTAATATTATACCTTCTATTTAAGTCTCCAATTTAAGTATCCAGCATTTTAACAGAAAAATTGATGGAAGCCAAGGGAAGGACTTTGATATGCGTAGGGTAACTTTAAGGACCATTAGAGCACTTCCAGCGGTGCCCCCTCAGCTTGGGCAAAGTTTGATGTTCCAACGGGCTTTTACAGCCTGGGCAGTGCATGGGTCCCAGCAAACAGAGCCAGCCCAAAGGCAAGAACCAGCTTGGGCTGTTGCCTCGCTGACGTCAATAATGAAAAAAATTTAAAAAAATCTAAAAATATACTAAAAATTTCAGAATTTTTTTTTAGTAAATCCTTTTTTTTTTTTTTTTGTGGATAAATACTTAGTCATATTCTTCACTTCCCAAACCAAAACTCTATACAAATTCATCTCCTCATATCTCATGTGAATAATAGTTGCCATGACAAATAAGTGGAAACACCACAAGCCTTTTGCAAGGGTTGCCAGTATTTACGTGAATAGTAACCGCCCTTGCCCTTTGCAATGGAAAATGGGTGGAAGTGCTTTTAGTGTTAAAAAAAAACATGTAAGGACAAAAGGCGATAATTTCGCAAACCTGAGGGACCATTCATGATAAAAACAAACCTAAAATATTGCTATTTTAATACGAGATAAATCTTCATACCAAATTGGTGAATTTTTTCAATTTTGATACAATGTTTTTCATGAAGAAACTTGATAGAGATTTTTAAAAAATATATGATATATATTATAGATATATTTTGAGGTTTTAGGAGAAGGAATAAATATGTATTAAGGGAACTCGTATGGTATTTTTAGTTTTACTTATATAAGCGGAGAGAAAAATCTCTCTAAATTCTAATGGACTGGACATGCGTCAAGAACTATCATCCAATTTAACGGTATAATTCTTCCTTTGTCAGGATTTAATTGTCTATGTAGATTTGGATAAAGTCAAGAACAAGATAAAAGTTTTTCAGCAGACATGGTCTTAGCTTCCACACTCTGCACTTGAGTTCGAATCCCCCTCCCCATAGTCTAAATTTGATTATATTAAAGTAGAATATTACTTGTATTAAAAATAATAATAATAAAGGTTTTTCATGCTAAAACAGTTTAAGTAATCAAATCTTGGGGATTTTAGCTCTGACTGGAACATGTATTGCTTGCTGACAAGAGTTCAACGCTTGCCTTTCCCCTCCAGTAAATTAAAAAAAGAAAAAAAAAATGTAGTTATCTGAAAATATTACAAATGGTATGAGGCAAATTATAGGCAAATATATTCTTTTCCCTTGTTTTACAACATTCATACAGAACAAAAGACAACTAACAGCAATAACTAGTATACAGTTCTGTTAAATTCACCGCACATATCTTCACTTCCGAGCAGCTTATCTGTACATTCAGGTAATTAAATGAAAAAACAGATCAAAAATAGAAACTATGCACAATAATTATTCAAGGGTTTTCTAGTTGTAAGTTGTAACTTTATGGGATCACACCACCCAGAGTAATTCCAATGTAGTTAGTTTCTATTGGCGGAAAGTTGGCCATCTTTCTTAACATTTATCCATTATCAGAGAATATTATACAAAATTCAGGAAATTTGTAATTCGAAACTCAAATCGCATAGTTTCATATTCGAAAAATGTTAGGTTGGTGAAAGTTTGGCCATATAGTTTTCTCAATTTCAGCCAAAAGAGTGAAAGCGTGCTAACCAGCTGGAAACAATTGAGAGCAAAACAAACCTCTGAAAGCTGCATCAGAACTATCAATGGGATAGTCTGCTGATCTATGAAGATGGGAAGGTTTAGCTTGAACTTGTGTCTGTTTTCTCAGCTACAGGAAGTGCTTCCTCTATAGCTTGGATAAAAGTAGCAATCTTGTATGTGAAGAATCCCACTAACATTGGTATCAATTCCAGGTGCATAAATCCATATTGTGGAACGACGAGCCTGCACCCAAACTCAACATTGTTAGTCAATGAAAAAGAGTCATGGCTATTGAATTTCTTGTCTTCAGACATATCCACAGAAGCATTAGGCACAACTGGTTATTTGATACCAATTTCACTATAAAATCCTTCCAATAAAAATGGGGAAAGCATTTAAAAGAAACTTGCAGAAACCACCAATGGAAGTGTCGATAAAAGAAAGAAGACGAGTACAGTACATGGCAAGAGGAACATGCCAGTGCAGATGCTTACCCATTCCACCTGTTAAAGATCATGACTAGTACAACAGGAACCAATAGCCTCGGTTGCCCAATCGCTCCCCTGCATTAAAAGTCCATAAAGTCAAATGATATTCTTCTTTGTTCTTTAAAAACAGGATGTAAGATCTTGTTTTTTATGTCCTTTTTAAGGAACTGCTTTGAGCTGAAACACCATTTATTTAAGCAATATTTACAAATACGGAAGGACAATTAACTCAATCAACAGGCAGTGTGAAGGTTGAAAGCTTTCAAAAAAGATTTGTAAGTTGGAAGCTTACAAGAAACCTTAACCCGAGTTAGCACTAGCAACATAAGGTAATATTGGTGCTAGCAGGCATCTTCACATGAAGCTTCAATAAATTGATAGCAGATCAGGGAAAGTAGCTAGTTGTTTTTCAGAGTGAATTTTCCAAACATCTTGATGAATGTGTGTATGAAGTTAAAGAAAACATCAAATTGCGTATTGAACTCCTCATGAATACGTGCGCATATATGAGAAGTAACTTCAATTAATTAATCAAATTTTGGCCTATCAGTTACTCAGTACAAAACATACAGCTGATGTATTTGTTATCAGGCAACAGTCATTTATCACATACTTGAGAAGTCCTCTTGCTCCATCTGCCATGGAATCCACGCTACTTCCCAGCATACGCATGTAAGCCACAGAACCAAGCAACCCAACACCATAGCTGAATGCATAAGAGATGTATGAGCAATCCAACACCATAGCTGAATGCCATAAACAAATTATAATCTATACAAAATGTATATGAAACACCATCAGATGTCCTGAGATGGTAATTGTCGAAGGAACTACCTTTCACTAGTGAATCGCTTTAGAATTTAACCCAAAAAAAACCATTAGCAAGGCCCACATTTTGTTCACATACTAATAAACGAAATAGGCAGTACAAATTTTAGTATCAAACTAAGCAGAACGAATTCTATTGGTTGCATGCTCACAGATAAAACTATCAGGACATATTCTATCGGTTGAACGAAGCTATGGACTTTTATTGAACCTTAAAAAAGCTAGAAACCTTAAATGTCATTGTCATGACTTATCCTAATCGTTAAACCATGGAGTTACTTTTATTGCACTTTAGTTTGCACGCAACATACAAGTAATGTAACACCCTGAACCCATATGTACCATCTCAAATTGCATAGTCAACTCAACAAAACTGCCCTCCTAATAATTTATTTACTCTAAATAAGCAGTATAAAATTTTCTTAAACTACAGGTTCTGTACATATAATATAGATGTAGGACTGCCATGAAAACTTTTAGGGTACAAAAAGGGAAGAAAAAATAAAGAAACAGAAAGCACGTAGAAAGAAGACAATCTTAAGATGTTTCCCATGCAGTTCACAAATTTGCTGGCAGGAATGGAAAAGTAGAAAATGAACCTGGCAACCAAGATCTGGGATGACAGGACTTTAATAAATAAATAAATAAATAAGAACCTGAAAAGTCCATACCTAGCTGCAATTTCCGGGGAATATGAAACATAAGCTGAGACTAACCCAACACTGCCTAAACCTAGTGTAAGGAATTGCAACCTCTTCTTTAACTGTAATAGCAACATCAAATGAAAAGTAATATTATTCTTTTTTTAGATTCTAGAAATGCCAAAGGAGCATGAATATGAACAAAGGCAGGATGGTATAGATGATATAGTGGACCGGACTGCAGAGAAGTACCTTAAAATACTGTTTCCTATACTGTTCAGCTAATACTTTTGGGTCCTCCCGAGAGCGCCTTAATTCCCGAAACATCACTTCCTGCAGGTTATATCAAAGTGAGAAGCAGAAAAACAAGAAGCATATCCTTCAAAGTAACAATTAGTTGAATGTAACTGAAAGTTCTATTTTTAAATATAAAACGCCTTATTCGCTTCTATAAGCTGTAAAGGCCTTGACATATAGATGACCAAGTCGCTGGATACCAATGGGGCTTTTATTAAATATCAGACGTACACTGCCTCCAGTTGCAGCCTTAGTTGATCTATCCCACTTATCTTGCTCACGCCGTGTTGGTGCCAATTTCCATTTGATTCTAGTGCTGCTGGCACTCTGGCAATAAATAAATTTCAGAAAAAGAAAAGTTGTAAATGCACAACTACCCTGAGATAAAAGTACTCCTTGGATTGAAAAGTTAAAGAAATTCAACATACTTGTGCTGGAGCCTCAACAGCTTCTATCTTGGGCCGGGCAGGAGCAGCAGTGAGTTCTTTGCTGAAATCAACTTCTAAACTGCATGTCCATAATTCAGTTAAGTTTTGAGAACAAAATTTTTATTTTAAATTTTTTTAAAAAGAAAACAACTGAAACTACTGGAGAGAACAAACCTGTCAAGAGTCATGACTCTATTCAAGCTAAGAAACCCAGAAGGCTTTTCCTGATTACACCAAACACACTTGATCATACAACAAAACCACAGAAACCATTCACAAAGAAAAAGACCACATGAATTCATTCACCAAGACTGTGTTTTGATTGCTAAGAAGAAACAACGAAAGGAACATGAAATATTATGGTGCTATCTTTTTTCCTTGTTAAGCCAAATTCAGCCAGAAAACGAGGAATCATGATAGCGAGTAACACAATGTTCAAATTCCTCCTTTTCTTTCTTTCCTTCCAGTTCTTCAGTAACCAAACCAAAATGTCTTAAGTAACAAGAAAGACGCCAAATTGCCCAACAAACAAAAACCCATCTAATGGATTACTAAGCTAAATCAACATACATGTAAAAAGAATCTAATATCATATCAAAATCCACACATTTGAATAAAAACACAGAAAACCCATTATTCTCCAACCACCCAAACATCAATATTTACAATCAAATTACCCAACCAAACCATCCAATCAAATGACAAACATAAGAAACACTAAACGAAACAAACCCAGATAAGAAATCAATCAGCTCAGGAAAAAGAAAAGACTAATGCAATTGAAACCTTAACAGGAGTGGCTTGAGTGGAAGAGTCAGGGTCCTGAATGAGTTTTTTCATGCGGTCCATGAATTCTCTGTTCCAAATGAAATCATCAGAGGTAAGAGGGTCATCTTCGCCTCCCCAGTACTTTCGGAGCTTGGTTGTGGTTGGTGGGCCACCATACTCCCCTGGAGCTACCCCAGTGGACCATTTCATGGGCTTCTTCTTGGGCAATAGGATCTTGGTCTGTCTTGGGTCTGGTACAGGTGGAGTTGCTGAGTCTGGGGAGATGGGTGTTGCTGTGGAGGTCACTGAGAGACAGTGGTTCAGAATTGCCATTGCTTTTGTTGTTGATAATGAATCAATGATGACAAAGAAAGAGCTTCGGCTATTAATGGAACATACAAGAGTAATTTTTGTATGTTCGGGTCTTGTGTACTACCGTTCAATACACATGGAAATATTTTCCAATAAGACATCAAAATAAAATATTTTCATATGTTCCATGTTTGTTAGATGATACATCTCATGTGTATTACCATTGGGCAGCGTCTATAGTACACAAGTGTACTAATTCACCATTTGTTTTTAATGAAGCATGTGTTAAGTTTTGAGTGCTGCTAAACGAACCCTAAAATTAATTGAGTACACCCTATGATCTAAGTACACCCTAATATTTAAATCAAAATGTAAAATTAACTAAGTGCACCCTATCTAACTATCAAAAATACCCCTTATACACCCTACACCAAATGCCCAAAGAAATTCGAATGCAGATAAAATTTCATTCACTTGGTGATGATTCTTAATATCCTGGGTAATGCTCAACTTGGCATAAAGATCCAAAATTGCACTTCCCACAAAGACATCCGAATGCAAACCTATCTTTGTTGCACATGTATGAAGTTGTTGCTTGCCTATGTTTAGGTCTCCAAGTGCAGTTGACGAGTGAATGACAGTGCCAAATGTGAATTCGTTGGGTCTAATATTCAAAACAAACATTCTTGAAAAGAGATAAATAGCTTCTTCATGATGGTGCTGCTAAGCAAAGCTGCCTATTATTGTTGTGGCGGATGCCATGCTCAAGTCAAGCGTTTCGTCAAACAACTGGCATGCATGGAAGAATGCATCTGAAGTACCAAGTTGAAGGGTATGCACATGAGCTTTTTGGGTTTCAAGATCTGACAAATTTTAATTTTAATTTTTTTTTCAACTTAAACCAAAAAAACCAAAATTAATTCCTCTTTTGATGACTCCCTCGACATGTTTGAAGCATCCATGAGACTTGTTTGCATCAATGAATTAATAAATAACAATGAAACAAATTGTTGGAGTTAATATTAATGTTTTTGGAAGTATGAATTTTTGCTTACGTTTGATTTAGGTTGAATATGGTGAGTATGATGTACTTATTAAAATTACATTTGTTTCATAATTCAATATATCCTTTTTGGTCATTTTATATTAGGGTAAATTAGTAATTTAATAAATAGTTTTGTTGTAGGGTGTACTCAGTTAATTTTAGGGTTCGTTTAGCAGCACTCTAAGTTTTTTATTTATTTTAAAAATACCAACTATAGCAGGTTAAGGTACTACAGAATTTTAAAGTTAACATGATTATCTTTTCATTGTTCTTCAAAAAATCATTGTATTGCACTTCTATTATTAAAGAAAACAATCATTAAAATAGTTTTGTAATGCATGATTAATATAAATTTGTTCCACATAATTCATTGAAATAGTTTTATGAATTTACATGTTAGCTTTCAATTGAGTTTATTCATAGGAAAAATTGTTCCCACATCATATGTTTGTGCGTCTTTTATAATGTTTTAGTAGCAAGGGTCTCTAAGTTGAAAATTATAGGTCACATTTTGGAGTAGGGTTTGTAGGAGTAGACTATATCCATTTAGCAATTGTTGGGTATCGATGTGGCAATTGATAGGTACTGCTTTGGCAATTTAGAGATATCGATTTGGTAATTACTGTCAATTGATTTACAATACTATCTTTCGATTACGTAATTACTCCATATTGGTTTTCCAATTATTGTCTATCAATTTGCAATACTGCCTATTTTGGTAATTACTCCAGTCAAAGGGTGGATTACTCCCAAACATTGCAATTTAGTCATTGTTCCAGTAAACTCATGTGTTCAGTTGAAAATGGACCCCATTTACATCTTTAACGTTCACCATTTTCAATTCATTGTAATGGGATCCTCACAATTATAAATAGGGAATTACAATAGTGTGGATTAGGGATGACTATGACATGGTAAACCATATGCATAAACATGTTAATTGGTACATAAATATTGTAATTTATTAGATTTAGGTTCTAGTTTACAACGTTATGGTTCCTTAGTTTCCCAACATTGTAATATAGTCCTTATTGTAGTAAACAATTGTGTTTACTTGAAATAGGACCCCATTTACATCTTTAACATTCACCAATTCCAATTCATCGTAATGAGATCCTCACAAGCATAAATAGGGAATTACAATATAGTATTGATCAGGGCTGCCATGACATGGTAAACCATATGCATAAACATGTAAATTGGCATATAAATCTTGTAATTTATTAGATTTAGGATTTAGTTTACAATGTTATGGTACCTTAGTTCCCCAACATTGTAATATTAGTCCTTATTGTAGTAAACACTTGTGTTTACTTGAAATGGGATCCCATTTACATCTTTAACATTCACCAATTCCAATTCATTGTATTTAGATCCTTACAAGTATAGATAGGGAATTACCATAGTACGGATTAAGGCTGACCATGATCTGATAAACCATATGCAGAAACATGTAAATTGACACATAAATCTTGTAATTTATTACATTTAGGATCTAGTTCACAACGTCAAGGTACCTTAGTTCCCCAACATTGTAATATTAGTCCTTTATTGTAATAAACACATTTACAATACATCGTAATGAGATAATTACAAGCATACAATAGTAGAAGAATGCTGACCATGATATAGTGAACCATATGCATAAACATGTAAATGGGCACATAAATCTTGTAATTTATAATATTTAAGATCTAGTTGGCAACATCATGGTACCCTATTGTCCCCAACATTGTAATATGTGTTTACTTGAAATAGGACCCCATTTATATTTTTAATGTCCACCATTTCCACTTCATCATAATGGGAAATAGGGAATTGCTATATTTGACAGGACCCGTCCCGAATATCCTTGGAATCCGGGACGAATCCCGTCTTTTCCGGCATCATAGGTGCCAGGCCCATAATCTAAACCCCGGGACTTCTGCCGAAGATTCGGCAGAGTCTCCTTTGTAATTTGAATAATGCCCAAAATTTTCAACCTACAAAAAGATCACAAATATACTCAACCGGCAGCATGCATTTCACATTTAATATATGGCCTCTGGCCTCAACATACACCCTAGCACGGGTAGTAACAGAGCAACTAACTAAGAAGTTACTACAACAAGTAGTTCAGTTACAAAAGAAGGTTAAGACCTATACTACAAAGTTGCACGGTTGGACGACTTCAGGCGTGGGATTCGCGTCTTACTTGAGCATCTACTATCTGGGGGGCGCAAAACAGAAAATATGTGAGTGGATAAAAATAAAGATTTGCTTAAAACTTCAAAACCAAATAGTAACCCCACCACTTAAAAATAATGCTCCAAACCATGCATAATTATAATTTTCTAGTTTTATAAAAAGTACATCATATTTCCTCTTCCCGGAAATATGCATTATGACTTGCATTTAAATTTTCGAAAGGCATTGCATCACATCATGAATTCTTAATCACCAAGGACCTAAATATTCAAGTACATAGGTATAGACATAAATATTTATATAATTATATATATATTTTTAGGCACAAGCCTTAAAACAAGATTAAGGATTTGCTATGTATATGTATGTATATTTATATATACATATAGCTATATGCCTGTATGTATATAAGTAAATATTACGTATTACACTACTTAGGTACCGGGAAAAAATCCAACAGGGCGATTGTTTGACTAGCCGCAGGGTTTCCTGTTTCTATCCTGCAACTAGGGATTGAGCAGTCCAACTGGGGGACCAACTCGATAGCACACGCGCCGGAAAATCTAACACAACGTGTGGCTCAAAACCAAGTCCTACGTGTGCAGACTACATCATCACATGCCGGAAATTTCAATGCCACATGTGGGAAATCCAATATCCAGGGAGTGGTACTTGGCATAGTGTATATATATATATATCATATCCCGAATTATATTCACAAATAACTTGGCAATCGACATTGTTCATCATCAAACAATTTCGACTCTTAAATATCAAATTTCAATCAAATTTCCAACCAAATATTTCGAATAAATAATCTATATGAAATTCCCAATCATTAATCCAAAGCATATAAACGTATATTTATACATATATAAATCATGCATACTCTTCATTTATTGAAAATAATGCATATTTAAAATAAATGTTCACTCACAAATAATCCCACGCTGCTTGATCCGGGGAGGGTCCCGCCTGCTGCGTGTGAGCGGCTTGTGAACCTATTTCAAGATAGGAATATTTAATTAATATAAAAGCGCTTGAAAGTGGAATTTATAATTTAAAATAAAATTCCCCAATTCCACGATATGTGTACGCAAAACGAGGCATCCTAGGGTCCGATTACATGTTTAGGTCGGTGGAAGAGCCTCAGAAGACGATCGGTCAACCAGGCGGTCAAACTTCCAGAACCGAGTCACCCGGGCCCACGGGGCCCATGACCTTCGTTTCACATCCGAAAGTTCCTATAGGTCCCACTACGTTTAGAAAACACGTCCTGCGAGTTTGGTCCAAATCGAACGGTCGAATTGCTCATGATCGCACGATCGGATGGTTATCGCAAACCGCAAACTTCAAGTTATTAAATCGGAACATTCGGTGCTCTGATTCTCGAACGGTTCTAACGTATTGAACCCAGAAATCGCACAATATGCGAGATCCGTTCGGAGTTCAAACGTTATCTGAATTGAGATCCGCAAATTCCTACGCGCTCATGACATCAAGGGGATCGCATTGGGACACAATGCCCCTATGTTATAGTGCCCACGAGCCGTCACACCGCTGGGCTTGGCTGTGGGGTTGATGCCGGTCAGGTCTTGACCGGTCAGGCAGGCTGGGCGGCGGCGTGGCGGTGGCTGGGAGGAGAGAACCGATCGAGAAGAAAATAGGGGGGAAGGGTGTTTATCGTGCGGAGAGAGAGAGAGAGAGAGAGAGAGAGAGAGAGAGAGAGAAAAGAGAAGGTTCCAGAATTTTTAAAATCCCTTTTAAAGTTAATTACGATTTTGCCACTGGGGGTATTTTGATCATATCTTTTCCTTTAAAATTTCGATTTGAGCCCACTGTGTGTCTACGGACTCATCTCAATTCGACCTACGTAAAAATACCACTCGTTGCCCCAAAATATTTCCGAAACAAAAAGTGACTATTTTACCCCTACCCTCGGGGCAAAATCGTATTTTCATTTTTAAACTTTTTATTTAAATTTAAAATTAATCAAAATTATTATAAAATCAGGTCAGGATGTTACAGTCTACCCCCCTTATAAAAATTTCATCCTTGAAATTTACTTATGCTAATGAAAGAGATATGGATATTGGGCACGCATCTGTTCCTCGGGCTTCCAAGTGGCTTCCTCAACCGTATGACTCCTCCACAGTACCTTCACCATAGGAATATATCTGGAGCGCAACACTTGCTCCTTTCTGTCCAAAATCTGTACCAGTTGCTCCTTATACGTCAGATCCTCTCTTAACTCCACAGGCTGTTGCTCTATGATATGGGACGGATCAGGCACATATTTCTGCAACATGGATACATGAAACACGTCATGAATCCGAGATAGTTCCGGAGGTTACTCAAGTCTGTAAGCCACAAGTCCAATACGCTCGATAATATCATAAGGCCCAATATAACGAGGGCTTAATTTCCCACATTTACCAAACCTCACCACGCCTTTCCATGGAGATAGCTTCAAGAATACTCAATCTCCGATTGTAAACTCAAGATCCTTGAACCTGTTATTAGCATAATTCTTTTGTCTGTCTTGGGCCGCCTTTAATTTCTCTCTGATCATCTTTACCTTCTCCATTGTTATTCGAATACTGTCCACTTTTTCCAATTTCTTATCACCCACTTCGTTCCAACAAATAGGAGTTCTACACTGCCTCCCATACAAAGCCACATATGGAGCCATATCAATACTCGAATGGTAACTATTGTTGTAGGCGAATTCTATCAGAGCAAGATGGGTATCCCATGCATCCTTAAGCTGTAATACACAAGACCTCAACATGTCTTCTAAGGTCTGAATAGTCCTTTCTGATTGTCCATTAGTCTATGGGTGAAAAGTTGTACTGAACTGCAATTTAGTACCCATAGCTTCCTGTAAACATCTTCAGAATCGAGAAGTAAACCTAGCATCCCTGTCCGATACAATGGACACAAGTGCTCCATGTAACCTCCCAATTTCATCCACAAACAGTTTCGCCAATCTCGACAAAGAATAAGTCTCTTTTATAGGCAAGAAGTGGGCAGATTTAGTGAGTCGATCAACTATCACCCAAATTCCATCATGCCCCTTAGATGTACGTGGAAGCTTGAAAACAAAATCCATGGTAATATGTTTCCACTTCCATTCAGGGATCGGAAGTGGCTGCGTAAGTCCGGATGGTTTCTGTCGCTTTGCCTTTACTTGCTGACATACCAAACATCTGCTCACATACTTGGCTATACCACCCTTCATATGCGGCCATGAGTAGTACTCTCGTAAAGTCCGATACATCTTGGTACTACCTGGATGCATAGAATAGGTCGAACAGTGGGCTTCCTCCATGATTTCTCTCTTCAAGTCTTCATTCCTAGGTACACAGAGGCGAGTTTCAGTTACCAAAGCTCCATCTTCTCTTATGGCATAATCTGTCCGTGTACCATTTTCCACTTCCAACCTTATCATACAAAGGGTCGGATCTTCCGATTGTACTGCAATCACTCGTTCCACCAAAAAAGGTCTTACGTGTAAACTAGCCAAAATTCCACCATGCTGACTCCTCTCCAACTCTACTCTCTTCTTCCGTAATTCCACTAATAACAAAATGTAAGTCATTTTGAGATGAGCTAGCTTTCCACTAGTTTTCCTACTCAAAGCATCAGCTACTACATTAGCCCGACCAGGTTGATACTCAATAGTGCAATCATAGTCCTTGATTAATTCCAACCAACGCCTTTGCCTCATATTCAGCTCCTTTTGAGTGAAGAAATACTTGAGACTTTCATGATCCGTGAATATTTGGCATTGTTCACCATACAAGTAGTGTCGCCAAATCTTAAGGGCAAACACTACTGCGGCAAACTCCATATTATGAGTGGGATAATTCTGCTCATGCTTCTTAAGTTGTCTCAAGGCATATGTAATCACTCGATCATGCTACATCAAAACTCATCCCAATCCTTGTAATGATGCATCACTGTAGATCATGAAATTCCCTGAGTTATCTAGAAGTGTCAACACGGGTGCGGTGGTCAGCCGCTTCTTCAACTCCTGAAAACTCTGCTCACACTCCTTGGTCCATACAAACGGAACTTCCTTCCTTGTTAACCGCGTGAGAGGTGCGGCTATCAAGGATAATCCCTCTACAAACCATCGGTAATATCTAGTCAATCCCAGAAAACTTCAAACCTCGATCACATTAGTAGGCTGTACCTAATTCACAATGGCTTCAACTTTCTATGGATCCACATAAATCCCTTCTGCTGAAATTACATGTCCGAGGAATACCACTCTATCTAACCAAAACTGACAATTGTTGAATTTAGCATAGAGCTGTTTCCTTCTCAACGTCTTCAGTACTATTATTAGGTGCTTTTTATGCCCTTCCAATGTCTTTGAATAACCCAATATGTCGTCTATGAACACAATCACAAAGCGATCCAAGTATGGGTAGAACACTATTCATGAGGTCCATAAACGCTGCTGGAGCATTTGTTAATTTAAAAGGCATCACCAGAAACTCGTAGTGACCGTACCGAGTCCTGAATGCCATCTTGGGAATATCCTCTTCTCTAATCCTCAATTGGTGGTATCCTGATCTCAAGTCAATCTTGGAGAAATACTTGGCACTCTTTAATTGATCAAACAAGTCATCAATCCGAGGCAGAGGATATTAATTACGCACTGTCACATTGTTTAATTGCCTGTAATCGATACACAGCCTCATAGTTTCGTCCTTCTTCCTCACAAACAACACCGGTGCACCCCACGAGGAAACACTAGGTCGAATAAACCCTAAATCCACTAACTCTTGCAACTGAATCTTTAACTCTCGTAACTCTGCGGGTGCCATCCTATAAGGAGCTTGATAAATAGGGTTGGTGCCTGGGAGAAGCTCAATAGTTAACTCGATTTCCCGTTCAGGAGGTAAACCAGGGAGATCATCTGGAAAAACATCCGGGAATTCTCGGACAACAGGAACATCTATCAAATTCAAAGTGACCTCTCGGGTGTCAATGATGTGAGCTAGATACCCCATACATCCCTTCTTGAGTAATCTCTTCGCTGTAATGGCGGAAATGAGACAAGTCGGGAGAACTCTACGCTCCCCACGGTTGATCACCTCAAATTGCCTCGGGCTCCGGAGCACTACCTCCTTTCTAAAACAATCAACAGATGCATGATGCTTCTCCTGCCAATCCATCCCCAAAATAATATCCAAATCTACAAAGTCTAAGGGAATCAAATCGGCTTCCAGCCATGCATCCTCCACTTGAACATAACGATTCCGGAACACCCAATCCGCATAGAATGCATCTCCCGTAGGTAACGAGATACTAAAACTCCCAGTCATAGGTGTAGGTCTAACATTGGCATAGGGTATGAAATTATGTGCGATGAAGGAGTGTGTGGCCCCCAGATCAATTAAGACATGTGCGAGATAACCAAAAATAGGGATCATACCAGTAGTCACATATGGAGTGGCATGGGCTTCCTGCTGAGTCATGGAGAATACACGAGCCTGAGTAGTGGGACGCCTAGGCTGGCCTTTTTGGTGTCTGCCACCTCTACCCCTGAACAAGGATTGCACTCCACTACTGGATGATGATCTAGCTGCGGAAGAAGAAGCACCGCTCTGGCTCTGACTCTGGCCTATACTACCTTGCCCCTGTTGGGCCCCAGTCCCATGATCCTATGTACCTTTCTAAAGAATGGTCGGGCAGTTCCTCCTAGTATGCCCCACTTGTCCACAAGCATAACAAGTCAGGCTACTCCCTTGGCTTTGTCCTCCGCCCTGAGTGAAGTTAGGGCAATCCCTCACAAAGTGGCCAACCTGCCCACAGTTATGGCAAGTTGCACTAGTTTGCCTGGAAGGAACTCTAACTGTGCTGGCCATGGACTGCTGCCCTGAATACTGACTCCATGCTGGCCGAGAACCAGATCTCCCACGGCCTGAGTTGGATCCACGTCCTCCAGACCAACCACTACCCGCTGAGCTGGAACTAGATCCTCTCTTTGACGGGCCCTGACTAGGCCCACCAAAGCCCCAAGCATCTTTACGGCGTCTGCCAGCACCCATGCTGAACTTCTTGGCTACTCTGTCAGCTGCCTGTGCAAGTGCTCTCATGTTAGGGTAAGTGGTGGCAGTGACCACTGCCTGAATGTCCAACCACAAACCCTCCTCAAAACGCCTGCACCTTTCCTCCTCAGTGGCCACAAGCTCGGGTGCAAATCTGGACAACTCATTAAACTTATGCTCATATTCCAGCACGGACATGGAACCCTGTTTTAGATACATGAACTCTGACTTCTTAGCATTCTTGTAGGAAGGTGGGTAGAACTGCTTGAAGAATACTCGCTGGAATTCTTCCCAAGTAACTGCAGCTGTGTTTGTATAGTTTCTTTTGGCTGCTTTCCACCAGTGATAAGCGTTACCTTTAAGGAGAAAGGTAGCTAAGCGAACCCTATCACCATCTGGACACTGCAAGACCTCAAATATCCGCTCAATGTCAATAAGCCAAGCCTCGGCTTCAACTGGATCAGCACTTCCAAAGAACTCCTTAGCCCCCAATTCCATGACCCTCACAATATCAGCACCTTCAGGTTTACAACTCCAATGGAGGGCCGTGGTCACGGTACGAGTAAACTGAGCTAGGACCTGCCTCAAGTCAACCTCATTTTCCCTAGCTTGTTCTCTGACAGGTGGAGATGGTGGAGGTGAAGATGGTGGTGATGGCGACTGAGGTGGTGATTGAAATGGAGGTGGCGGGTTAAGTGCCCCTCTCGAGCTGCGGCCACTCGTCCTCGGGCGTCGGGGATGCATACTTCTATATGAAAGAATAGAAAATAGGTTAGTTACGTCAAGACAGAGGAAGCATGAAAGTCGAAGGAAATGAACCTAATGCTCTGATACCAAGCTGACAGGACCCATCCCGAATATCCTCGGAATCCGGGACGAATCTCATCTTTTCCGGCATCATAGGTGTCGGGCCCATAATCTAAACCCCGGGACTTCTGCCGAAGATTCGGCAAAGTCTCCTTTGTAATTTGAATAATGCCCAAAATTTTCAACCTGCAAAAAGATCACAGATATACCCAACCGACAGCATGCATTTCACATTTAATATATGGCTCTGGCCTCAACATACACCCTAGCACGGGCAGTAACAGAGCAACTAACTAAGATGTTACTACAACAAGTAGTTCAGTTATAGAAGAAGGTTAAGACCTATACTACAAAGTTGCACGGTTGGACAACTTTAGGAGTGGGATCCGCGTCTTACTTGAGCATCTACTGTCTGAGGGGCGCAAAATAAAAAATATGTTAGTGGACAAAAATAAAGATTTGCTTAAAACTTCAAAACCAAATAGTAACCCCACCACTTAAAAATAATGCTCCAAACCATGCATAATTATAATTTTCTAGTTTTATAAAAAGAACATCATATTTCCTCTTCCCGGAAATATGCATTACGACTTGCATGTAAATTTTCGAAAGGCATTGCATCACATCATGAATTCTTAATCACCAAGGACCTAAATATTCAAGTACATAGGTATAGACATAAATATTTTTATAATTATATATATATTTTTAGGCACAAGCCTTAAAACAAGATTAAGGATTTACTATGTATATGTATGTATATTTATATAGCTATATAGCTGTATGTATATAAGTAAATATTACGTATTACACTACTTAGGTACCAGGGAAACAATCCAACCGGGGGATTGCTTGACTAGCCCGCAGGATTTCCTGTTTCTATCATGCGGCTAGGGATTGAGCAGTCCAACCGAGGGACAAACTCAATAGCACACACGCTGGAAGATTCAACGCCACTTGTGGCTCAAAACCAAATCCTACGCGTGCAGACTACATCATCACACGCCGGAAATTCCAACGCCACGTGTGATGATTTCCAACAATCACAGGATCTCACACGCCGGAAATTCCAATGTCACGTGTGGAAAATCCAATATCCAGGGGGTGGTACTTAGCGTAGTGTATATATATATATATCATATCCCGAATTATATTCACAAATAACTTGGCAATCAACATCGTTCATCATCAAATAATTTCGACTCTTAAATCTCAAATTTCAATCAAATTTAAAAATTTCGAATAAATAATCCATATGAAATTCCCAATCATTAATCCAAAGTATATAAACGTATATTTATATATATAAATCATGCATATTCTTCATTTATTGAAAATAATGCATATTTAAAATAAATGTCCACTCACAAATAATCCCACACTGCTTGACCCGGGGAGGTTCTCGCCTGCTACGAGTGAGCGGCCTGTGAACCTATTTCAAGATAACAATATTAATTAATATAAAAGCGCTTGAAAGCGGAATATATAATTTAAAATAAAATTCCCCAATTCCCGGATGTGTGTACCCAAAACGAGGCATCCTAGGGTCCGATTACATGTTTAGGTCGGTGGAAGAGCCTCGGAAGATGATCGGTCAACCGGGCGGTCAAACTTCCCGAACTGGGTCACTTGGGCCCACGGGGCCCACGACCTCTGTTTCACAATCCGAAAATTCAGGGCTCCGATTCACGATCCACGAATTCCTACACGATCCTAGAAATGTCCAGATCAACATAAAATAAATTGAAAGCAATCCAACGGTTCTAACGTATTGAACCTAGAAATCGCACAATATGCGAGATCCGTTCGGAGTTTAAACGTTATCCGAATTGAGATCCGCAAATTCCTACGCGCTCGTGACATCAAGGGGATCGCATTGGGACACAATGGCCCTCTGTTACAGTGCCCACGCGCATCCACACGCGCCGTCAGCGCGTGGGTGTCCAAAGCGATTGCGGCTCGCCAGAAAATCTCAAAATCACGGCTCAAGACTTCTACCCTAGGTAATACACCTAATTTGGAGCAACTTTTGTTCATGGACCTAGCTCAAAAAGTGGCCGAAAGTAGCCGGAAATTCAACCCGAAATCCGGTCAAACTTTGGATCCAAAATCGAACTTCCTACGGTCAAAATTGATGAAAACCTACCCAACCATCAGCTATATCAGGAAAAATAGGTGGAAATCCATACCTTACATGTCAAATTTGGAGGAGAAATGAGAGAGAACGAGCGCTTGGAAATTCTGTCAAAAACCAGCGCGATTTTCTGCGTTTTCCGGTGGCTCTCGAAGGCGGAAGGCGGCGGGGGATGGCTGGGCTTGGCTGCGGGGTTGATGCCGATCAGGTCTTGACCGGTCCGGCAGGCTGGGCGGCGGTGTGGCGGTGGCTGGGAGGAGAGAACCGATCGGAGGAGAAAACAGGTGGGGGTGTTTATCGCGCGGAGAGAGAGAGTGAGAGAGAAAAGAGAAGGTTCCAGAATTTTTAAAATCCCTTTTAAAGTTATTTACGGTTTTGCCACTGGGGGTATTTTGATCATATCTTTTCCGTTAAAATTCCGATTTGAGCCCACTGCGTGTCTACGGACTCGTCTCAGTATGACCTACGTAAAAATACCACTCGTTGCCCCAAAATCTTTCCGAAACAAAAAGTAACTATTTTACCCCTACTCTCAGGGCAAAATCATATTTTCACTTTTAAATTTTTTATTTAAATTTAAAATTAATCAAAATTATTAAAAAATGGGTCGGGATGTTACAATTTTATGGACCAAAAGGTAGCCAGTAACAAGGATCCTTACAAGTAAAATCTTGTAATAATAATCGCCCACTTGAGAGCCAGTAATTGACCAAAATGTAGCCAGCGATTGCCACCTCGAAAATTGGTAATTACATTTTTTTTTGGCAGATTAAATTGAGAGTCAATATTTGCCCACTCGGTAGCTGGTAATTGAAAAATAAGTAGTTAGTGATTGCCAACGCGATAACAAGTAATTACAATTGCAACATGCAATTGGATTTCCATATCCAATCAGCCACCACCGGTTTGGCAATAGAAAAAAAAAAAACTTTATGCGTATCCAAGTGATGAAAATTAAGAAGAAAAGAAGGTACGGATGCCAAAGCTTCGTAATTATTAAATTGTTTAGCAATGAAATTGCATTTCCGTATGCAATTAGTGACTCCTTGTTTGGCAATAGTATTTTATTTCCTATTACAAACCTTCAAAGTCCAACCTCATTGAAATACTTAAATATGGGAAGTTAAGTAGGAAGCCTAATGCTGGAGATGGCCAAATGCCTCACACTTTTCCACCACAAAGATATGGAGATTTCCAAATCTTTAGATATGATGCAGTAAGAAAATTGGCCTCTTCAAATCCCAATAATTCTGTGTTAATCTACAAATAAGCAAATAAATACTTTTAATAAAAGGAAAAAAACAATCTCCTCTATGAAACTCATCACAACCTTTTTAATCCTTGTTTAATCTTTACCAATGTGGGAGACAGTTTTACTTTCTTCTTTAGTTTGACTTACTCATTTGAGAGCCACCACCACATGAAGATGATGACCACGACAAGTCCAGTGATCACCTCAATTCCACCAGCCCATCTACGACGACGAAAGAAGTGTTGACGAAGCCTTATATCATGAATAAGAGCCACCACCATGTGAACTATGTACTTGCCCTCTCAATAGCGCTAGTGCAATGACAAAACCAACGAAATTTATAATGGAGAAAAAGAAGAGCCAAGATAGAGTTTCAATAGAGAAAAATAACTGCAAAGAGTGTATTCACATTGTGGTTTATACGTTTTCTAGTTCTGGCGTGGTTTTTATTTATTTACCAAATGTGTTTTAATTTTAACTTCCAATAACAAGTTTTCAAGTTATCCCAAATGGAATGGCGTAAATTAGCTTATATATATATATTTTCTCAATCCAATGGTCCTATATCTTTTGGTGTATCTATACAGCAAAGGACTCTAGAATTTTCCTTACCATTGTACCGATACACCAAACTTTCACCGGTTGTCCAAGTTACCCATCTCCTAACTATTGTAAACATTTTAGTATTTAATTTATTCAATATTTAGATAAAGTAATGTTGTATTTCGACAAACCC